>CM074191.1:13393647-13685196 GCA_037179385.1 Holothuria scabra
CCAGGGAGAGGGCAACTATTGGGTGATATAAAAAAGTTCAGCAAAGATGTAATATGGATGTCAACAAATTCATGACAAATAAGATGAGAGCATTTCCAAGGTCAATTTCCTCAGATTGCTTCACTTTTTATGTTTTCTGCATTGTAAACTGCAGCAGACTCTTCTAATTCTTCATACATTACTTGTCCCAACACTTATTTGCAGAAACTTCAGTGGGTGTAGAATGAGGGGGAAGAGATAGAAGGGGGATAGGAGGAGCGGAAAGGAAGGAATTAAAGGAAAGAAATCATGTGGCAAATTTTGCAGTAACGTGGTTACATGAAAGTTCCGCGCATTTCAGCGCTTTTGCATCAATATCATTGACAAGTCACTCTTCCAGTCAACAAACCTTTAACCAGGCAAACCTATCATTTGTCCGCTTTATTTTGATATGAAACATGAAGCAGCAAGTTGGGCTCAATTGTGCAGTTTTCATGTTGTTTTCATGTCCTTCAGTTTCATGCACCATAAATTTTAATGGTGGTGTAGTTTTTGAAAGTAAAATCTGAGACTATATTTATCAGACATTGTCCAAAATGATGGTGTGGGAATTCCGAAGTCTTAAAATGAGTTAAAACTGATGGAAACCAGGTTTTTTGTTGACAAGATTGAAGATCTTTCTTCATTCACTTTTCATTACAGGCCTGGTGATATTTTCCCGGAATTAATCCCGTAACAAAGTACTGGCTAAAAGTAAAAAAACTTAAAACGGTCCTTCTCAACCTTTATGATCCACTTCCCCACTTGGGGAAAAAATTTTTCTACCATTCACCCCTAGTACTATAAACATCAAATTACTAAAAACTAAAAACTAGATTCGTAGACCATCATTGCCACCAGTAACCATCCATTCATACAACTAGAGAGCTGATGTTTAAAATATCTCTCTGAACACAAACTATGTACAGTTATACACACTATATTCTAACTGATAGCTACCGGTCAGACGAAACTATGGATTTTCAATTATGTGTATGAAAACTCAACTCATGCGAATTTTTCCCTATTCACAAAATTTCCCCCTTTGTGTATAATTCACCCCCAATTCCCCAGATTTCCAAATTTCAGCCCCCAGCATTTCAAATCCACCCTTAGGGTGCACTTGGACCCCGATTGAAAAACACTGCATTAAAACATCATTTATGTCCAAAAAATAATTCATTAACATCAACATTATTACAAAGTTCCTCACAATGGAGAAAATGATTGAAATATAAAGCATGTCAATTGCACTCTGCAAAGCTACCTCAAATTTTTACGACAAAAGTTTTTGACCTGTTGCCCTCATAGCAAGAAAACAGACATTACAATGCTCAACTTTGCAAAACCCATACATGTAATCATGCACAACATGTTCATAATAAACAGACTGTCAAAGTCTCAAGTCTTGGAAGTGTCTTGTGACCAACAAAATGGTGAATTTGTGACACTGCTCTCACAGCTTTTCAAAACAAATATTGCAGAACAAATTGAGTTAATATACTTCAGAAATATGAATGACCTTACTTTTGAACCCACATTAGATAAAATTATGATAAAAATATCTCACAATTAATCCTCTGCTGTCAAATGGTTACCCTTTTGTGTTACAGCTGTGATATAGCAAAATTTGTGTAGGGTCCCATTCTTGGGGTGTGGGATATTTATGGTCAAAGACGATAACCTTTCAGGATTGAGGAATATACTGAAATCATAAAATGGAAGCAATGTCAACAACTGGAAAGAAGAAAATTGATAAATCTCATGAAAAGTTAAAAATCAAATAACCTGCCTATGTAGATAGTATAGGATTATTAGACTGAGCTAATCAACTCTTATTTTGTTACCATGACAAAGTCATAGGCTGCAGCTGTCTTGGATCCCTCTCAATCGCACTGTTGCTTTAACCCTTTACCATTGTTTGGGTCCTTTTGGACCCATGCGGAGAGCGCGGCTGTCACCCATCTTTCCTGTTTTACAAGGAGCTCGAAACTGTGAGACCTGTGCTTGAAACTGTGAAACCTGAAAAATTCCGCCACAACAATGAGAGGGACAATAGTTCAAGGTCACAGGGTCAATAACCCACGGAAGCTGATGCAGGGCGTGCTATGTCTGCTTTTCCGCCCACTCCCGTGGCGCGAAAATATGCCCCGATTGGAGAACAACGGTAAAGGGTTAATGCATTAAATAGCAGGGTTACACTGGTCTGCTACTGTTATGTGTATGAGCAAGTATGCCTAAAGCTGCTGTATCTTGGTGACTATGCTAACATGGTGCCTTATTTACTGATCACTCAATTAGACTGGCAAGTTTCAGCTTTCATATGAAAGAGAAAAACCCTATTCTGTAATATCAATACTTGTCAGGGTCTAATATATACCACAGGTAAATGATGGTAATGCATTTATAACAAGAGTGAAGTAGGGGACCCTCAATGTAAAACATCGCACTTTATGTAGCTGCAGAAAATGGATAAACTGAAGCTCTAAAGGAGGATGTCCTAGTATTGAATATGTTCAAAGGTCCCGTAAAATTTACTTTGAAGCAAAACCTAAATATAACAACTTTCTTTTTATTTCTCTCCAAAGTATCTTTTATTATATTTTATAACTTCAGTATTGCATATTCAAGGTGAACCAAGCAGTGACACCAACTGATTTCACTAAATGGGAGGACACGAACAGTATTTGAACAGTATGACATTACATAACACATTCCTGTTGGTGTGTCATTAAATCTTATCCAACTAACTAACCAACTGATTTCACATATGAGACAATGAAATACTGTCACATGACTCTTGACAGCCAATCATGAAAGTCTACTACACTACTTCAAGTTGGGGTGACTGCTTTTGTCCTTTAATGAAGTTAGAGTTGTGGTATGTTAAATGATTACCTCCATTGGTCTGCTGCTATGCTAGGGTTTGGAGACAGACTTCCATTTGGTGTGTCTAAACCATTCATATTAAGTGAGACATTATTGTTGGTCTCATTCACAGGACTCATGTAATTGACTGCATAGCCAGCCTTGGAGGCTAGAGGACAACCAGATGCACTGCGGTGGGAGGCATACTTGCCAGTCACATGACCAGCACCGACACAACCAGGGATTGGACACCTAAAGAAAGAAAGAGAAGATAATAAATCTAAGTGATTGTAATTGGGAATAAAAAAAAAATGATAATTTTAGTTATGATTGATTACTTGAACAAATAACTTCAATTGTTCTACAATAATGACCAAATTTCTGTGGGAACTTATTTCTTGACAAAAGTGAACTGTATTACTTTATATAGAATAACCTATCATTCTGTGTCAATAAATATTGTTTCAAGAAATAACAATTTTTTTTCAATAAAACATTGACTTTCTTTCAAGCTTTCATTGCACTACAGAGTGCTCTTTTAACAGAAAAGGGTTGTTTGACATATTTGTCACTGTAGTCCAAGTGATCACACTGATCCTCTTTTCAAAATGTTGAACATACTTCAACTTAACCATATTATCAATCTAGGAATAGCTTCGTTCACCTATCGCTTCACACACAACTTGTTACCAAAAGCCGCCTCTAACTTTTTCACAACTAGCACTCATGTTCAAGGTTACAACACACGTAATCCTCAGCTTCTTCTACATACCGTTATAGTTGCATATTCTGTTCTCAATGGCTTCCTCCAGTCACTAAACACAGGCACTGATCAGTCAGCTAGTTAGTTGGATGGAGTTTGACCATCCAGTTTCTAACCTATTGGTTCAAGTCAAGCCGGCCACAGCCTTTTTTCCAGTTGTGGCTCACTGGCATGTTTTCCCTACTGCATTGCTTATGCAGAGCATCACACACAATGGCAGTAAGTTCCATTTTTAGAGTCTTTGGTATGACTTGACCTGGGAATAGAGCCCAGGCCTTCCGCGTGAGAGTCAGATACTCTAAACGTTAAAACCAAACAAGCACTGGCGGGATTCGTCTACAGTTTACAGCCTCCAGCCGTCTCCAGGGTCTTTGGTATGACTCTCCCTGGGAAAAGAGCCCAGGCCTCCCATGTAAGGGGCAGATACTCTTTACGTTAGACCAAACAAGCACTGATGGGACTCGTCTACAGTCTACAACCTCCAGCCGGCAAGGGGATCCAGTAATTAGCATTACCAGTCAAAGGACTTTTAACAATGGAGTATACAGATGAATGGACATAGCCTCTCACTAAAGAAAAAAGTTGATAACAGACAAAGAACCATAAATCTTTGTTCTTCACATACCTTTGAATACACAGCCATTGGTTTGTGGACTTCCATTTATATCTATTTTTGGTAATGATTTAAGCGGGTCTTTCATAATATTATAATCACAAATGGAACTAGATAAGTGTAAACATGACTGAGCTACATGCAATGTCATGTATCTTCATGATTATTTCACTAGAGTTTGACTTTCAACTTCAGGATGCTTTTCAACTTTTCCAGGGCAAATATCATTTTGAAAACAGTACTAGGCTTTTCCAGAAATTTTTTTCTTGGCAATAAACAGTTTTTTCCATGCCAGTAAATAGTACGAAACCATTTTTGTATGTTCGTCATGACTGACAGAATCTGTTGAATGATGTATAGCTAAGCAAGGGTATTTTTATACAAAACTGAATGCTTTATATTGTACCTAACAGACTTTGTTAATGCTAACCACACATGATATAAATACCAAATATGTAAACAGGTTTGTAATATCATATATCATCTTGTATCATAGGAACAAGATTTATACAACTAATACATTACAAGGCAGCACCTCGCAGGGGCAATTTCAAAGGTCTGCCTTTTAGCAATTTACATTTGGGGCTTTTGGGCATATTTGGAAAATAACTACATTGTCATTAAACCCTTTCGTGTTAATACTACAACAATCTTTCTATTATTGAAAGGTACTTCTAGTCATTTAAAACTAGCCATTTAGTAGACAACTTATGATATAAATAAATCAAGAATAAAACTAAACTCTTCCTAGAAAATTGGCAAGATAGCATACTATTAAAATTAACAATATATTACTTGAAAAGATCAAAAGCTATAACAGACTGTTAAACAAGTTTCTATTATTGAAGTTCTATGCTTTTATCAGTCAACTCATTGCTTAATGAGACAATGCAATCATTCCAATTAAGATTAGTCTTTAGTGATTCATGCTGGGCTCTTGAGAATAATGAGACAATATATTTATCAAATAAATTATGAAATTAAGGAGAGTACTCATTGGTTTACTTTGAACATGAAATGTTTAAACGTCAAGAGCAGTCCCCAAAGATTTTGAAGCAAAAACTAAATATCACAATTTCTTATTTCTCTTCAAAGTGTCTTTAGTTTTATTTTTAGACTTCAGAATTGCATATTTAATGTATAACAAGCAGTTACTCCTAGCAAATTTCACATCTGAACAAAAAAATTTTTATAGCATAACTCTAACAGTCAATCATGAAACAGGACAGTCTACTACACTATTTCAAGTTGGAGTGCCTTCTCTTGCCCTTTAAGCTCTCAAATACCATAAAAGTTACTTGGAAGCAAAATAAAATGATATGTATGGGACCAGGTTGTTGTTTAAAAATCAGTTTGAGACTACCTTTGTCCTTTAAATGTTAATCTTTACTTTATCACAAATAGTCATCATCACACTAATAATCATAAATATTCATTTCCACACTAATAGTTTATAAATATTCATCACCATCATGTAATACCTTGGTTCATCTTTGTCTTCACCTTCTCCCTCTCTTCTTGGGGAAAGCCCCTTCTTTTTAGCCCTTGGGCAACCCGACAGACTCCGATGAGAGGTGTAGTTACCTGTCACATGACCTGAGCCATCACAACCAGGGGTGGGACACCTGGAAAAAATGTATTTCAAATTTAGTTAATATTCAATACATTTTCAAAGCAGGGGACCCTTCATATTCTCCATTTAAATGTTCCAATGCACACCATGTGCACTTGCAAGCAGGACTTATTATCCGAATGCAGAACCTCTGCAACTCTTTCGACATATCCCGAGAGTTGTTATCTCTCCTTAATGTAAATAAGCTGCTAATTAGTCCCCACTGAAAACAACTTCATTATCAACAAGTTGCCAGACCCACTTGCTGATAACTATCAACTGAGTCTATTGTATGAGAAATTAGATATGAACTAAGTAAAAAAAACCCTGCAAGACAGCCTCTCAGTAGGGTTTTGAGTTTCCACAACTGTGCTGCATTTCAGTAATGGGCATTATAGCAGCATGTAAATCCTTGCAGGATTACAATAGGATGCTTATAGATAAGTGGAGAACCAGAGGGGTGTAGTATTACCACAGAGAGCCTACCATGTGTGCATGTAATTTGTAATGATATTGTTCACTAAAGGCTTTACAAACTTTCTTTTAAGAGGCAATCAGAGTTTGATGGAGAAAATTAATCTTTTGTTGCAGCACCTATATCCTATGGAATTGTTTACCAGGATATTGGAACACTGAAGAAGTCTTTCAAGTTTGAAGAAAATGTTTCTTCTAATTACTGTTCACTGAAAATTTCTGAACATTTGTAACATAATTCCACACAGGTGCAAGACTGCAAACCTTCCATTACACTGTTACCTATCATAACATTAGAATGTGATCATTGATTATTTTTTGTTGAAGTCAGTGCAGAAATGTGGAGAAAGGTTAATTTTGTGAACAATTTGTACAAATGAACACTGATTGCTACTATAAGGGCGTTTCTCCTGAGGGTGGGTGTCGGATAAAGGTGTTGGCATGGGGTCTTTGTAAAAACTTTGCTTTTAAAACTTCAGTAAATCATAACGTCATCTTTCATGTTTCCTTTAAACAAATCTAAGCTGTAGTATCATGTCCTTCAAGATCCTTACAGGGTGTCCTCAAACAACAATCTCACTGTGTCTCTGTTCTTTGGACAGGTAAAGTAAAACTCCCAGACCACATTCCATTCATTTTAACAATACGATTACAAGTAACAAGAAAGCCAAAAGGCTAAGAGATTCCTTGCCGAAAAGGGGTGCCTTGTTGTCCTCGTAAACCACTGAAAACAGCAACCTAAAATGACCTTTGACCTCCATCAAAAACGATAGGGTTCTTCCTCTCAACAAGGCAAATCTATAAACCAAATATGAAAAGTGTCGGTCATTCCTAACCCAAGATATTGCAGTTATAAAGTTTTTGGTCTTTCATCTCTGGTGACCTCAAATGACCTTTGACCTCCACCAAAAACAACAGAGTTCTTCCTCTCAACATGGCAAATCTATATACTAAATATGAAAAGTGTCGGTCATTCCTATCTCAAGATATCGCGATTACAAGGTTTTCAATCTTTGATGTCTGGTGACCTCAAATGACCTTTGACCTCCACCAAAAACAATTGGGTTCTTCCTCTCACCATGGCAAATCTATATACCAAATATGAAAAGTGTCAGTCATTCCTATCTCAAGATATCGCGATTACAAGGAGCGTCACAAACACACATTCACACACCCATATACACACACACACATACACAAGACATCACCATCGCATACATTCCTTGCCTGCCTTCAGTAAGGAATCAACAAGCAAACATGGTATAAACAGAAAAACTCACATAAAAGGAACCTTCACTTTTGACAGGGCAAGCATCTGGTTTGATTGATCCACATTTTGATTTACAGTCTTATGAACTAACATTCACCTCTCTCTACACATCTGGTACTACAGGTATGTCTCCCAATGTGCAATAAAAATACAGCAATTTTCAAATTACTTCATTAAAATTTGATCATCTTGACCAAATGTAAGAATTACTTCAAAATGTCATGTTCTCATGATTTTCATATCAAAATGAAACATTCACAGAGTATATTAAAAACTCAATGTGACCTCTATATGTAAACTACAGTGACCTTCAATATCAAATAGATTGTGGCACCAGATGGGGACTGGGCAAATGCAGAAAAGTTTTCTGCATAATAAGGAAACATTATGTATTATTAAGAAATTTGTAAGCCCTTAACTTTCCTATCAGCAAATCCTGGTATGACCCCCCCCCAAAAAAAAAAAAAAAAAAAAAAAAACCCTTCTGTTTCACATAGTCTCCTTGCCAAAACATATTAATGGTCTACCAAACTAAGAGAAAGATGAAGATAGAATATGGTCCACAGCTGTACCATTAAGGTGAACAATATTGGCAAAATGGATTGTACTTGACAGAAACTTTCACAGGTTACTCATTGTAGACCACAATAATACTTCCTACTAAAGATATTAATTGTAATGTTTTGAATTTTCTTGTGTATAAAGACAATGTGGTAATGGTTCCATTCAACACTTACAATTAAAAGACCTCTAAAGGAAGCCAGCCACGTACACTTATGAGGTGTTTTCGTAAGTTTGCTTCTTACATAACAAAACTGGTCTTAGCACCAAAGAATTTGTGAAACCTTTAGTGTCACACATACATCTCAAATGACACAAGCTTTTAAATGGATAAATATATGCTCAAAATGCAGAGTAAGGCTGTAAAATTCATTACAGTGACTCAGTATATCTTAGCTGGTGACATTTATCTACTGTGTGCATAAATAGCTTGTTGTTTAAAGGGCAGGAGCAGTCATCCCAAATTGAAGTAGTGTAGTAGACTGTCCAGTTTCATAATTGGCTGTTGGGAGTCATGTGACAATGTTTTTTCTCTTCTCATGTGAAATTTACCAGAAATAACTGCTTGGTTTACCTTGAATATGCAATAGAAAAGTCATAAAATGTAATCAGAGATACTTTGAAGAGAAATAAGATGAAAACTGAGTTATTCAGCTTTTTCTTCAAAATAAGTTTGGGGGGGACTGCTCTTTACCTTTAAGGCCAACAGTCTATAGAAGACATTATTACTGTAGAATATTCAGATGTCACATAGCAGAAGTATAAACAGTAAAATGGAGTTTTGAGCCCAGTTTCCAACCTATTGGTTGAAGTCACGCCGGCCATGGTCTTTTTTTCCAGTTGTGGCTTACTGGCTTGTTTCCCTACTCCATTGCACACAAGTACAGAACAATACATTTTACATCCAATGCCAATGGCACGATTTTTGCTTTTGGGTGGCCAATTGCCATTGATTTAGTCGAGTCCAGACTCATGACTTCAGAATTTGAAGGACCCAGAGAGAGGGGTCAATTTTTCCCCCATTGAGAAAGTACAGGGACTTGAGTCCTTCAAAGTTGAAAACTGACAGACTCCTGACTCGAACCCTCTGGACTAGACTAAATCACTGTCAATTGCAGGGTCTAATTGTCATCCTGGGGAAGGGGTGTTTCTCCTCCTATTTCCTTTGAAAAATTTTTTGGATAGTTAAGACCCTCAGATGCAAAAGCAATATTGTAAAACATTTACAGTAGCACTATCTGGGAGTCAAAAGATTTTGGTTCCATTTCAAAAAATATGAATTTGATGTAAGGGGCATAACTTGATAGGTAGATCTCAGTTGTACATTACCCTTGGCAATCCAAGAATAAGTCACGTCTTCATTTATGCAACTGCATCAGTATATAATAGTATAACTAACATGCCCTATGAGATGGGGTTAGTGAAGTATGACCATGGTATATTCTCTGCAAGGCCTAAAGTTATGAAGAATGGAAATGAGATCACATTCACATCTTGCCATCACTCACCTGAAATTACTGCAAGAAAAAAAATTATTTGCTCATCTAGATAAAGAATGTGACTCCAATAAAACTAGTTAAGTTTTATAAAACAAAACATCTACCACACTCCTTAATTTTCTGAGGAGTGTGATTTAAAGCCTACCTGGAAATCTAAAACACACAACCTGCCTGCATGTCATACTGTAAGAGGCAGCTTCAGAGCAGGTCTTCCAACTGTATCTGTACTTAAAAGACCAACATATCATGCACATTAAGATGACCTGTGTCAGTAACTTTTCCTCCCTACCTGCCTATTATAGATAACTGTGCCTGTAAAGACTCTAATACCAACCTACGATTACTGTAAAATGGTTTCCTTAGTAACAAACTTTTCATGTTTTAATGTTAATCACTGCTTTTATCAGGCTGGAACGTAAGTTAGAGTGGTTGGGTGTGGGTCCCATTAGCAACCTAGAAGTAAAAATTGCAATGCCAGGATATTTATTAAAGAATATAAGGTGAAAGAATTAAGTAGCTGTTGCATTTTGTGTTAAGTTGCAATAAATTTTGCTTACCTCTACTAGAGGGCACACTTTTCGTGTTGTGACATTATATGCATAAGGACTATTAATGAGTTATGACTTATATGAAGCTGTTAGAAACTCACTTTATCTCCTGGGTATTCTGAAGAACTGTAGACTTGTCAGCATTAGGACAACCCGAGAGGCTACATGATGAAGCAAAGGATGAGGTAGAATACCACAGGGTGGTAGAAGGATGGGGTCAGGAGGAGAAAATGGTTAAGAAATATGTTAGTTGATGATGATAGTAATGATATTACATGACTGTATATGGAAACAAGGATGTTAGCAAAGCAGTAGTATTTCACACTTGACCGGTGCATGGTTGTCCCTGTAAATAGAAGGCCTCGATTTTCAGAAAAATTTCTGGTTGTCCTTTAGGCAACTATTTCACTAGTTTTGGTTGTCCACAGAAAGAAATTTGGTTGTCCGAAACATTTTGCACACAATTACAAAACAGTTATTGTGTTCATGCATTATTGGTCTTGAAGAATAAAAAGCAGGGATGTTTGAGAGACAGAAACACTTCAAGTCTGAAACATGGCAGATGAAAAAAGTTGAAAGTGTTTATTAGTCAGCTTTATACTTTTTCAATCTACGAGAAAAACGGACAACCAATCTTTAACTTTTGGTTGTCCTTATGAAATTTTAGTTGTCCCGGACAATTGGACTACCATGAAAATCGAGCCCTGCGCAGTAAACTGTAATAACATGAGTTTAAGTATGGTGCAGAAAAATGATACTACAAATAATAAGATACTGGCTATTAAACATTTTTTAGAATACTAACAACATTATTCCCATCACTGTCTGGGGATCCTTCTATTAATTAAAGAAGCCATTCATCACCTCAAACACCTTTACCCAGCATTCATCAAAATTTTCAAACTGACACAGCTCTTTGATTGACATGAATTTAAAAAAAAGTGCACAATAGCTTACACAGCATTGCACTGGGAGCCTTCTGATTACACATTATGATCACCTGGTTATGCTCTAAAGCAATAAACTGAGATTGTGTCTGGATGGGTTTCAGACACTTGCGGGAGGGGCTTAAGTAGGAACTGTCTGAGGTGACAATTAATGGCCATTAACCCAAAGCTAACCACTTTGCCGTTTTTAAAGAGATTCAATCAAGTTGGTTCCCCTTCTCCAGGCAAAAAAATATATATATTTTTTTATTTCTTTCTTTCAGTCCTTCAAAATACAACATTAAGACTGCAAACTGCTAGTTCCTCCCCGGTCACAAAAAGAATACAAGCATCAATAAAGATTAATTGACTGATAAGTGGAATTTGCATATTTTCTTCTCACCTAGTTGTGTTTTGCTTGGAAGTATACAGATTCATAATAAAGGTGTTTAGACTATATTGACAGACTTGAATTTATTGAAACTTTTGGTTTGGTGATCTACTGCCAAGTTATACTGCAGGTAGTTTAAATGGTAAAACTGATATACTAAGGGTGCATAGCTCTTTTAGTCCCCAGTAGTCCAGAGATTTCTACTCTACCCATTGTACTCCTACTGAATATTCTTAATAGCCCTGTGAACTGCTTTTGGTCACTGGGATATTCAGAATATTCAGTTAGGAGCAAACTGCGTAGAGTAGGAATCTGCTGACTGCTGGAGACTAGAAGAAGCTATACTCCCTATGTGCTAACAAGCTAGTTTAAATTCAGCACCCATTAGTCCATTCAAATGTTTTTAAATGCATACTTAATAACCATCTGGTCATAAAATGCCTGACTTGGTAAAATTAATGAGATATTACTTGCAAAAAAGAAAGAAGACAAAATTGAATTTCTGAAAGGAAAAGCCTGCCAGTCATTAACAAATCTCTGTTTCAGTATAACTTCAACAGTAATATACAGCTTTGGAATGTGACAAGAGTCATTCTCAGCACCTATATTCTTCATGACATTGCACTGTACAGTGACATTACGGTAAGATTTCATGTAGCCTGGGTATATTACCCCCCTGCTGCGCATGATAGCCAGGGATTTATTAACTGCATCTTGCCCATTGGGCAGGCAAGCAGGCAGTCAGGTCAACGTACCCCCTCCCCCCAAATACCAATTTGCTATACACAGCTAACCAGAGACTTCCTGAGATGACATAGTCATGGCAGATGTAAAGAGAAAGTAATATTTGGCATAGTAGATTACACTGTATAAACTACATAAGATTCTCACAGCTTTGCTGTTTGGTCTCATCAAACTTTGACCATTAAGCCTATGAAATAGATACGTAATTCATGAATGTAATGGAATGGCGACACACTCCCAAAATGCCAAAATGGGTGTGGGATATGAAGTTTTCAAGTTTACAGAAGGGATGGAAAGGGGTTTTCTTGTTGGTATGGGGGACATTTAAAAATAAGTTCCTCAATATTTAACTGGTCAAGAAGGTGATACACATTCTTGCTCAAGAGCCATTTCAGCACTTTGTAGTGTTTTTGTAGATAGTCTTGTAGTGCAAAGCATTAATATTCAAAAACAGGAATATTTGAAGTTAGGCAGAGCCAAGTAGGTATGATTCACTATGAGCAATGTCTACTTGCAGACTTTTTGAGTGATATATAACACCTTTTCACTCCCAACCTAAACCACCTAAGTTGTTACTACTGGTATATTCCTTAAACCCTAAATCCTTAAACTTCACACAAAATTTGAAAAATAAGGGGAAAAAAGTCCCATATTTTTCACCTGAGACGGTTTGTACACTGTGTTTGGGAAGACACTTCAGGATGGTCATTCATTTCCATAGGCATACCCATAAAACATAACAATGTTACACTGTACATTATGACATATGCAGAACACTTCACATATTATCACCTGCCTACACATTAACTCTTTCCAATTTGTATAGAAAATGATGAGACTGTGTATACATTACTCTAACATGACAGCATCCTTCAGCCAATCTCTGCCTTTCTCTAATCAGATACTGATAAACATATTTCCAAACCATACGTCTACTCCATCTCATATACTAATCAACCATAACACTCCTGTCAAGTTCCCTTTTTTATGTCCATAAGAAACTGTGGCTCCTTTCATACTCATATTACAACCCCTTACATATATCAACTTTCAAAAAGAACATGTCATTTCCCAAAAACCTGCCTTCAATTCAAACATAATTCTATCTTGAGAGCTAATTAAAATCACCAGAATTCTTGATACTGGAAATTATACACTAATTACTTCACAGCACTTAAGCACAATTGGTTTCCTTCTTAATATAAGCATCCTCATAAATCTCATAAAACTTTAAGAGAAAAAAATGTTAATTAGCAGAAAGAAAGGGTTTTACAGCAGCAGTATTAGTCACCTTCTATGTGAAGCATAATTTCCTGTCACATGACCTGTGCCATCACAACCAGGAGTCGGACAGCTGCACAAGATGAAAGAAAAGATGTTAAGCAGGTGTTTAATATTCAGGACCTGAATATGCATGAGTTACAATGAAGAGGAAATTGAAACTAAATTGATTAGTTGAAAAGTTAGCATAAATGAATTAAGATATATAAAAAATGCAAAATGCGAGAGAAAAATAAATGTAGCTTTCATTTTCACAGTTAACGAAGATGATGTTAAAAGCAGGAAGAAAATGCAGATGAGCCCTGCAGTCAACTTCTTTTGGATCCTTCCTAAAATGATTCTTACAGTGTCACTAATCATACAATCTTTCTCTCAAGCATGTATTACAAATTTTTTTAGGACCCATTACAGAAATAGCTTGATTCTTGCCACTGGCCAGGCCAATTTAGAGCTTGTGTGAATTTTTCATTAAAGAGTAAAAGTCTCCCAGGCTGATGTCATCATTTTCAAGTGTTTTAAAAATTTGATCTCTAAATGGCATTGCTACATAAACATATTGTCTTAAATCAATGTCACTAAACCCCACAAGCAAATTGTCCTCCCACATGCATTCTTGCCTCCCATAAAGGCAATGTCACAAGAAACACTCTGGATACATTATGTACTGTGTAAAATGGGGCCACAAGTCCAGAATAGGGTCAGGCATGGGGACCAATGCCTAAATTTGTGTCACAAAGAAAAATTTGGAAATTTCTTACTATGATTATTGCATTTTCAAAAAACAATATAGTTTCAAAAAGAAATTTGTGAACCAAGCAAGTAAGACTCACATGGAGATACCAATACCTAAGCTATGCAATCGCAAATTATTAGCACTGACTTTGTTCTAACTTATCACTAATATCATGAAATAACTAAGCAATATCTGTGGCCATTCATCCTTGGAAGTGATCTCTAAAACATAACAATTGTTCTACATTCGCACTACATTAGTGACAATGTCTTACTAACTTTTTGCTATCATTTGGGATTAAAGTTGACTTTCAGAAAATCATCACAACAGATTTTGAACATGCTCAAAACTGCTGGCCCTACACTTGTGATTCCTGCAAATGCAGGCGACAGTCTTGGTACTGTTTTATTATTATATTATTATTTTAGTGTATTTGCAAAAATCATTTTCAAGCCGAACTTAAGCTAAATTATCTTCTTGAGGTACTGGCTTCAGTGCTCTTCACATAATGAAGCGTATTTAATAAGAACTATGGACAGTTACAAACAATATGAACCTATTTGAAATTATCTGTGGCTGAAAGGATCAATACTGTACGTACCTAGTCGCTTTTCTCTATAAAGAATTGTTAACTTTGACTATTGCAGCATCATAACCTATCCTTAAAAACTATTTAAATAACCATTTTTGAAACAACCATTTTTATAACCCCCATGCACAATATTTGCAACTTTCAAAGAAAAATGGATTTCTCCCAATCACTCAAAAAGACACAAAATGGCAAGAGTAAACAAACACTTATTCATTCAAAACCTAGCAAGGAATTAAAGAAGGAAAAAAGTATAATACATCCAGAAATCTTTAAACAATAATTACACTTTCACACAATTACACTATAGCAGGCAATATTTAACATTCAGCTTGAAATAAACCCCCTTTTTCCTTTAACAGATGTACATAAAGACCTTACTACAAACAAGTTGCTGTTTAGTCAGTTAAAAAGAAGTTTAATACTTTGTGAGGATCGAAAAGAGTCCAAACTATGAAAGAATCAATAAACACTGAGACAAAAGAACAAAAACAGATGATGTATTTGTTAATATCAAAGCAAGATAATGGTTATTAATAAGAGGAAAGGTAAATATGAAATGATATTGGTCATTTTGAGATGGAACTGAATGGAAACGTTAAAAGCTTGATGGTGCAACCTAGTTGTGGAGGGGAGTTGTAAACATGTCTCAACTAAAAAGAAGAAAATGACATGCAACTGCTAATATTAGATGCAAACTCTTTATCAATGGTACAGCTTGGCATATTGCTTAAATGCAACAAAAGATTTACTACTTATTTGACTAGTGATTCTCATTATGAACAAAACCTGCTTCGATACAAGTGACTATTTTATCCCCTTAAGGTTTGATTACAATAGAATACAGAGATATTGATAAAAGATTACAAATTTTCTAGCAATTCCACACAGCACACATGCAATAGTGTGAAGTGTAAAATGGTACCGTATTGGTCTACCTCATATTGTTTAAAGGATAAGTACAACTAAGACAAAAGAAACAGATTCTTCTACATTAAGCTGCTTTTACAGCCAGAATAGTTTGCCTACATTTCACTCTAATCCCCAATCACAATCCCCCCACCCTTAAGCCTTCAGGACTGTACATATTGCAAATTAATATTTGCCCAAAATGCAGATAATATAAGGACAACCACATATGGTACTAGATACTGGCAAATGTGGAAAAATTTGTGATTTCAAATGCAACACAGATCAGAAAGCCAACAGGGTTAGGTATGAGAGGTAGAGGATTCCAAATAAATGACAGAATAAAACACCATGACAGAGATAACTTTCTAACCCACCCTTCTCCTTACCCTTTGGCAAAGAGAACAGCTGGATATACTGATATTTAAGGTGGCAAAAAGGATCTTTTATGCTTAGTACCCAAGTGGATGTAGTGTGCATTTTACAAAATAAAGAAAGAAGAGACCCAAACTGCATTTATTAAAGGCATATTCTGGAGACAAAATTCCCTACCTTCATAATAAACTGAAAAATTTTCCCTTTCAGAAGGTGAAAATTGCATTTCACTAGCTTATAGAATTCAGAAGATAGAAAGTTTGAAAGTATTTCAAATTTTTCTTAGGATTTGAGGCATTATGGTAAATCTGTGATGTCATCCTGGCACATTAATTTGACATTGCATTCAATTTATTTATAATTATGATGCCCTTGCAGACAATATTATGCCACACTGTTGGTTGTTCTCTAACGCTAGATCTACAGGAAAAGATATTCAAACATTCCACCAGTATCAAATTTCAAGGACAAAAAATATGTTCAATTATCAAGAAAAAAAAGGAATTTGAAGCAATCTGTCCACATTACATAACTTTCTGTGGCTTTGTTGAAAAGCAGAGGTATTTTCTAACAGAAATAATCAATCTTTGAAGTGAGATATCTTGAGTTAGGAAAATGGTATTGACACAGGGCTCCTGGGCATGACATTAAACTGCATCCAGGTTGTGGCTTCTGTTCTATTCAGCCAGTCTAGAGCAGGGCCACTCAGTGTTTGCCCTTTGGAGGGCGTACTTGTCCATTTGGGACATTAAGCTCCTTAAGGGAGCAGAACTCCTCCGGGAGTAATCGTTTGGTTTTCGCCCCTTGGCTCTTCATCAGAGAGTCGTGGGGACTTTTAGAAAAAAGGTATTGACACAGGGCTTGAAGGACATGGTGTAGAATATTTTTGCTTTTCTTACCAAACCCCAGTAAAAAGCCTTTAACTGCATGGAATCCTCATTCCTACCTTCCCTCCCCCTCCATCATTCCAACAAGACTTTGTCCAGCTCCCAAAATCTCCCTGCAGGAACACCAGTTATAGCACAAAAGTGACACACACAGTACATGAAAAGACAACTCAGGCAGGTATTACACATACAAGCATCATTCTTTACAAAATTACAAATATGTTTCACAAAGACCAAGGGAATTAAGTACTCTACTGTACTATAAGTTAGTCATCTTCAGGTGACTTCACTTTTCACCACAAGCATTATTCTCAGCAAAACAAATCATCTGACACTACAGATTCTATCCTCCATTCTATGAAAACACCAATTTTTCTATAAATAATGGTTATATACAAAATTGCATTATCAGAGTGAGGAACAGTTTCTTTTCTTCATTTGTTGTCTCAAACAGTTGTACTTTTCATGTGATGGTTCAAATTAATACCTGGAAGCTTCATGGGGATTTAAACTGCATATCGAGATTACATTAGAAGGTAAGTCATTGATTTAATGCAAAAGGAGGGCTTTCACCCTCCAAATTTGCATTATATTGACAAACTTTGCCAATAAGTTCTTCCTTTTATGCTAGTAACTCCAAACCAAAACCATCTTAAAATTCTCTCCATAAAGAAAGAATAATTCAGCAAAATAAATGATCAGTTGTATATTTTCTTTCAATTTCACCCCAAAGGGGGTAACAGTACCAGAATCATTATACTTTCAACTTGCTATGAGTTCAGTCATAACAACAGCTCCACTGGCAATGAGTTACATATCATTTGATTTAAATGTAAGCCTCCGAGGATGTACCTGTGGGCAAGGACTATTCCCTTGAATATCATGGCAACCTTTTTTGTTTTATGTTGCTTCGTTGTAAGGCCTTTCATCCATCATGACAATTTGAACTTCGCTAAAATCGATATAATTGTGATGAAAGTTGTAAAATAGTATAAAGAAGACCATTTCTTTGTTCTTTCTGGAGTAATGACCATCAGGATGGTGACCTAAGTAACAGAACAAGTGTTCTTCCCTATGTCATGAATTAAGACTGGATTAAAAATACTGTCATTTAATTTAGAAAGATGTGGGGACAACAAGCCAATTTGTAGCAAATGATTTGAAAGATGTAAGTTATCATAATGAGATAATGGTTTTAAATAACATTCAACGAAAAGGGAAAACTTCAATAATTACAAGTTGGTTCCACTGTTGCTATGAGGAAAAGGCAAGTGATGGCTTGACTGGGCAATAAAATTGAAGTATAAAGACAGGGTAGCACACCACATCTATTAAAATTATGCAACTCCCTGCACACACACAACTAGGGGCACTTGAGGTAAGCAAAACCAGTTTACAGATGGACTACAGTTTAAGTTCCTACCAGGGTGAGGTTGAGGGAACTGGTTTTGGGCATAAGTCATTGAGATCCAGCTACATACTATCACTTGGTATCCTATCCTGGGTGGTAGTATGGTGGTACAGGCTCGCTATGGACATGGTGAACCATCAAAAGTTTGGTGTTAAGCCTCCAAGTAAAAGGTGGTGGTTTCCAGTCAATTTGGGCAAAAGTCTTAGAATGTGAGAGGAATTCACAACTTTTGGTAGACTAGAATGATGTGATAGCTTGATGGATATGAGGATGAAATTCACAACAGTGGTGGATGCTCTATGAGGAAACTGAGGTCTGGGATGGCTTAGATGGGAGTTGTGTGCATAGTACGTATCTGGAAGCTGGTATATGAAGAAGAAGGTCATGTCGCAAAAATCCACAGCTATACATCCAAACATCTTTTCTGTTGACAGATATCCTTGTTTATCAGATTTAACCAAAACCTTCCTTGTTTTGAGAACTTATGAACCCTACTTACCTCACCTATGACTACTATTAGACAGTCTATTTATTGCAGAATGATCACTGGCAATGTAATCCTTGACTGGTGGCACAATGCCACTTCCTACAGCTGGCTATTCTAACTCCCCATCTAATAGTATAGGTGAGGTATAAAGGAGCATGTTAGGTTTATATTTTAAAGTAATTTAGCAAGACATTCTAATATAACTTAACAAGAGATTCTTAAATCAAGACTTCACACTCCTTTACGCAGAGTGATGAGCAATGCACTGGGACCGTTCTGAGTGCACTTCTGTACGTCATATAGTTACACACCACACATTCAGTACTATCTCAAAATTCCAACAAGGAATCCAGACAGATTGCTATACATGTAAGAAGAAATCTGATAGAAAAAAGCACAGCTTCACTTTCACAGTAGAAAGCATGCAGACGGCTAAATAAACCCACCACCAATTGACACAAGGACAAAAATGCATGCTGGTTAAACTCACGTCAAATGCTCCTTCTTAGCTGATTCCAATGCAAGTTTAAGTTTATTGGCTCTCATAGCTAGGCTGTTAGTATGGAAGGGTGTCCATGGAAAGCAGGTAGGGGAAAAATTAAAAACCTTATACTGAGACCCCAAAAAAAACAGTATCTCCAAGAACACCTGACGAAAGTATCAAACAACATATTCAGAAGCCAAGTATAGCACCCTCTAATATCCTCAAACACTAAAAGGTGAACACTTCATGATCATTAAGTGCCTTTGGCCTCCTAAACAAGAAGCCAGCCTCCACCATACTGAGATTATCCTACAAAGACCCTCTCTCTTCCAAGTAACCATTCTAAAGGATTGTAGGAAAGCGTTTTGGTATGCACCATTTTTAGGTATAGACGAATCCGGACAGATTGTGATGGTCTGATTTTAGTCGGTTATCACTGAGGTCCATCACCTTTAATCTTTTAATTTCCTTCCTTACCTGTTCCACGGGTGGTTGTACACTGAAGTGTATCTGGATTTTCTCAACTTCACTGAATATGAGGATTTGAAATTCACAGAGACAATAAATGAAGACAATTAAAGGCTAATGGACCCCAATAATGGTTGCCTACAGTCACTAACAACAAGCGCTAATCGGATTCGTCTATAGTAAAAAGACATTGACAAAAAAGATGCATACCCAAAATCTGTCCCATAATCCTTTGTGATTACTTTTTGGAAAATGGTCTTTTGTGAGGATGGCACTTTAAGGTAAATTCAAAGTTAAAACTGCACAGAGCAAGATGCAAACCTCTGTTAAACTCTGTGATAAAATCAGTTGACAACTAGATCTGTTCACACTGCACTCATACTCTAATATGTGCTGCATATTAGGTCTGGTTTCAATAGATTGAATCATGTTTACCACACCAGAAAATAAATTGGCTTGTTTGTAATGCCACCTGGGATAATTTATTTTCAAGAAGAGAGTAATGTTCCACTCACTATGCAGCTCTTAAAGGTAAGTCTCTGTGATGAGTCAATGTTTTGTAAAATTATTTCAATTAATCACACCCAGACAGCCAAGTGTATCTGAATTTAACTAGTATAGCTCAAGCTAATGACTAAAAATAAAAGGGGTAGGTGATTAAATAGGTATGCATCCCTCTCCAGAAAATCTTTGAAGGCACAACTACAGATTAACACAAATAAAATGTAAAAAGAAAATATGAAAATCACTTAAAGGGAAATATTGAGTTTGTTTTGAAAGAAAGTGTCATCTTTTTAAAACTAATATTTATCGACACAGGTTGATAGATTATCAAAAATAAAGCAGTATGGTAGCCTTCTTTTCAAGAAATATGTTTCCAACAAATAGAAATTCAGTTGTCTGTTGCTCAAGAATAATTTGTTTACCCAAACTTTCAACATTTCACACGATGCAACGGCCATGACTCCTCTTTTGCACAGTACTTTGAAGTGATTTAACTATTGCTGGGGTTTATGATTAAGAGTGAATTTTTTTGGAGGAGCATTTCAAACACAATATTTCCCTTTAAAAACTGTACTCCTTAACTGTTCAGCTTTGAAAACATGATTTTCTTTTTATTTTGAGTTTTAACTAGTAGATGTTGTGATGATATTGATACATTGCTCAATGGGTCTCATATTTTTCATATTGGTAGACTGCCATTCATGAAAACTGTGCACTTACCTTACTTTTACACTTTTTTAATGGCCACATGGTCAAAATCTAACTCTAACAACAGTACTAGCAGAGCTGCCAACATTGAGGTCTTGAAATCAGGAAGATTTACCTCATAAATCAGGAAGATTTCAGGGATTTTGTGTGTATTTCATTGGGGGAAATTCTGTTCTCAATCAGATAGATTTCATATTTTGCATGTTTGGAAGTGAAATTTTCAGGAAGTCTTCTGCAGAATCAGGAAGACTTGGCAGCTCTGCAGTAGCCTTTACATTTTTTTTTTTCACTTTTACTTGCTTTTAACTTATGTTCTACTTAAAAAGATTTAACATTAAAAACAAGTTTCAATCAGCAAAGATAGCATCCATTGCTTAGAAATGTCAATCTTCTCTTTGTTTTAACAAGTCTTGCTCTACATTGTGTTAATTTGAAAATATGTTGTAATGTGAATTTCAAGTCTATACCTCCTAGTTTTAAAAAAATGGGCTAAATAGTCACCAAAAGCTCTAAAAAACTGCTTTGAATTATAAATTTCCTAAAGGTTTGAATTTTGCAATTTAAATCTGAAAACAATTATTCTGGACAAACTTGTCATGCAAGGATACTTGGATAGTCACAGGATACTGATCATACCTACACAAACTTGCTAGAAATTTTCAGCTGGGTCATCTTGCGTAATAAGGTGCCCAATTTTTATGTTATATCCTTCCAACTAATTGCAACTTTGAAAAGGAAAAGATGCTACTCACTCTTCCTCACCACTGTCGCCACTAGTGGTAGGAGCTGCTATCACTGGTGAGGGAACAGATTGCTTCATCTTAGCCGTTCCACCAACTGCTGAGAAATCAAGTACTTGATCACCATATGATTTGGGAATCTGAAGGATTGTTGGTGAAGCGCTGGATTGTGGAACCATAGGTGTAGATGGTGGATTCTGGATGGGGTTGGGGATGCTCAAATGAACCAGTTGAGTAGAGCCTTCAGCTGGATCCCCTGGCCCTTTTCTTTCATCATGACTGCGACTAGATTTCATACTCAGGTCCAAAGTGCCATTACTGTCCACCTTCATTGGTTCAGTTGCTTTCTGCTGTGGGACCATAGGTGACAAGTGAGGGCTCACAGTGGGGGCAACTGATGGTGATATCAGATCTGGCATAGGTTTCAAGGATAAGTTTATTGCACCTGCTGCTATTTTGGCTTCATTACCATTAATGGTTGTATCGCGTCTTTTGGCATAGTCCACTGGTATGCAGCTCTTTTTTATGGGTGGGCTCAAGTCTGATGCATGAATTATTTTGGGTGCAATTCGCTTTTGCCCAGCAGAAAACTTGGTAGGGTCAAATTTCTGAGTTTCTACACCTCCTATTGGTTTGCTAAATTTTTCCAGTTCCTTCTGAAGGTTGTTCCTGGGTGTAAGGTTAGATTGTCCTGGTTGAGATGAAGTGTGGTCCAACTGTTTCACATAGCACATGGGTCTGGGAACCATGAAGAAATCAATCACACATATTAGATCTTACAATGAGACTTACAAGGAAACAAATTAAGAAACCAGGTGCATTCTTCACAGATAGGCTGAAATAGCTCAGTACTGCTGCAGTGCTGCTATGTAAGCTTAACACAGTTCAGTAAGCCAGTCATTTTAATATGATGAAACTGTGTGAAGTACACTTGCAATTTTTGGGGGGAAAAGTTTTTTGAAAACACAGTAATGTCAAACAATGACTTTTAACATTAAAATGTAATTTTTAAATGTTTTTTGAAAGAAACCAGTTATTCTGTTCTCTTCAAAGTAAGTCATTGTAAAAATGACCAAGTATTTACCAACATCTACAGAAACATGACAAAAGAACAACATTCTGTGAAAACAAGACTGATGAGTATTGGAAACATTCAAGGTATACACATATTATAAGTGTGTAACGGTAAAATCAGAAATGACAAAGTTCCACCAAAGTGGAAGGACAAATCAGTCTCACATTCAGCAGAGGGTTTTATACAACCTAACTAACATACATACTTAAAATCAAATTTGATGCAAAATTAAATGGAAAATGGCACATCTCTTAAGATTAATGTTAATTACTTCTCCAAAGCCTAAAGCTCAGTTCATTTTCTCCTAACCCCATGAAAAAGGAGAGTCAACAACTTTGCTTAACTGTATGAACAGATGCAACCAGAACAGTTAAGTAATCACTACATTCATTAGAATGTATTTATTGTTACTCTGATCTAAAATGTGAGGCACGAGGGAGAGAGCAGGTATCTTGTCAACGACATTGACTTTTCATCATACATACAAAGAGCATATAGAAACATTTTCTTTTGATGCAACAACAGACATAACAAACAATTTACAGAGGTAAAATGCCATAGGTGCCTCCCTACTAAATGTAACAAAATTTAAAAGAAATTGTGTAGCATAAAAACTGGGGCATTTTCCTTCTATAGGAAGAATTTACAATGATTCAAATTATGTGATAAAGACACTTAAGACTTGCTTGCATGTCAGGAAATTTGATGTACCAACAAAACAGTCTCCAGTTTTTCTTTTTTGTTTTCTTTTTATTTCTACCGCAAGGTTTTCCTACTACTCTGCTTTTACAGTTCTAGATTAGAAAATTTATTCTTTAAGAGATAAAATTTTCTTCAAAACCATTAACTTTGCTCCTTAATTTCCAACTAAATTGAAATAAGAAGATTGCATATATACAACATTGCTTTAGCTTACTATAACAACTATACAGCAAAACTGCAATCCTTCCCAGCATGCACTGCACTCCTGTTATATTGACCTCAAACACTTGTTTATTACCTGAGAACTCTATCAGGAGTCAGGGAGGTGACGTTCATCCCCTTCAACATCATCTGTCGTTCAGCTGCTGCGATAGGACACCCAGAGAGACTGAAGACAAAAAAAAGGAAAAAGTCACCTGTCATAAATCTGAAATAGTCACCAAATAGAGTATTCACACATGTAGCATTTGGTATTCCTCAACCCATCGAATGAACGTTGTGAATTGTGATGGAGTAGTATACCTGCCCTTGTCATTGACAGAACACTCTTTAAAAAAAAAGTTAAATAACGTGCAACTACAGACAGGAAGTGGTCTGAACTCTGCGATCTTGCATGGCAGCTGAACACAACTTGTGACAACATAGAGGGCAGCTGTGTTTGCTGTAGAGTGACATAACTTCTAGACTTGACATGGATGAACAACAATTCATACTTTTGGCTTAATAAGATCAATTTCATAAAAAGGCTAATAAAACATGGCAACACTTAAAATGTGTTTTGATTTTGTGAAGCTATCAGGATATTTGCACATTTACGAAACGAAAAGTAAACACCACATATGTTTTTAAACCAGTGATTACGTTCTGTTGAAAAGTAAGTGAGAAAGTCCCACCCAAACCTAAAAGATTAATGTATAATAGGTCAGACTTCATTATTCAGTACCAAAGTCACAATACGAGCTTTGCAACTTCCACCAATTAAAGCACTTTTAACCTGGAAGGAAAAGTGGCAGTGAAAACGGAAGGGGAATAACCTCTATCCCATGATGACGATCTTGTCTCAATGTGCAAACCTCCCCCAAAATGGTTGTTAGTCTTCTGCACCCACTGGAAATATAATTGACATGATTTTCACTAAATTCATTTTGACCCATTATTCCATTGACATTCATACAGACCAGCCAGTAAATGCTGGTCCTTCCAAAAGAATCACAGACCATGCCAGCCAATAAAACTGAGGTAAAGATTAATGGTGCCACCAAAACCATCACAAACAGGCCAGTCAATGCAGCATGAAAGTGTGTCAATATAAATCCCGAGGTTAAGAGTGATGGTCCTTCAACAAGCATCACAGGCCATGCCATGCCACTCAACGCGATAAAAAAGTATGTCAATATAGATCCTGAGGTAAAAATTAATGATGCCACCAAAAGCATCGCAGGCCTGACCTAAGAAAGTATGTCAAAATAGCTGCAGAGGTTAAGAGTAGCGGTGCCACGAAAATATCACAGAGCAGGCCAGTCAATGCAGGGTGAACATGTCAACAAAGATCACAAGGTTAGGAGTGGTGGTACTTCCAAAAGCATTACAGGTCATGCCACTCAATGCGGATCATGAGGTAACGCTTAATGATGCCCCCTAAGCATCATAGACCTTGACAGTCAAAGCAGTATGAAAGTATGTCAATATAGAAGAAGAGGCTAAGTACATTTTATCACAGACAAATGTATTAGAATAATATCTGATGGTGGACCAGAGTAATTCTCTACAAGTGCTAGCCTGAGTAAAATCAAAGCTGATTGTGAATTGACTGTGGTACATAATTAACTGGTTACTAATTGATGATATACCAACACCTGTTCATCTTTAATGTGGAACTTAAACACAGCTCTGCCTGACAATAAATAACTTTGATAGGAAAAGAGAAAGTTAAAAATTACCTGCGATGGGAATTCCTGTTGCTGTTAACATGACCTCTTCCATTGCAACCAGGAGTTGGACACCTGCAAAACAGATACAGATTTGTAATACAGTACTTGGGGATAAGCAAAATAAAATTATACCATTTAACACAAACGTCAATAGTTATTGAGAAATTAGTAATTTACAACAATAATTTACAAAACTAACAATTTCTTATGATTAGTATTTTGACCATGAGATCCTACAGAAGAACCAAATTGTTCCAAAATTCCCAAAACCTCTTTCAGAGGTCACCTGGAGCCACAGAGCTAAACAACTTGCTAGCGGGGTTAGCATGTAAATATGATGTAAGTATCTGGGCACATAGAGTTTTCATTTCCTACTAGGGGCAAGTCTTTTCACCAAATATTCTATAAGGAATAATTGAAAGAAAAAACAGTTTCCAGGTGTTTTGGTTTTACTAAAGTTACAGTAGTAGTAAAACTCTTTCCTCTTTTTAAGTCTATCAAAGTAAGAGGGCCACAAAAAGTTAGCAATTATATTATCTGAGGAGAATTAAATACATATAAATTTTATCAAGTTAATTTTTACCCATGAATGTACAAAAAGCGCTGTCACTCAGAGATGTGGGGAGACGGGGCAGCATGGGGCATTCACTCCTGTCATTGGGTCACCACCTTTCTCTCCCTTCCTCCCTCCTACCCACACACACACAATCTCTTTGTGGCTTCCACAAGATGGACAACTGTAGCAGTCAGTTTCCTCTGCAGACCTTACTCCTTACAAAAGATCATTCTCTCAAACTAATGAAAGCTTTCCCACACTCTAGTCTGACATAGCATCTGCTGCTACATGAAAAGGTTATGTCTTGGAAACTAAGCAAGCTTTTTGACTCTGTGTATTCTTTTCCTATGCTTTCATAAACTCACCTCCTATCATTTTACTCTCAAGTACTTCAAGTAACTACAAAAGCTTTTACAATTTTACTGAAATGCCTGCACAACAAATCTTCAAAGTTGCTCTCCGTGATTGAATCTAAATTATTAAAAGTCATATGAATTCAGTATTGTAGAAAAAATTACTTCGGAATGAACACTGACAAATGCCAAGGAGACCTACCAACTGTGCAATGCAAATCAAGTTTGGGAATCAATAAAACTTCTGCTTCTTATGTTTATGTAATCATAGCTGGCCAATGCTGTGAAATAAACAGTGTGGAAATCAAGACTTCTTTGTGCAGACTGTGATGAACAGCAGAGAAGTTCAAACAATCTTGACAGCTCATTGGGAAACAAAGCTACTGGTACATACTTACTGCAAAGGTCAATTAACCCAACTAGTTTTCGTAGGATAACAGGATTTAATGCAAAGCCCAAAGTAAGCCACTTCAGCATGCTCAAATTTTTTATTGCCAAGGATCCAAAAAGAACAGTTTCCCCAAACTTACTCTGAAAAGGCAGACCTACTGTAATTCTCACTTAAATCTCATCATCCATATACCTCTATTTATATTTCAAGACAATGAATTTTGAATACATATCAATGTGAATCACCGAGTTATATCCCCATAAATTACAGGTATCACAATTTTGTGAAAAAAAAATAAATCATGTGATTCTCTAATGCCAACCACAGAATTGGATAGACCGCTAGACTGTTTGAGTTGGAGGACTGCTTTGTCCCTTTAAGGAAAGTGATTATGGTTAGGGAACATGTTCACATCACTTATGTGGTACTCTCTTGCAAGGCATGACTAAAGATGGGGACGATAATAATGAAAATATATTTAAAAGTAACAATCCTAACTCCAATAATATCATGAAGACTTTTTAATTTAGGAAGTGGCATGCTGCACAAGATTAAGGCTGAAACAAAAGACCAGGCCAGTCAGGGATAACAAAAACTGTGGTGACATGATTGTCAGGAATTCCATACTCTTGAAATAGTGAAATGTAAGACTTTTTGTGGACTTTGATGACTAAAATTAAGCAGTGAAAAATATTACACCTTGCACATAATAGCCTTTAGTTTTTTACCCATTTGCCCAAAACAAATGCACACTAAAAATTCAGGATTTCAGATTTCAATACCATAATGGCAACTTTTTTAGACCAAAAACCCAAAATTTGAGAACATTCAAGGATATTAAAACCCATGGTAACATTACCCCAAACCTTTGCAATCTAGAAGATGAAACAAGGGAAAGAAACTCTATTGCAAAAGCTGATGAAGAAGACCACAAAAAAGAGAACTGAATTGAAAATGATGTGAACCATTCCACTGGCAATGAAACAAGGACAAGACAGCTAGCTCTAGGAAGGGGTATGGCACCACCAGTCAAGAATTTCATTGCCAGCGACCATTCTTCAGTAGATGGACTGTCCCCCTCACATACCCACAATTTACATCATCAGTGACATATCAGCTCTCTCTTTATTATTTTTAAACTTGATTTGTGGACTCCTTATTTTTATTTTGTTGGTGATCAGGGTTCAAATTGAAGCATACTTAGCTCAGGGGGTAAGTTGGTTTACAAAATGGCGTCCTGATGGAGGGTCTAAAAGACGTCTCCTTTGGGAGATTTTGTGTTGTTTAGGGGTGTTAACTTAAGACCTTTTTAGCTCTTTGTGATGTCATTCAGTTTTTCTATTTTTTTTTTCTTTTATTCAGCATTTCCATTTCCATATTACAAAATTATCACACATTTTAAACATGATCAAAACAGCAATTTTCTGTGATGTTTTCCCCAAATGCCCTGATTTGGTTACTTTGTGGATAATAGTGGGGCAGTATGTTTGACCTAAGAGCCAAGTGCAAGAAAGGAATGCCCACTCACTTTAGCTAGAACCCTGTTTATGATACATTCATACTCCAATCCAGTTCTGAAAACAGACCACAATTGAAATGGCTCCATGTGCTATACACCTTACATAACTAAAAGTGATTATTATGAAAATAAGGTAATTATTCATGAAAAGCTATAAGTGGTCACTAAATTACAGCTCATGGCATGTATACCGATTTTCCTACAATTGAAATGACGAGGTGTAAATTGCTGCTCATGAATGTGGAGATATCATTATCAAGTAGCAATGTTACATAACATTGTTATTATCAATATGTAACAAGCAATGCTACAGTAACACAAAATCCAATAATATATCCATGTAATGAATACAGTAAAAGCTATTCCTTGAATTAAAGCAAAACTGTGATGCAAACATAAACCAAACACATGCAGAAAATTAATTACAGCTTTTAAAGGCACTTGGATTACAAATTACAAAAATAACAGCACAACTGCATTTTGAATGTGCAATTTTTATTGCTTTAATAGTAAAATGTTTTTGAGTGAATGCACCAGGTGCAGAAAAGTAAACATCTAACAACTTCTGAGTTATATTTTTTATAAGGTAGCATTCTTGGAGTGTAAGTTACTACTGATAAAGCAAGCTTTCAATGCTTATGTAAGTAGAGTGGATGCTTTATGTGATTGATTAACACCATAAATGTTCTCATTTGCATATGAGAGAAGGTCTTCTGGATAGTGTTTATAATCATTACAATAAATGCTACAGGGTACCTTTTACTCACTTATCAGGGGGTTTTGGCCATCATCCCAAATTAATATTCGTCATTTAAATCATACATGTATCATCTCCCATCATTAATACAGTAAGCATAGAGGCAGCAATCATGAGTGCAGAATGAGGGGGGGGGGGGAGAATAATTAACTTTATGTGGAAAATGTGGTATAAGAAAACTTGAAATGATGCAGTTTGGTCACATTTAAAACCTTAATTTTAAGGAATTTAGGAATAAAAATCATTTCTATGGGACTTGCGACCAGTTCATATCTAACAGAATTTAAAAATAACCCACCAGCAAGACTTGTCCCAAAGGCTGAAAACACCTGCTTACATGAATAGTTTACACAAATAACACGCACAGGCCTCTATTTTCAGACAAATTCCTGGTTGTCCTTTGGGCAACTATTTCACTAGTTTCGGTTGTCCACAATGAAATTTGGTTGTCCGAAACATTTTGCACACAACTAAAAAACAGTGATTGTGTTCATGTATTATTGGTATTGAAGAATAAAAAGCTGGGATATTTGAGAGACAGAAACACTTCAAGTCTGGAACATGGTATGACGAAAAAAATTGAAAGAGTTTATCAGTCAGCCTTATACTTTTTTAATCTAAGAGAAAAATGGTTGTCCATATGAAATTTTAGTTGTCCCGGACAATCGGACAACCATGAAAATCGAGCCCTGATGCAACAAACACATTTATAAAAAGAAATAACAAAAGTGAAAACATGGCATGCAAGTCACAATGCAAACAAAGACCTAAATGATAAATTAATATGCTCTGCAGAAAACTAGATTGAACAAAGATATGTGATAAGATTATTATTGGAAAAGAAAGAGTTTAGTAGAATGAAACAGCTGGCAATGAGATTTTGAAGTACGTAACAGCTGGTTACAAGAGTTTTCAACTAGAAGTTCAACACACCTCAGTTTTGTGAAGGTGTGTGATTTCTGTACACTACATTTTCATAATTGCAAGGTGGAGCATAGCAGAACAGAAATAGTATAAACTCAACTAAAGAGCACATATTGCAGTAATATAAAGAAACACTAAATGTGAGGAAAAAAATAACTGAGAAGAGATTGATATAGGGTCATTTTTTGAAAACAGGCATCATTCTTTACACTGAGTGTGGATTACATAGTAGGAAGGTATACCACTCAGCACACCCACAAAAACCACAGCAACTCTACAAACACAAATAGCCCTTTAACACCTAGTGGACTGGAAGTTGTAAAATATGCTCATGACACTAGCCAACTATTAAGGAAGACTTGAACCATATTTGAAATTGAAGGATACATTAACTGTCTACCAACCTATCTAGCTGACATTACTCAACATATTGTGATTCATATTGGTGTGTTGCTAAACCCTCGTCTAACTCACTAACATACTACTACTCACTTCAATCCACAAACTGAGCAGTGACAGGCCACCATCTCATTCAATGTACCTAATGTAACTACTCTTCTTTACAACTTTATCATAGCAACTCATTGCACAAAAAAATCAATATTCTAAACTATACATCATTTATAATAAAAGTGCATTGAAAACTGAATACAAAGGGGAATTTGAAAACATTCATCTTTGCCAAGACTTGACTAGACTATTTTTTTTTCCCTCTCTTCATTTTTTAAAATAAAAGCTCTGCAAACTTGATTTGCAGTCACCTTATTGCATGGTAAATATATGCCAAACAATAAACAGGGAAGGGAGTCGGGACACAGGAACTTAGCAGCATTCGATGTGGTTCTCAAAAAGAAACTTAAATTATTACTTTTAATTTAGCAAAGGCAAAATCCACATCTTAGTTAGATGACTGTCATTGTGAATGTGACTGTCATCAAGTATATATGTGACTGTCATTGTGCATGTGACTGCAGTCTTTGTTCTGAATCATTACTTTTGAATGCATTGGCTTGCTACCTTTATTTCAGCTCACTTAGATAAAATAACTACATTTCTAGCAGCAAACCATCTGCATTGACTGCACACAGAGTTGAATTTCCAGCACCCTACCAAATTGTCCAACATGACAGAGATTTAAAGGACATAAAAATCTTTCAAATCTTTCACTAAACAATGAGCCTAACATGTCAGTTCTTTGTACATTGCCATCACAAGTATCACTCCCCATGTTTCCAATCATACAAAGCACAGGTATAACCAGAGATGAATAAAATATTGGTTTCCCAGTTAAGCAATAAAATTGTGCACAATTTTGTTACTGCTTTATACAATGCTCAAGTTTCCTGAAAACTGTCTTAATTTTCCACCACTTACCATGTAATTCCTCTAAAAGAGGCTTCACCATATCACTATCAAGATGACAGCTTATAGTGATTTTGTTTTTTATAAATTCACCTATTGGACAACACAACTACAATGACTTCAAAATCATAAATAATCTAGCATACCTTAGAATATACACATGTATGGTCTCAATGGTTGTGTACCCCCCTTTTAAATGAAAATATTGCCTTTAAAATGCATCAGCATCTAGTCATTATCATAGAAACCACTTAGTAGGTGCACTTATACAGCAGACAAAAGGGTTTATCACCCACTCCTCCCTTTATCTTTCAAGCCCCCTCCTAATACTGGGCAAAGTTTATAATGATAATAAAGTATTGGGGAAGACAGATATCCTACAGAAGGAACTATACATACTACAACCTCTAAAGTTAGCTCTTTATAACTCCCCAAATTGTCTTGCACATAACCATTAAGTCATACCAGTATTTCCATTTTGAAAAGTGAAAGTTTAAACAGCTTTGTTAATAATTTAATTGATGGCAAATCTGTTAGTAAAAACCTTAACTCGAGAAACTTTCAACAGCCCTGAGTAATATTGAATGAAAAGATTTTTTACCATATGCAATAATGACAACATCTCATGATATTAGAACAGTAGGCTGTGAGGGATAAAATAGGGTCAGAGGTATAGGAGGTGATGTCAAATAGCTAGAAGAATAATTGTAGGTTAGTTAATACCTCAGCAAAGTGCTATAAAGTTATGACAAGATGGACAATGTTCAGCTCTGGGGCAAGGGATAGCCACAGTCTCAATAGTTTTATAGTGGGTGGAACAGGCAAGTTTTCACAGGACTAAACTCTCCAATGATATGAAAATCCTTGTTACCAAGTTCCATAGAACAATACCCGTATAACACATAACTTCTGTCACACTCAACCTTTTGTCACAACTAAGGTGATACTGTTGTCACTATCCTCACCCCACACTTGTCACGACAAAGTTAAATTTCCCTTACAAAAGCCCATATTTGTGCTTTTTGACAAGAATTCTTGGACAAAACTCAAGACCTCCATTGTGACAAAAGTTGGAAATGTTTGTGACTACAGTGGAACCCTACTTGCGACAAGTGGAGTTGTGACGTAAAGTGGTGGTTACACATGATGTGACACTAGTTGGAAAACTATTTTCATACATCCTTTCTTCTTTTTTGAGGATCCATGTCAGTAACGGCAAACAACATTATGGATGTCAGGTATATCTGAATGATGACTGCATTGCCAACCAAATTTGCCATCAAGAATTATGGTTAGCAACTTTATTTTCCTGAGGACAAGCATTGAGTAAGGAGCTTGTACTGACAATTACTGACGTACATTAAAAGAAGCAAGTATGTGTGGTTTTTCATATAATCTAGCTGCCATAAAAACTATGGAATTAACAGTGTCATTTTGTTACATCTTTGATGACAGGGAAATAACAACACTGTGTACTTGATACACTAGCGAGATATGAATATTTGCAGGGGTAAAAATATTGAGGGTAAAAATAAAGTCACTTGTAACATTACATTTCTTTTCTCACCATTCTGTAAGCTAGTTGACATGAAATGCATTCATCACTTGCATATTCCCTCCCCTGGCCTACTGAGAGGGGTAACCAAATTTGTCAGACTATACTAATAATTTCTAATAATGACTTTGTGATGACATTCAAATACTTGTGCTCAATCAAACCGTTAGCTCACTACAATACTGTCACATACTGCAAATTACGTACTACTCATTACACCACCTTGTAGATGTATTGTAGCACAACAAGAGATGGGTGTCTTCAGGCAGGCACTACTGGCAAGTGACAGGTTGTAGGTTATTATTCTTACAATACAGGTTCTTGTATAGAGTAACATCATGGAACAAACACTGTCAGGGTAGCATTTAGATGCAAGCCCATCTGGTGCATGTCCACTAAACTTTCACAAGGTTTATATTTCACTTATGCAGAATCATTTTGCCTACTTGCTTCAACATGCATAACATTACATTGTCTTGTAATACAGAATAATAGTGTTAAGAATGTTGTTTCAATTTTTCTGGTGAAATGGCAAAAACAAGCAAAAGGATGACATTGAACTCTCAAGCTACAATCTCATGGTTATTGGTTGTAAGCCCCCCCCATGTAAGGGAATCCTACATCTACCCATGACTGTATCAATGCTCTTGGATCTTTTTGTTCAAGAAAAGGAACCATAAGACCTGATTTTGCTGTCATCTTAATACACAAATTAAAATGTATGTTCAGTCATGTTTCAAACTCAAGAGTTTGAGAGTAATGCCAAACTACAACAAAATATACCTACAGGTACAGTTGAACTCGCAGTGTTGTTGACACGTTCTCTAAATAGTATGGACCATGGAAATAACAATAGAGGACTGGCACATGGGGGCTTGGTGGATATTTGGATAAGATTGTAGTAGTTTGGAAGATAATTTGTTCCAATTAAGGAAAAACTGCAAAATTGGGCCAATCTTTGACTGAAATAGCACAAAGATTCAAACAAGAAATCCTTTTGTGCCCTCTTGTCTCCCCCTTCCCCCATAATTCCCCCAAACTCTCTCCCTTTTTTTCTGGTCACTCTAAGCACTTAAGGGAAATATTGAGTTTGTTATACAAAGAAATTCCATCCTTTTAAAACCAATATTTATTGGCAAAAAGTGATAAATAATTAAAAGTTAGGCAGAATGATAGCCTTCTTTTCAAGAAATAAGCTTCCCCCCCCCCCAGATAGAAATTCAGTTGTTTGTTGCTCATGAATAATTTGTTCACCCAAACTTTCAACATTTCAAAAGATTGAACTTCCATAACTCTTTCTTGGACATAATATTTTCCAGAGATGAAGCTACTGCTGGGGTTTATTCTTGAGACCTAATATTTTGATAATGACTAACTTTGAACTTTTTAATTTTATTGCTATGTTGGAGCATCTTTAATGCAATATTTCCCTTTAAAAGGAGGTATGATAATGCAGAGCAATCACAACTCGTGCTCTTCAACGACGAAACTGCACACCTTGAGCCTTGATTGTTCTGACTTTGATAAAGTCTATCTTCACCTGGACAAACAATTCTTAGAATTTTCACTTAACCTCAAATTTATGACATCCAGTGAGATCTACATCCTCCAGACATTACTAAGAGGTGTGAATAATTAAAGGTGAGAGCAAGAAGCTCTTTCTGCAACATGAGTCACATTTTTTCACCATTCTCTGCAAATTTTCTTGGCTACTGTTGATTACTCTGACCACTCTAACCATGAAATCAGTCACAACACATACAGAGTCTAAATGCTTGTGTAATGCGGGCACTCTGAGGTCTTTAACCTGTTACTACCCATCACCTTCAGTTGAGAATTGAAACAAATCCCACACCTGTTATTTATATCACAGCCACACTTCGTTACACTTAACCTCTGTGCATGAACTGGGTTAATTACATTTTATCCTTGCCACTTCCCTTAAAGTAAATTTCATGAGGGGTTTCATATATTTGGTAGATCAATCTGAGTGTTATTTCAGCATCAACTACATACAAAATTCAAAATTATATGCACCAAAAATTACATTTACATCAACATATTGTTGTATTCCAAAATCAATTGAAAATGTCTGTTTGTATCACAAAGAAGGCATTTGTTTTTTCCAGAAATAGATGCAGCAGCAGAATAAGGATGAAAAAAACTTCAAATCCAAGCATTTTCACCCCATAAAGAACAAATGTAATGTTAACTTTTTTAATCTTGTACACTGACCAGTGCTTGCACTATGCAAAAGGATCACAGTTTCTGGTACTTTTGTCAACAATGCTGTATGTCTTAAAATTTGAATCTAGCTCTTAATGGGAAAAATTTGCTTTTCCACCATTTCCACCCCATAATGAACAAACGTAACATTCAACTATTTTAATTTTGTGTACTGACCAATGCTTGCACTATGCAACAGGATCATGCACACAATTTTGACCTTTTCTCAAAAATGCTGTACAACTTTAAAATTTGAATCCAGCTCTTCATGGGAAAATCTGCTGAGAAAAGGTTTACTTTTTAATGTTGAGACTTATCCAGACGCTGCATTGAAACAAAATTTCTGTTTCAATATATTACAATTACTGCAGTTTAGCAGGATTCCAAACACATTCAAAATGTTACCATTTCATGACTTTCAAGGATCTTGACTGATACAGTACTTCCAGGAACTCAACAAATGCTCAGATTCCATACTTGTCTGCCTAATCCCTGGTAGGTGAGAACTGAAATAGGATAACTCATCTAAACACTGAGAAAATCAGAACAATGAGTTCACTTCCTAAAATTCTGTGATTTTTCCAGGACTTTCTGAAAAATTTCTCATATTTCATGACTTTCCAGGCCTGAAAATTTAAATTTCAGTTTTCCCAGACTTTCCAGGACCTGTAAGTGCTCTACAGTAGAAGAAAGGTGCAAGGATTTGGTAGGATGTTAGCAATAGAGAGGATGGGGATGATAAACGAAAAGAAAGAAAAGATGAAGAAAGGTACATTTAAGCTAAGACTACACTTCTACCACCAAGAAAAAAAGTGTTATGGATGCACAGCAGTATGAATTTTTGTAGGAATAAATGACTACACACTAGAACATGCAAAATCCTTACTTTAATACATGTTCATGTAATTGAAGTACTGTGGAGAAAAGAAACAACATAGTAATAAATTTTAAAATTACAAATTGTTTTCACACAATGTTTTCCTTATATCTATATTTCCCAAACTACCTGCAGACTAACAGTCACACTCTTTACACTATGCTACAAGTTTATGAAGATTTAGTTGCAGGTAAGTGGGAATAGCAACTGCGTAAATAGGAGGTAAGAATGGGATGATGTAGGTAAGATGTATCAGGTAAAGCTTACCTCAAACCAAGATAAATAGACAATTGAGAATGGAGATAAATAGCCTGAGGTGGAATAGGATTAGCAATTCACTTCAGTTTGTGGTTTGCTAACATAAAGCATAAAACCAACATTGATTACTTGATGCTGGTAGATATACTTTATACTGAGTATGTAAATCTAACACACATTGACTACATATGAAATATTCATATGGTATGAGGTAATGATGCATGCTTCTATGCAAACACTGCAGCATTGCTCCATCACACAGGATTAACCTGATTATTAAGTCACATAAAGGAAATGGTATTGTTTAAAAATTAAGATTTAAAGGGAACCATCATTCATAACCCAAACCACAATTTTACCAGTCTACAAGAATTGTCAACTGGCACAGCTCTTTGACTGAGATCAGATTAAAAAGAGCCCATATTATTAACAGCATTATGAGCATATATACTTCTATAAATAATTTGTAGAAAATATCCACTCTGTCACATGACTGAAAATTGAAATGCCTTTAAATCATTTTTCATGTTTGCTGTATTTCTTTATTACAATGACTGAAAGGATATAACCCTTTCCACTGAAAATATTACAGTATTAGAGGTAACATTTCCCTGCCTAGACGCTTCAACTGTAAAAATAACGTGAGGTAACAATAGCCTTACATTGATGTGGTATCTTGTCCTTGTGTGGACAGCCTGACAAGCTGAAAAATAAGAAAAGGCCAAAAGATTAGTACAAGATGTCCCAAATCAAATTTCAACTCGGGTACCGAAAATCTCAATTGGTTCAGCTCTTTGATTGACAGCTAATTCAAACAATGCACAGTGCCAAAGCTTATGTTACACAGCATGAACAGTACTGAGAGTGTTTTGATAGTATAAATTGAGAATTTCTATACTCACCCTGAAGCAATAAACTGAGATTGTGTCTGGATGAGGATAAATTTCAGACAATTGTGGGAAGGGCTTCAGTAAGAATTAGGTTAGGGATATTGGTACTGTTTGGGGTGAGAGAAATGGGCCTTTAAAGGGCTAATCCTCTCACACAAACTACAATTTTTGTAGTAGTACATATAAATTATCAATTGGTACAGCTCTTTGATTGACAGCTAGTTCAAAAAATGCAGAGTACCGAATCTCATATTATACAGTAGAGTGTTCTCATTATGCACTGGGGTTTTGTATACTCGCCCTGAAGCAATTAACTGAGATTGTGTCTGGATGAAGGTGAATTTTAGACAGTTGCGAGAGGGGCTTTGGTAAGTGGGTTAAGAGAATTAGAACTGTTTGGGGTAAGAATTGGAACTGTTTGGGGTAAGAATTGGAACTGTTTGGGGTAAGAATTGGAACTGTTTTGGTGAGAGGATCAGGCCTTTAAATCTTCACCGAATTATTGCTACTCTGAAAAAATACAGTAATGAAAAAGCTACCAAAGAGTTTAAGTCAAGTTGCTATATAATTTGTATCAGAGAGTTTCAAACACAAATTGCAATGGGTATGGGCCACTTTGAGTGGTTTAAATCTGACAAGGTTTATTTCCTACAAATATTCTGTAAGGATTAGATTGAAACTTTAACTTGATCAATCCTTAATCTTTAAGCTACAAATAGATTACCCATTTAAATCTATTATGTTTCTCTCATTAATGAAAAGAGAATACCCTAAACACTTTTCTTAAGCTTTTCAGAACATTAAACTTTTCAGCTCATAGTACAGATACAGGATACTAGGTTGTAAAACTAGCTAGACAAGGTACTGAAAGGGAGCCAGAGAGAGAGAGAGAGAGAAAGAGAGGGGTGGGGGAAGGGTCAATATGTCCTGAAATACAAAAATTGATATTTGAAAAGGGATAGCAGAAGCAAACAGTTTGTAAGACATAGGTGTTATATATTTACAACTTAGTGAACAAAGGTATTAGTTCCTTGTCTCACTAATCCCCTGTCTCATTGGTTCCCTTTCTCACTGGTTCTTCTTCTCATTGGTTCCTCCTCTCAATGGTCCCCCAGGTTTTCAGGAGATTTTGTTCCCTTTACTTAACTTTTATCTCCTAACTATAACTCTAACCCAGGACCCAAGTCCATGACCCTCACAGACAACCCCAATCCCTAACCCTAATCCTTAACCATAATCCTGATGATTTGGGGGACCAAGGAGATGGTATACTAAAGAAACAGGGACTAATGAGACAGAATAATGAAAAGAGGGAGTTAATGACAGTGGACCAATGACTCAAATGAAGTTTTGGGAGGACCAATAAGATGAAAGACTAATGAGAGAGGGACTATAGAGTAGACCCTAGGAAACCTCAAGAAACAACCTACCGTATTTACTCTACTAAACGCCCCTGGGGCATGAAATTTTCGTTAAGCTGGGCGTTTATTAGAGTCAAATTTACAGGACTTTTCTCTAGGCAAGTGCCCCACAACTTGTTTCTTATCTGAGCCCTTCTGATAAACTGCTATGGTGTATTTGTCCATTTGGTTGTCAATTTACAATCAGCTGTGAGCTCCTCCCTAATGATCGATAACCAAATTTCCCTATAAATATGGTAGCCATTAACAGCACTCTGAACTTTGCAAGTGTGATCAACTTTCGCCGACATCTTGATATGTAACGTTACACACAGAAGTGACTTTTTTATGTGCCTGGGGCATGCATGCATGCATGCTGTGCACAGTATACAGCCAGGCCTCACGGTACTACACTGACCGGCCGGCTATACGCACGCACATACCGTAATTGCATAATAGTTACCATGAGTAGCACCATGCACGTACGTATTAGCAGTACATGCGCGTTCACAGCATTTCACTGTTAAACAGTTTTCCTGTGTTGAATTTGGATTTTCATGTTAGGCTGTTGGGATAAGCTAGCGAATATTTGTATACCTACAGTATGTACAGTACCACTTTCGAACCGCAAACGAAGCAGTACAGGTTCGCGGTATGTGATAGCATGATGGATATCAACAGAAATTAGTTGCAGAAACATGCCTTTTACTTCAGATTATGGGACTTTAGGAGATTTCGTGGCTTCAAGGTAGGACTATTTCATTTTCCTTTTACCACATTGTCTTTGGAATTAACAATTTCACTTTATGCAATGTGACGAAAAAGTTGGGGAGAGGGGCGTTTATTAGAGAGGGGGCGTTTAATTGAGTAAATACGGTAGACGTTTCATTGTCACACATGTACCTTGACGCATGCATCATTTTCCTCCCAAATGACTGAAATGTAATTGACTTTGAAATTATCCATGTACTTTCATCAACTTATTATACCTGAATCAAATATTATGTAAAGTTCCAGGTGTGAATTAGGAAATGCTTGACGTGTTCAATGGCCTGTTCATAATAGAATATATTTACAGGGTCTTACACAGACAATAAGACATCAAAGGGATGTAATTTCATAATATAAACATTATAATATTTACATGTCACTTAAATGTATAGATACATAGCATACCTTCTGTGATGACTATAAAGACCTGTCACATGGCCTGTTCCATTACATCCAGGGGTAGGGCACTTGCTACTGCCTTCACCGTTATCTACAGGTTAAAACAAAAACAACATACAAATTAAACAAAAGTATAAAGGTCAGGAAATATGAAATTTTGATCTTAAATTTGCTGCAAGTAAAATTAAACAAGAAAGTTTAGGAGATTGTGATGGGAGAGAATAACTCTCTAGTGAGTTGGTTTTACTGCTAAGTTTTTAACCAATCAGTTTAAGTTAGGTTACCCCATCCTTTTTTCCAGTTGTGGCTCACTGTTTGTTTGTTTTACCTACTCCATTGCTTTTACTGAGCACCAAGCACAATGGCAGTCCGTTAAATAGGTTCCATTTTAAAGTCTTTAGTCAGTGTGACCCTGCCAGGAGTTGAACTCCAGACCTCGTCAGATGCTCTAACCACTTGACCAAACAGTGCGTCTGCAATGTCCTGTGCAATTTATGTTGAAAGTTCAATAATAATCATTTAAGACTTGGCAACTATGCATTATTAAAATTAGTTTTCAAGTTTACCTGAATATATGCTCTTGTTCTTCTGAATTAGAACTCTTTATCTAATCTCAAGCAACCTTAAAATAATTTGCCATTAACATTTCTCCAAAGAGAATCAAATGTTTTTTATGAACTTAATTTCAAGTACTGTACAGTAATTGCAGTCTTTGGTCCTAAGTAATTTTCTCAAATGAGACTTAAACCGAGTGTTCAGTAAACTGATTACTATTTCTCTCAATAAGACTTCCATTTGAAGTATATTTCAGCTACCAAAATTTTCATGTACAAATTAATTTAATGGAATGTTTCAAATTTTTGTTTTGTCTTTTGGTATTACTAATAAAATCTTTTTAACAGGAACTGATGAGTACTTTTAAAAAAAAAAAAAGTTTGCAAACCTCTAACAGCAATGAGAACTGTACCTTATAGAATAAACTGCTTCTGCCAAGTCCTGTCAGAGAGTTACTGGAAACTACAGTGGTATTGTTAACCGAAGTTTTGTACTAAATACTACCATGACAAAGTTATAGATAGATGGAGTACGTTTACAGGCAAGAATTGGTTTAAGTCTAGCCAATCAGAGCCTATTTTCCAGTAGTGATTCACTGGCTTGTTTTCCCTACTCAATTTCCTATGAGCAGAACACTGGCAGCAGGTTCCATTTAAATTAAGGCCTCTGGTATGAGCAGGACAGGACTTGAACTCCAGACCTCATCCCCAACTGAACCATGTTTGAATTTTTAAGTAAACTTAAACTGTACTTGACAAAAGGACGTGCACTTTAAAATAAAGCTGACATGCCATATTGCTATTTTATTCCTAGCTTTCATTTCCTGAAAGTAAGGATGCATTACCCTAAGAGCCAAACAATACAAAAAATTAAATCCAATGATAATCCAAAATAAAAAAATTAAATCTCCAACCTCCCAGTGTACTTCCTGTAAATAGCAGGCCAAATTCATGGCCATCAGAACATAATATCAGAGTCAACTGTTCTGTATTTTCATAAGCTTTTGAATAAATTTATAACCAGCATGTAAGTTTACAACAAACAGTACACAGTATCTGCAAGACCAATCAACAAATGGTAGTCTAAAAGGTTTCCATTTCATCTAAGTTTCTTGGCATCATGGCTCTGAGATGATGACATAAGGTAAAATAAGGTGTCAAATATCCCCCCCCCCCCCCCGCCACCCGATCCTTTTGCAAACTTTGATGTTTGGAAAATATGAAATGAACAAAGGCTAATACCAAAGGATCCTTATTTGTTTTCCACCCAGTCATAGACAGAGCTAGGAAACAGACTTATGTACCAATTTTTGGCCTCTTTTCCCCGAAGGTTTGGGATCTCACTGGGATAAGTGAGTCTTGTCTACATTACATTTGACTGCAGGTATTCACCCTGCAGGAAGGGGCACTGTGTAATAAATCCTGCACTTCTATTCAATCATGTCAATGTTCCTGTAAACTATACATTTGCCTTGGTTCTACAGTACCCATAGTTCATTCAAATGATCAGGTACTCACAATTTACAGTACCTTAAATGATTTATAATGGAAATGCAGTCATCCTAAGTTGAACAAGTCAATCTTATTTCATAAATGGATTTAGAGAATCATGTTACAATATTTTTCTTGCTAAATGGTGAAATCTTTGAGGAGAAACTCATTGCTTTACCTTTCATGTGTAGAAAGTATGATGTCCCTACATATGATAAAAGCTGCAATACATGGAAGACATATATAGAAGTAGTGACAACTAGTTGCAAATCCAATTAATTGTGATTTTTTGTCTTTTGTATGTAATGGACAAAACAGAATATTTTTAAATATTATTCCTATATTACTATATTATTACTATGCAAATACAAAGATCATTTTTGTGAACTGTCTGCTTGTTTATTAGCGAAAATTCCCAAGAATAAAAACTCACAAAAAAAAATTTGTACCAAAAACCAGCATGAAACAACAGCTCCATTTCACATTAATACCAACATTTTTTAACGTCCACTTGCATGAGTTCAGTTTCATCACCTGAAATCCTACTTTTTTTTATATAAACATGAATGATGAGATCAGCCAGACTGAAAGAGCACTGTATATATTAAAGAAACTTTTACATGATTCATATATATCACAAGAGCAATAACTGAACAAGATGTACATACAGGATTTAAAGGGCAAAAGGAGTCACTCCAGACTTATTTCAAAACAAAAGCAGAACTCTCAACTATTTTATCAGTAGTATCATTTACGGTATTGCAGGACAGATGCATTGCATACACAGGGTAATGTAGATCAAGCACAGGCTTCTCAAAAAATTTAAGAAATGAGTGAGAAAAATAGTGTTTCATGATTCTCGAGGGCCATTCATAAAATATGATACTACGGTAATCCTGATTTGGTTGACTGCATTTTTTCTTTAGCTAAAAAAAGAAAAAGAAAACAAAAAAATAACATGCACAACAAATGTTATCCTTAACTAAAAAGAAATGAGAACCTTCAAAAAATTTGTAGGACTGTACTGTAGGCCTAACTGTTAATTTTTAACTTAAATGAGTTAGACACAAAATCTGACCACAACTTAGCAAGAAAACTGACTAACTCACCAAATTCAATGTCATTAAAAATTTCCTGAAATCTTTGATCCCAGCAATTCCAAAATCCCCAATTCAATCTTCCAAGCATGATTTTTAATATCCAAAAGAAGTTTTTATCACAGAATGTTCACACTCATTCCTTATCCGTCTTTTCACCTTTCCTGTATATTGAATCTCCAGTACTATTTCGTAAAATCCAACTGTCAGCAGATTTGCAAACAGGTTTCTATTAAACTGTCCATTTAAAAGTACTTTTCCAATTGATAATCAATTTGCCACCAGGTGCATTGATATCTCGCCAGAGTAACTACTGTAGGTGGGTCATAAAATGTAACAATTAATAAAATATTAACTTCTTGGCTAACTTTTTCAATTGATTAAAACCAAATCTGAGTTAAAACCAAAATCTAGCAATGAAACACCACCTGTCAGTACACGATAGTTTGCTTTACCAAACACACCCCTTTACTCAATTCTAACTTTTGATGTCATTAAATCTCGTTTTTCCACATTTATACCTCATTTCAATTTTTTACGTTCTTTTTCATGATACAATTAACTGTCAAACTCTGTTGACTTGCCATCAATTTATCTCTTTTAAACCTCTGCAGCAAAAGGCTCTTCAAACTATTTTCTACGGTACTAAGGTGGCATTGTAAAATATTAAAAACACATTGTTTCCTTTCCTATCACTTACAAATAGTAGTTAAATACATATTAATCAATCAATTCAATAGAAAGAAGCACAGTGGGGTGAAACAAAGAGCAACAATGTTTACCATTTTTCAAGCCGTTTTGAGGGGAATTTAATGAGCCTTGAGAATATTATGTTTGTACTAGCCAATATATTTCTAAGGAATAAAACAGTCTTAAAAAGGACATGGACAAAATTAAAATGGAAGCCATTTAAAGTGTAGTTACTATAGTTTACAAAGTGTATTCATGATGCAAAAAGGATTATATTGTGTGATAGTTTTATTAGAGTTGTTAGAGTATATGGTAAGTAGAGGGCTCCCTGCCAAATAAAAATCAACTTGTGAGAAGGATCACTTGCTGGAATAAAGCATATAGTAGGTCATTTGTCAGACCTATGACAAATTAATGAGAACTATGAAACCTACAGTCTAAATGAGCAAATTAATAACTTCTGTTTCCCTGTTTTACTTATATGTTTGTTGGTCACAATTGCACTGTCATTTTTCTGAAATTGTAGGCCTATTGAAGACACATGTTTATGCTGACAGATGACTGCTGAAGTTCTACTTCGCATCTATGAGAGAATATTAACTAAATTGTTTAACATTTTCTCACAGCTAATAACGTTTATGCACAGAACTTTCAATGGAAGATTTGTTGCACTGGTAATGGCTACTGTATTAATCTGTTCATAGTTACTGTACAGTTAGTACAGTATGTCTGTGCTTCTGTTCCCGCACTACTTCCTTTCACACAATTTCACCCCCTCCATCCAGAACCTGGATAGTAAAACTCCATCCTAATCTTATCTAACCTAACCCATCCACACCCTGATACAGGTAATTTTCCCTCATATTTTCAAACTGCCATGCGGGATTTACATCCTGGACAATTCCATGTAATTTACAAAATTCTAGACATACCTGAGAAACGGGGCAGCTACAGTATTTTGGGTGCAGATTGTCTGATTGCAAGGGTAGGAGGAGTTACTCTAAAAAAACTGACATTAAACAAAAAAATACAGTATGCCTTAAAATTTTAAAATTTATTCACAATGGCATGAACTGAATTTTCAAAACTACACAACTTCCAAAACAATCCCAAAATGCAAGGAAAATAAACTAATCACATAATTTTGTGGCAGACAAAAGCAAAGGTAATGGTTATTTACCCACACGTAAAAAAAAAGTCATGAACGTATGTTGCAGATGGGTAAGGTTCCCTTGATGTCAAGTTTAATGGGCACAAAAATGGGGCAATGTGGAAGAAGCTTCAAGCCTAATAGTTCATGAGGACTTTTCTAATCACAAGATAATGGTTTGGGGGCTAATTAACAAGGGTGCAGACTTCTGAGTGACAGAAATACCATAGCTGAGGCCAAGAGGCTAGTCTGGCATTACTCTGGGCCTAATGGTCAAGAAAGTGTAAACCTTGAGATGTAGTCCTGAGCCCCTTACTCTCAACACAGTCCATGCCAGGCATAGTCATCAACTGGTTTACTAACTACAAGACTGTTAGTGAGACAATCCCATACAGTAATATAGAAGGGAAGGTTAGTGGCTAGATTACATTTCCCTTGGATGTTAACCTTTGTTTTATATTTTGTGCTGTTCACCAATTGAAGAATTCATTCATCATAAAGTTTTTAGGCCTGTAATGAGGAATTCACTCTTCTGTAGCTAATGAAAGGTTTGCTGCCCCCTAAATATCACAGTAACGTACAAAACCTTAAATTAGGTATCTGCACATATAGGTATTCAAATAAAAAAATGAGCAAAACCAGTGGCTGTCTGCTAGAAAAATATAGGAAGCCATACTGTACTTCAAACCATACTTAAATTCATTTTCATTCATTCATTTTCTTTTGAGAAAAATGTCTGGTTTGGTTATTGCAGAGCTGCCAACCAGTCACCCCAGAAAAAAGTATTTTTCAGTTACAAAAAGCATATTTTTGGAAAAAAAAAGGATTTTCAGCACGACAAGACAAAGCCGCATTTTTTCCCCAATGACCTGCTTTCGCAGTTCCATAATTGTTTATGACAATATTGTTTCAGTATGAAATGGGTTGTTCACCTAGGAATGGATATACACAATTGCATACATTTATGTAAATGGAAAAACTAAATTACTCAGCTTATTCAGCTTAGGCCTAAGAACTTGCTGCTTTTTGGCACTCTTCCAGAATCTTGTCTAGCAACTTTGTAACATGACAACTTTCTTGCTTGATTTTGTACTTTTTTAGGTCAGGAAGTCTGACAGAGTTTAATCCTGTGCTTAGACTTGATTTGTAAGCAGTAGCTGGGCCTAGGATAGAATTTTTAGGTCTCAGCCTATGCACTACCATAGTGTATACCCAGCTGCTAATTACATGCAGCAGCCTGGAATTATTGTACGTAAGCCTGTACTTATTGTACATAAGTACAATAACATTAGGCCTTACATAGGTATAGGTCTAGCCTATGTGAGCTTTGCTCATTCCTTAGTCTAATTTTTTCATGCTCATGTTTGCCTTGAATAAATTACGATCCCACACTGCATGATTCTACTGCCTGAAAAGCAACATGTAGCCAAGCTATGCTCAAACCAAATCAGCAAATGCCTCTCAGCCGCGAGTTTGTTCCCGAGCATAGGCTAGGCTCTGTCAGCAATCTCCATACATAGGCTAGCATTGTAATGTTAGTAAAGCACAGTAGCGAATGCAAACAACTCTGACGGAAAACGCAACATACATGAAAATTGCTGAAGATGGATGGTAAGCAACTCGTCATCCTTGTTTTAATGCACTGATACATATCACTTTCTTGTTTATTCTGGTCTTAATGATTGTTTCCTCCAGTTTGCTTTGCTCACAGTTTTCGACGCTATTAACAGTTAACGTTGCTCTTTCATCATATTTCCACATTACATTGAGCGATAGATCGAATTGAATTTAGCAAGCATGATTACGTGCATGCAGAGTGTGAGAAGTACAGCAGTACAGTAGCAAAGTACTGTAGTCAAGCTTACGGTTTGCATCATGCAATGGTGTGCGTGTGCCCGCGCAGCAAGCTGTAGATATCACTTGCAGAAGGAGATAGCACATTAATGCACATGACGGTTATCACAGACGGCCAGATTCGCACACTCATTCCCAGAACTTTCAAAAAACGGATTTTTGCAGAGCAAAACGTACAAACGTATTTTACCCCTAAAAAACGTATTAATACGTTAACAACGTACTAGTTGGCAGCTGTGTTATTGCCAAACATCAACAATGTCCTTTTCTGGTGTCACCAAAAGGGTTAACCCCAATCCTTCTCCAAAACTTATATACCTAGTTGAAGAACTGAAGTGGTCAAACATAGTTCATTCTATATAGGCGTGATATTGTTTTCAAATTTTCATCTTACAAAAAATGTTTAAGCATGATGCCCCCTACAACTGCTTCTTCTGCTTCTCCTTTTCCACAGTTCTCTAATTTTAACATATTTTAACCCCATGGAAATAAGGGAATACGGGGAATGTATCTACATGTGCAGTCTTTTCATCACTAACTGAAAGACAAATCAAACTCAGAATAATTTTCAAGCATTGCACAGTTGACTGTTGCCAAACCCACCACAAGTTTTTTGTTGTGAGCTCTGTAGCTGTGTGTTACACATTCTCATTCAATAACCTGGTACACCCTGCCTACTTCCTAATTGTACCATACAATAATTTTCTTCTACAACACAGGTATGTGCTGCTGCTGTTCCCATTAGTCTGAGATTGATTTTGTTTGAAGTTACAATAAGACTTCTCTGCAGGCAACAGGAATTTTGAAAGTTACAAATGTAACACCAGCCAGGATTTCGCGTTGTTGATTCACTCAATTTTAAGAGCCAATCAAATTTTCTGCTCTTGAAGGAATGTGCAGATAAGTGAAGTAGGGTAGTGAATACAGATAAACTTTAAAGTGTATTGTAAAAACAATAGAATGCTGCCATACTGATGTTTTCCAGTATTGCTAGACTATTGCTATGATTCTCTGAACTTGTAGTACTTTTAAAGTGTACCTCATTTCAAAAAATAAGATATACTTTTAACAACATGAAAATGAATTCCAACAGTCCAACTCTAGTCTTCATAACACATTCTAAAGCTGAGATACAAAATGTTCAAGTTTATTCACTCAAATTTAAATGGTACATTGCGCAATGATTTGTGATGTCATTGTTGTACTACTCAATTTCCAATCTTTGTATTTCTTTGTTTTTCTGAAAGTTACTGCACCTTGTATCAAGGTGTGATAGCACTCTTATGGGGTGATGTAATGTTTAAGCCCTCTTTGTGCAACATGCTGTGCAAGCAAACAGGAAGTATTCAAGATCTTCAAAAAAAATTTAATTTTAAAGGGAAAAAATGCAGGTAATGTGAGTTGTACAAAAAGAAAGTCACAAATCATTGCACAATTGACTAGTTTGATTAAAGGTGAATGAATTTCAACATTTATATCTTGTCTCAAGAACGTCCTATGAAGATGGAAATTGAACTGTTAGAATTCATAGATCATACTGTTTGATGTAAAGTTTCGAATTTTTTGACTCGAGGTACACTTTAAAATGGAAAATGCAGCCTTCTTGAAGTGAATTAATGTTTACCTCCAAAGCAACAAAGAACTATCAATCATGTGAAAATATTTTTGTTACGTATTTGATAAATTCTGAGGAAAACACCATCTTTCCAATAAATTCTCTTTGTAACACTTTATGTCCAAAGACATCGTCAGAGGTAGCTTTAAGACAAATCTGAATGATTTTTACCTCCTTCTGCCAGTCTCCCAGACAGGATATCAAACAATAACCTAAAAAATTAGATTCTTTGGAATTCCAGTTGAAAAAGCAGGTGTGTAGAGGGTGCACACAACTTCTTCTCTACCATGTAGAATGTTCATCACCATAAACAAAGAAGAAATTCACAATTCTAAGCAATTATAAAGCAGGTAATAGATTTGAAATAAGGATTCCTGTCAATTTGAAGGAAAATGGCTATAACCATGAAAGGGGAGCAATAGTGGCCATTTGACTCCCCACCTATGTGTAGTACATATATAAACATTAGATATTAACACTACTGTGTTGTTCTTCCACAAAAAACTCATACCGAAAAAAGTTTCAATCTCGCTCTTCAAGACATGAGTATGGCCATACGCCAAGAAACACGACCATGGATCAGCTGATTGATGACGTAAAACCTGCACCTGATCAGATTTCACAAAAGTGGTTACCAACTTACGTACACTTACAGCTGAATTTATAATTATCCTTTACGAAGCTTAAAAAACTTCATAGTTGCTTTTGCTTTACTGATAAAAATTTTTGATAACCCAATAATTTTTTGTTCTTCTTTTCCTTTCATCCCTCAAATAAAAAATACTCGTTATTTCTGACTGCTTTTGTACAAACCGAGATAAGTTACTTCCGGTAAACTCTGAAACTATACGCGGTAACAACAACAAGCTGGGACTAGCGAGACCATATTTTAGCATGCTTTTCGGTGCATCAGTTAGGTTCGTTTTCACTCATTTTCGCAAAGATTTGATTTAGTCAAACTTTTTGTAATTCTCGTAAGTAATGTAGGATATTTGTGGACACTTAAACGTTAAAAGAAGGCAATCGAGAAGAGAAATCGGCTAAGACACCATACACATCGATCGGTGTTATTGTTATACGGCATAGGCTACATATTGCTATACTAGTATAAGCCTACCGTATTTACTCTATTAAACGCCCCCTCTCTAATAAACGCCGCCCCCCCCCCAACTTTTTCGCCACATTGCATAAAGTGAAGTTGTTAATTCCAAAGACAATTTGGTAAAAGGAAAATGAAATAGCCCTGCCTTGAAGCCACGAAATCTCCTAAAGTCCCATACTGCATCCTGAAGTAAAAGGCATGTTTCTGCAACTAATTTCTGTTGATATCCACCATGCTATCACATACCGCGAACCTGTACTGCTTCGTTTGCGGTTCGAAAGTGGTACTGTAGGCCTACATACCGTAGGTATACAAATATTCGCTAGCCTATCCGAACAGCCTAACATGAAAATCCAAATTCACCACACGAAAAATGTTTAACAGTGAAATGCTGTGAACGCGTATGTACTGCTAATGGTACTACTCACGGTAACTATTATGCAATTACCGTATGTACGTGCGTATAGCCGGCCGGTCAGTGTACCGTGAGGCCTGGCTGCGTACTGTTCACAGCATGCATGAATGTATATGCCGCGGGCACTTAAAAAAGTCACTTCTGTGTGTAACCTTACATATCAAGATGTCGGCGAAAGTTGATCACACTTGCAAAGTTCAGAGTGCTGTTCGTGGCTACCATATTTATCGGGAATTAAGTTTGGTTACTGATCATTGGGGAGGAGCTCACAGCTGATCGTGAAGCTGACAACCAAATGGACAAATATGCCATATGTAGCAGTTTATCAGAAGTCACATAAATTTGACTCTAATAAACGCCCCCCTTAACGAAAATTTCACGCCCCCGGGGCGTTTAATAGAGTAAATACGGTATACGTAACGTACTGACCCATGGTCTAACGTTAGCTTGTATGGACTGTACGGCTGGTTCGCTGCGGGTGCTGGACACATCGCTCGCAGGTGCTTGAGTTTTCCTTGGTCGAACTGGCTCAAAATCATATGCACTTGGCCCGGAAGAGGCAGCCATATGCTTTTAAGGAGTTAGTCTTTTGATTTCTGAACCTTTATCTCAAACTAAACCGTTGAAACATTTGTAAAATGAATGAAACGATGGGCAGTTGTGCTAGTCTTCAGTAGTGTTACGAACGTTTGTGCAGTAAAGTATATATGATATTCCGCAATAGCAAACAAAAGTATACATTGGGTGCAGGTTTTACATCACTGTTCTGTTGCACTATGGGTAATTTCCGAGAAATATGGTGCTTTGCACTGCTTTGCCCAACTGCCTTCCAAACTTGTCTCGGAAAACCTCATGCTACGTTTGACTTGGGATAAAATTGGTCTTTAATGATGCCACATTGTTTGGAATAATTTTATTGAATTTCTGTGCTGTCTAGAAGGCTGTACAATTGCTTCCCTTTAAGAGATGGTAGAATGTACATACTTCTTTTATGTAAGAGACTGAAATACAAAAAATAAGGGAAGAGAGGGAAGGAACACACAAGACATATAATGGAAGAGGTCTCTGTTGTCTCTGGTTCTTATAAAAGGGTTGATGCTTCAGAGTGCTCATATCCCAAAATAAATGAACTTTACCATCTCCCTCCCCTTCAACACCATCTCTCATGACCAAGAAAATACAAACATGTATTAATTGATATGTGTACCCAACTTACCGGCTGGAGAGGGTGGTTCTGGTGGCATTTGGAGAGCAGGGTTAGATGTAACAGGTGCATTTCCCAAGGCAAGAGGGTTCTGGGAAGCTTCACTTTTCACTGGATTTGTGGGTGACTGCCCTCTAGCAAGCATCTTTGGTTGGTTAAGTTTGGCAAGATTTTTTATAGCTTCAAGAGCAGACAGTTCTTGACTCTTGTCACTTGCACTACTACACAGAAAACCCATGGCCTGATTCAATGGAATCACTTGTGAAGAATTGGTAGTGGAAGAAGCTGCTATTTCTGGGGGAGGGGTAACTGTCTGTTGAGGTACCTGGGGTGGTTCACCAGGTAATTCCCCTTTAATAGCCACCTCAGGTGTATTCAGACCGCTTTCTCTTTTACTCTCTTCCAACTGCTGTGAAAGCTGGTCGCTGACCTCTTGTAAGTGAGCAGGCAACTGAAGATCAGGAGTTGCAGGCTTAGGAGACATTTTGGCTGCTGGGTTCACTGTGGGAGCATTAGGTGTGTCTGGTTGAATGATAGCACCTGATGGGGGTGTAGCACTGTGTTCATCTATCACCAAAGATGGCGAATCCTCCATGTCATCCTGCTCTAAAATGGAAGATGGTAACTGGCGCAGAGGCAAGTGTGATCCACTGTCTCCTGCATCATCAAACTCTATAGCTGGTGGGGTGTCTGTTTGGAATGCAACCTCCTTCTCTAGTTTAGGAGGATCAGTTGCCATTTCCACAGGTTCCCCATCACTACTCATATTTTCAGACTCTTGCAGCATTGGGGTACTTGGTTCACTCTCTGTAAGTTTTTCATTTTCAGCACTGCTATCTCCTCTTTCTTCACCCTTACCAAGTTCAACTACCCCTTCTTTTGATTGACCCTCTTTATGGTCACCATCAGGTTTATCAACTTTCTCATGAATAATCTCTGCAGTTACATTGTCAAGAAGCTTTTGAAGGTTAACAATTGCTCTCCGACTGCACTTAGCCTGAACATCCTCCTCTTGTGAGGAAACAGAGTTGGTATCATCTGTCTCCACATTTGAGAGGGCGCCCTTTCCCTCTTTTCCACTTTTGTTATCCTTGTCACTTTTAGTGGGTGTTTTCCTCCTTGGAGATCTTTTCCAGCTTGCTGGCATTGTTGTTATTTACTTTAAAGGAACTGCTCCGTCTTATTTTGATGCAACAGTTCTGTGAAGACCAAAAGGAAAGGAAAATTAAGTGATAGCTGCAAAGTTCTGTTGCAACAAATAAAAAGATCAATGCATTAAAAGTTGAAGTCTTAAAATGAGAAGATCTAGATACAGATTTTCATGACTAAATACATCTTGTAAGCTGAAACACAAACAGCAGGGCACTACTATACACAGTAACTTCAGTTTATACTACAGTCATCATTGCCAGGCTAAACGAGTTTTGTGGAGCAATTGATTGTGAGGAGCTCAGAGCAATTTCCATACAAGTCTCTCCAGTCATAAGGGTTTTCAGAATGTTAATATTTGAATGCAATTGTATCTGGATACAAAAATAGTGCTCTCCATTTGCTTTCTTATGTTGCACAGGAGATCATGATGGGAGTCAAGTAAGACTAGTAATAATTGAGGGTGTGGGGGGTGGGATCTATAAATACATGGTTTTGTTGAAGGAAAATGGGAGAGCTCTGAAATAATTGAGCAAGTTACGAGTTATTTAACACACAATTTAGTCATCAATGAAATTAACTTGAAAATTCCTCAAAAGTTGCAACCTTCTGTGAATACTGTATCAACAGATCCTAATTCTTTCTTGCAAAGTGCACACCTTTAAATACTCTGTCCAGGTATGCTTGCCTTCTAGGAGGACCAAAAACTTGTTTCTAGCGACACCCATAATGAAGCCAACAACATCAAAGTGCTTCTTGACAAATTCACCCTCAAACACATCCTACACAGCATCTGAAGAAACAGAGAGAGCCCTCAGTATTTTGAAGTCTCTCCTTGCAGATCCTGTAATACAATCTTTCATTCCTTCAATCAATGACTTCTCATCTAAATCATAGTGAAAATTCACAAACTAAACCTCACGAATAATCAATAAACAGGAACTATTTCCCTCTCTTTTGCTATTTGATTCTCTCTTTAATTCCTTCTGCTTCCTCAATATTTTAACTGGGCACATTTAATCCAACACTTTAGGGCATTTACAGCTGTACTGAAGTTTCTTCATTAAGTATTAAACATCAAGGCGAAGCGTTTCTGTGACTGGAACAGAAGCAGAGCTGCATATCATTACCAGGTTACATATTTGCACTGAGCTCCAGTGACAAATCAATGTCCCATGTATGTTTTTTTTTTTTTTTGGGGGGGGGGGGATGAACCTACTGTACATAATTAATGACAAAAGCAAAAGCCCCAAACATATTTTGAAACGGACCTCACAATTTCTTCCAGTTTCTATTCAATGCATCTTTCATACTTTAAAGCTTAAAATCTGACATATTCAAGCAGGTTACTCAGGACTACTAATTTCATATCTGAGAAAAAAGAATTGCACATGATTCTCAACAGCCATTCATGGAAACATGATTGTCTACAACACTTAACTAAGGTTAGGGTTACTGTATCTTTGCTTTCAACCTTACTCATTTCCAATTTGAGTTTCTCTAGTGATTTTTGTGATGTTCTTCTTGCAAACATTTGTACCAATGCCAGAAACATGGTGATCTCACTCTCCACTACTTGGCACAAACAGTAGTTATACTGTCTAACTACTAAACCAATTGAGAGCTTGTTTCTTTCACTAGCTGTTTTCAATATCTTACAGCTTTCACTTAAAGCCAACAATTGTCACTTTACTTGGCCAATTCAAGTAAAACATACTGTAATAATTACACATCCAGGGACCTTAATTCATGACAGTCAATTTGATATTACCATATTTATGAGTTCATTCTAGATACTGATAGCTAACAAGAGCAGATGTAATAAGGAAAGCTAAACTTTTTCTACCTGTGTTCCAATTCTGGCAGTAGAAGAAGAAGTAATGCTGTTGTTACATTTGAAACAAAAACTACACTCACAAGTGCTTTACTGCACACCATGCTTAGGGGCCAATATATCTATACAAACTCTCAAACTTGGTGCTTATGTAATATTAGAATGTATCATTATTTAAAAGATAAAGCTCTGTCACCTCAGACAAATGACCAGGGGGCCGTTCCACAAAGAGTTACGCACAATCTTAAGTTTGATTAACCATACTTAAGCCAAGAGTAAATCATACTTAAGATCGTGCGTAACTCTTTGTGGAACGGGCCCCTGGTCCTTTTATTTTATTGTAATTTCTCTTCAAATTATCTTTTATCAAATTTAAAGACTCAAAGGAATTTCCTAGAGACAAAGTTTGTTGACTTCAAAATATGCAGAAAAATTTTCTCTTTCAGGTAGTGAAAACTGCATCTCAACAGAACATTGCATAATTTGTAAATGTGTATATATCCACAATGAAGGGGTACTAAAGTGTGACAAAGGTGGTGAAAATTTTTAAGTCCACAAAGATAAAATTTTTATTTTGTTATTTTGGATCACTGTGAGTATAATTTTTTTTTCTGAGAGCTAGGGGATAGTTCTTTTCACCTATCATCACAATTTATGTGATAAAGTTACTTGGTAACCAGTAGAAGGCTTATGGTAAGGTATGTAAAGAGGACAGATGGACAGACAAATTATTTTCAAGGAAATTCAGCACTTCAAACTCTTTGTGTACATTGTAAAACAATTAGTTTTGTTCTTTCCTGGAGTGTAAATTACAGGTTATAAAATGTGACATACTAATAGTTTTATACCAACGTCCCCATGCATGTACCTGCATTAATACTGTGACCTACTACAGACTACACATGGTAACATATGTAATATGTTGGACAGACATCACCATGTAGGCTCCCATATCTTTGTTATAAGCAAAAAGATAGAGGAAAGCACACAAACCAGTAACAAATATGGCCTAGCTTCTTCAAACAGATGCAGTTTTATCAATTTCTCTGGAAAGTGATGTCTTTTAGGAATGTTAATATGACAGTTCCATAGGTTACCATCACTGGACATACGTTACATACCTGGTATCACTTTGCTCTGAAATCAGCTAATATGTATTTACTACATTCCCTTTGTTGCACTTCACATCACAATGAATTACGTCTTACACCATAAGTTAATTGTGATCTGCAATAATTTTTTTAATAGTAAAAATATCACCTACTTGTACCCATTTAACAGACAAACCTTGAAATTTTATCCAAATTGGTTAAATTTTGCTGCATTGCAAATAAAAAGTATTCAAATTTGTCATTAATCATTCATTCTGCACATTACAGAATGAAGACAAAGAATTTGCATAATTCACACCTTCCAGGGTCTAAATAGCATTACAAATTTACAATACACCGTATGTCACATTTATACATGAAAAAAGAAGACAAAATAACCCAGATTTCTCCAAAACACAGCCTTTACATATGTTGGACATCAATAGCATTGTCTTTCCTAACCCTCTGCAGTTGTCCAAGTATAATGAATTATAAAATAACCAAACCATACCGACGTCTTTTAAAATGCTGAACGTACTGCTTTATTGGACAAACCCAAATTTTCTAAGTTTTAACTCATTTTTTTTTTAAATTTGTGTACTATAGGACATTCTTGGATATCACCACCAACTTCAGTTTGTTCAAGTTACCCTTGATACCACAATCAATCTCTTCGTACCTTATACTAGATACCTAGTGTTTGAGGTAACACAGTGTTACCTTAAGCAGTACTGACTTGTGATAATACTCCATGTTGGTGTTAAAATTTTGATCCAGGTCTGACTATAGGGTTCTTGTTTATACCTGCATAGCAGGCTGCAAAACATATTCATTGTAATGTCACATCCCTAACGCCTGCCAAAGTGAATACAGTTGAACAAATTTTTTTTTTTTGTATATTCATAGAAATATGTGGCTTTGCAACTGGTTGAACGTTATTGAATATTCACATGAAGACAGCATCTGATCCCCTTGAAATCATGCAGTAGCAAATGCTTCTAGCTGGTTATGGTATGTCATTTTAACACCCATGCCCTAGTACCAACTGCACAGGTGGTTATGCAACGTATGAATGGTCGGACATCTCAGGTTTCTGTCTAGACTTCCAGTTTAGGACTACAGGAATGTAGGGCAAGTAAAAAATTCTGATGAATGAAATGATGCTATTTAGCCACATACACACTGTACTATTTAAATCGCAAAACATGTTCCTGCCATGTAAAATCTATTATTCTCAAATAAAGTCACCACTTGGGGAAATAACACTAAACTGACCAATTTGTAAATCCGCTTTCACCACACATCCTGTTCTCAGTTGATTTTTAGACAATCAACGCAATACATAACACTCTGATTTTGTAGCATGGACATACATACATTCAACTGCACATATACAGTACAAAGGTCCACTGTACTTTCTCATCATTGAAGTGGTTTACACTTTCGTGCATGTATCTGCCAGGTGGGTTTGCAAACACACTGTGGGTGTAGTACACAAAATGTCTTGACAATAATTAGCTTAATTAAAACAAACACAAAGTTCAGATCCAGTGTTACCATAAACATCACAGGTGCTTTGTTTCTGATCGACTCACAGTGATGGCAGTATACTGTATTCTGTGTTCAAAATGAAAAAATAAAGTGCAAAAGCAGTCTTCAAAACTTGGGACAGCAAAATCTCACATCTTGCCCAAGTTATTTCTCTTCAAAGTATCTTTTAAAATATTATCGGACTTCATATTGCATATATTAAGGTAAAACAAGCAGAACTTTACTCCTTATGTCAAAATTCAGGAAAAAAAACATAGTCAGATCACTCTCATGGGCCAATCATGAAACATGGGAGTCTATATATTGCAATACTTCAGTTTGGGAGGGGGTCTTGCCCTTTCAGTAGCAGGAGAGTAAAAATATCAGGGATGATTTAAAGGGAAAATCACTCTCCATATTTAATTTGTGTGGTTTTCCATTTCATGACTGACTTCATAACTGTGAAATTTACTAGGAGAAGTAGTACTGCTTGGTTGACCTTCAATTTAAGTCCAAAATATCAAGAAATACACATGCAAAAAAATTTAATTGTGAGACTTAGCTCTTGTTTAAAAGCAAGACTGTATAGGGGCTGTTTTTGTCCTGTAAATGAATTCTCCCTCTTTTGAAAAGTAAGAATGTTCCTTTGTAAGGGGATTGTAAATTTCTGTGGACAAAGGGGATAAAATTTAAAAACATGACACAGAAAAAGGGCCAATAGAGCCTGACCTCCTTTGGCTCTCATTTTCTCAAGCATTTATGGTAGAAACTTCCCCTTGTAACTGTAAGAATTATACACAACCTAAAAACCACTGACAACTGCAGAGGAAGATTTTTAACTGCATTTGACACTGACCTTGAACTTATATTGTCTTATATCTAGCTGTCACTATATACAAGACAGTCCTTTTGCTTTGTCATGTGGCACAACTTTGATTCAATTAATTACCAGACACCTCCTGTATATTCTCATGTGAAATGAAACCATATATTGACCTGACAAATGGAAAACTTAAATAAATTTCTACAAAATTAAAACACCATGTGAGAGTAATTATATGTACTTTAATACAAACTTACCATAAATACATCAAAACCACAAATTTTTTTCCCCTAACAATAATAACAAAATAAATTTTATAGAACTTACATAATGAACAACAGTACATTGAGTCACCTCTTGAAAATCAAAAAAAAAAATTCCAAGCCTGTTAATTAGTTTTGGTCACATCATGAATGGCAGGCAACCAGTCAGACTTTACCCCCATATTCTTTGCAAACAAATGTCTTGGTGAGCAATTAACGATTCAATTCTGATTCTGAACATTATACAAAATTCACATTTCCAGACACTATCTGAATTATAAATGGAACAGCTAAGAAAGTACACAAACAAGAGCCTAATGGGCACTGTGGTTCCTTTGCTCAATATATTTTTTTACCTCATAGGAAAACAAACAAATTTAGCAAATTACATGGAGTTGCCTGTTAGTATGATGACCCTTCATGACCTTTAAAGTTGTTTGCACTGAATCTTACCCCCATCTTCCAACTTAAACCTTTTGCACATTTTTCTGTGTTTGACCTTCAAAGATCCCAGATGACCTTTGACCTCAACCAAAATTGACACAACTCCTCTTTCTGCCATAATGCTCCTACATTTCAAATATAAAGTCTGTTCCAGCTTCCTACCTTGAGGTAGGGTATCGTGCTCACTTCCTCACTTGAGAAATATCTTGTTAACCCTTAACCGTTCTTTGGGTCCTTTTGGACCCATGCGGAGAGCTCGGCTGTCACCCATCTTTACTATTTCACCCGGAGCTCGAAACTGCGAGTACAGTAGCTCCCCGAAAATTTGGCCACAACAACGAGAGAAACAATAGTTTATGGTCTCCGGGTCGATGGCCTACAGAAGCCGGTGCGGGGCGGGCTACATCCGCTTTTCTGCCCACTCCCGAGGCGCGCAAATATGCCCCGATTGGAGCACAACGGTAAAGGGTTAATCTAAAATATCTGCACCAGTTGGCTAAAGGGTTACATGCACACAAGCAGAGACAGTGGCATCAGCTTTGCAGTAAACACACTCCACAGGCTTATTTTAACCCTTTACCATTGTTTGGGTCCTTTTGTACCCATGCAGAGAGTTCAGCTGTCACCCATCTTTACTGTTTTACGCGGAGCTCGAAACTGTGAGTAGCTACCAGACAATTCGGCCACAACAACGAGAGAGACAATAGTTTAAGGTCACAGGGTCAATGGCCTACGGAAGCCGATGCGGGGAGGGCTATGTCCGCTTTTCCGCCGACTCCCGAGGCGCGCAAATATGCCTCAATCGGAGCACCAAGGTAAAGGGTTAACAAGGTCTTCAAAGTTAACTCCATTGACAGAGATGACAACATTTCCATCCAGAAATCAGGGAGGTTTCACACAGGAATCAGGGAGATTTTTTAAAATTACATGCAACTCAATGGGGGAAAGGCTTGCTTCAATCAGGGAGATTGTCATATCTGCTAGTTGGAATGGACAAAAATCCTTGAATTTTCAGGGAGTTTCCATGAGAATCAGGGAGAGTTGGTACCTCTGCATTGACAATAAATAACCTATTTCTGGCTCCACCATGACAGGACTTTTCTTCATACCATGATGCATTTACATACTAAACCCATCCAAGCTTCTTACATTCAGAAATTAGCTGTCCCTGAAAGTTTTTCAATGCTTGGCCCCTGGTGACCCCAAATGACATTGGACCTCCACCAAAAATGACTGAGCTACACCTAATTAGACAGGTTAATAGACAGTTTAATTTCAGTCAGACTTTCCCTTGTTCCAGCGTACCAAAGAGAACGAAACAGACACACACACACATGCACCAACCTGACTGGTTCCTTTTGCTAATGCAAAGGAAGAAAAAATTCAAAATTTCCAGTTTTTGTGTACCTATTGGATGTGAAACATGACTTGCTATGCATATAAATAGGTTTTTTCTTGAAGAAGTACCCTCCAAAAACTTTACTTCAGTAATTGTTATCAATGTGAACTTAGCATGCCCCTTTCTATATTGTTATGGAAAAGAACACCTGTTTGCAAACAAAGCAGTCAACTTAAGTTGAAGAACTTTGTTTGCTAAGCTCGGAACTGAAAGTTACAAAGCTCTGCTACAGTTCCAAGATAATATCCTATCTAAGACTAGAAACTTTCAAAATACCACAGGAACTTAAATTACAGGATACATGGCAAGCTAATGACAAAAAGCCTTGTATAGTGCCTGCAATATTTTAAGGATAGTATTTTGGTAATATCCAAACAAAACTACTTTTAAATTAAAACACTAGCCAAGAATAAGTCTAAAAATTGTCATAAATCCCACAGCTCATTGACACATCCACTTCAGAACAATTCCAAAACTAAAAGTTGAAAATGTACATGAGTAAGATACCCACAGAATCAAATTATGTGTAATTATTTATCAATTTGGCATCACATCAATTTGTGCTATGTACTGTAACTTATGATAGAAAAATTAATTCAAAATTGTGCAGCACCTTTTGAACATTAAGTTCACATACAACATGATGGTATTTAATGATTTTGTAACAAGGAATCCTGTAAACCTCAAAATTGCTGTGCAAAATTTTAACACTAAATTATGCACTGCAATAACACTCCCATCACTACACAATTGGTATATTGTGCAAATTTTTTAGTTCAATTTGGCTGCATGAAGGAGAAAACATTTCTACAATTAGGAACATAAAGAAAAAATATATCAATTGGCCTTAAAATATCTATAGAGAACACCTTTACAACTTGAATGAAAGCTTACTTTTTAAACCCTATAAACTTTCATACTTATTCTAATCTCATTTAATTAATCTTCAGCATATCTACTATGTTAAAAAAAAGATTTCAGAAGAAAAAGTTAAAACTTACCCTTAACTGCACATACTGTAACACCAGCTATAAATACTTAATGTTTTAAAACATCTGTACTATGCTACTTAACTTTCTGTTCTAAATTTGTGAACTCAAACAACACAACACAACACAACACAACCACCTCACAAAGATCCACTCTGTCACTGATAATAACTTCTTCTCAAACCTTACTAACTTTAACAAAGCTCCAACTTCTGTAACAATAGATTGTGGGCCTGTACCACTATTTACTACAAGCTCAATGCCATCTCATCAAACCCCATTCCAATAACAGTTGCCATGACAACCACTTTTAGAAGATAATTTGCATGGCACATGCATGGCACAATGCCAGTAGTTATTATATATGCATGGGTTGACTGAGGACAAAGGCTAAGTTAAATGAATGATATGAAAACTGCAATTAACAAACTTTTTAAGAGGATGGGACAAGAAGACCTCATTACTTTGTGCTTTAATTGCCTTAATTCTGCATTTTTTTCTGGCATGCATACAAAGAACAATATCATTACATTTCTTTGTATTTAAGAAACTGTAGTAGTTTGCTTCCCTTTTGTTTGTCTTTCCCCAACCAGCTGTGCATTTATTGAAGTTAAGAACACTTTTTGTGATTGTGAAAGATGTCATAGATAGTAGCACAAAGCAATACATTGCTCAATGTAACTTTTGAAGTTACAACTTAAGTGTGCTTTGAGTTTGCAGGGCATATACAGAGAAAATTAATTTAAATAGCAATTTTCATTTTGAACTGATGGAATGGTGTACATGGGTGAGTCTTGTAGTGAAAGAACAACACTGATGATGTGATATCCATAACTTGCACAAAGAAATGGTTGCTAAGACAACTAACAGTGATTTTTACGATAATTATATGAGTTTAACTGAGAAAACCACTTTTCTGAGGAAAGACAAGTTAGAAATAAGTTGGTGAATAAGAGGTAATGGCAAAGAGTGGAATCAGAAAATTTCAGTCATAGTTTGAATTGATCGTAATATTCAGATCAATATTAACACATATGACCCAATAGGCTACGGTTATAGTTAGAGTGACTAAAATAAGGAATTTACATCAATATAGGAGTCTTATGGGGAAGGAGACGGGGAAGGGATGCAAACAGGGAATATCTCTGTCCCATTTGAAAACTTTTTGCTTTTACAAAGCCTTCAGTTGCAAACTGTTGAGAGAATTTTTACTCTCTTTTAAGACCTTTAATGGAAAATATGGTGAAAGGGGGTGGAGAGTTGGTTGGTAGTTCCCTTCCCTGTGACTTCATGCCTTACTGTTCAATCCAGGTGTATGTCAAATTCTAAAATTTAAGCAAAGGTCATTGTTTGTAATTCATTTTGTAAGGAGAAAAATGTACTGTTTGCAAGGACACTATATTAATTTCTCAGTTGTCACGGTATATAGAAATGAAATCGCATGTAAGCAGTTCCCAAGATCACATGTAAGCAATTCCTATTACATTTTACGTAATTTATGTAATTAATGTATTGAACCAGAATGCAAAACTGCATTGAGGTTTCGATGATACACAAACGTTCCGTTTCAAATAATCCCATCAGGTACCATTATCTTCTCATTCAAATGTTATACTAACATGTTCAAAAAATAATTTTGTTTTCCCACATGACCTTTGTCCCCCCCACCAAAAATAGGGATCATCTTCTTACCATAAGCATTCACAAACCACACGTGAAATCTATTTAAGTCTCCCACTTTAAGATGTGTTAACACCTATTAAACAAGGTTGTCATTCAAATTTTGACTACCAGTGACCCTACAAATCCTTTAAACTCTACACATTGCAATTTCAAAAGGCTTCGAGCTGACTTCAAGAAATGAAAAATAGGAATCATGCAAACCTTCTTTAAAAGTGGACCCCCCTCATGCTAGGGCAACCCTAAAAAACCATGGTACAATTAAGAAATGACATAATGATGGTTTTGTATAATTACCTGCAAAAAGTCTTGAGAGTTCACAACACTGTAAACTAAGGACCCTCTCCCCATCCTTTCCAGCTGAAAGGTTTAATAATACTTTTAAGACTTTGATGAGGGTTAGATTTCAGTGCAGAGGTTTGAACCAACCCCATAAATACTGCAGAGTCGAGACATTATTTTGCAATGACACTTTGTAACACTAATATATATGGGAGGACTTTTGAACAGCTTCTCATAACACTAATATATATGGGAGAATTTCGTAAGTTTTCCCCCGCTGCAGATACCACCCTGCTACCAAAATATGCTGCTGCATGCTTTATATCATGTTCTAGAACAAATAAAATATTGGTAGGAAAGCTTAATTTCCCACTAGGCTAGCCTAAGGATATTACACAGAAACATACATGTGTAGAATAGGTTCAAAATGTACATATATGCTATACATTAGGCAATGGCAAAAGTGCCAAGACATTAGACATGATGAAGAAAATTACATCGCAGGGAAAAACTTTACACCTAAAGCTCACAAAAGTACTGCAGATTGTTGTATAAGGGTTTTTTACCAATGCCTTTTAAATATTTTTGATGTTCTTGGCCAAGTGGATTTTTTTGATCCTCTTAAGTACTCGATTCTGCTTTGTGCAAGATGTAGCATCGGCTAGGCCTAACTTAGGCCTATGGTAAGCCTAGGCAGAAAGTACTAGCCCACTTGCTCATTCGAACCATACAATTTTGGCCTAAACTTTTCAGTTTAGGGAGCTAGACACTTTGAGATTTCAACAAAGATCCTTAACATGTGAAAAGAGCAATTTTTGGAGGATATTCCTAATTGCGGAATTGAGGGTGAAAATGATAATTATTTCGCCTAAATCAAGATACTTGGCATCTCTGTAGGGACCATCTCCTAACTTTAACCCATTCACATTCCAAATATGGAATCTATCCAAGTTCCCTACCTTGTGATATTGTTGTCCCCCCGGTGACCCCACAGATGACCTTTGACCTTTACCAAGACCAATAGGGACCATCCTCTGACTATAATGCATCCACAAACCAAACATAAAATCTATTCAAGTTTCCTCCCTTGAGATATTGTGTTGACAAGATTTTCAGACTTTGACCCCCGGTGACCCCAGATGACATATGACTGCCACCAAAAACAATATGAACCATCTTCTGACAATAAAACATCCACATATCAAATATGAAATCTATCCAAGTTCCCTATCTTGAAATATCGTGCTGACAAGATTTTCACACTTTGACCCCCGGTGACCCCAGATGACCTTTGACCTCTACCGAAAACAAAAGGTACCATCTTCTGGCCATAACACATCCACATACCAAATATGAAATCTATCCATGTTCCCTTATCTTGAAATATCGTGCTAATAAGATTTTCACACTTTGACCCCTGCTGACCCCAGATGACCTTTGACCTCCACCAAAAACAATAGGGACCATCTTCTGACCAAAACACATCCACAAACTACATATGAAATCTATCCAAGTTTCCTCCCTTCAGATATTGTGTTGACAAGATTTTCAGACTTTGACCCCCGGTGACCCCAGATGACCTTTGACCTCCACTGAAAACAATATGAACCATCTTCTGACCAAAATGCATCCACATACCAAATATGAAATCTATCCAAGTTCCCTATCTTGAAATATTGTGCTAATAAGATTTTCAGACTTTAACCCCTGGTAACCCCAGATGACCTTTGACCTCCACCAAAAACAATAGGGACCATCTTTTGACCAAAATGCATCCACATACTAAATATGAAATCTATCCAAGTTTCCTATCTTGAGATATTGTGCTAAAAAAGTTTTCAGAAAATGACCCCTGCTGACCCCAGATGACCTTTGACCTCCACCGAAAACAATATGAACCATCTTCTGACCATAACACATCCACATACCAAATATGAAATCTATCCAAGTTCTCTATCTTGAAATATCGTGCTAATAAGATTTTCAGACTTTGACCCCTGGTGACCCCAGATGACCTTTGACCTCCACCAAAAACATTAGAGACCATATTCTGACCATAATGCATCCACATACCAAATATGAAACCGATGCAAGTTTCCTATCTTGAGATATTGTGCTAACAAGATTTTCAGAATTTGACCTCCGGTGACCCCAGATGACCTTTGACCTCCACTGAAAACAATATGAACCATCTTCTGACCATAACACATCCACATACCAAATATGAAATCTATCCAAGTTCCCTATCTTGAAATATTGTGCTAATAATATTTTCAGACTTTAACCCCTGGTGATCCCAGATGACCTTTGACCTCCACCAAAAACAATAGGGACCATCTTTTGACCAAAACGCATCCACATACTAAATATGAAATCTATCCAAGTTTCCTATCTTGAGATATTGTGCTAAAAAAGTTTTCAGAAAATGACCCCTGCTGACCCCAGATGACCTTTGACCTCCACCAAAAACAATAGGGACCATCTTTTGACCAAAACGCATCCACATACTACATATGAAATCTATCCAAGTTTCCTAACTTGAGATATTGTGTTGCCAAGATTTTCACACTTTGACCCCCGGTGACCCCAGATGACCTTTGACCTCCACCGAAAACAATATGAACCATCTTTTGACAATAACACATCCACATACCAAATATGAAATCTATCCATGTTCCCTATCTTGAAATATCGTGCTAATAAGATTTTCACACTTTGACCCCTGCTGACCCCAGATGACCTTTGACCTCCACCAAAAACATTAGGGACCATATTCTGACCATAATGCATCCACATACCAAATATGAAACCTATGCAAGTTTCCTATCTTGAGATATTGTGCTAACAAGATTTTCAGAATTTGACGCCCGGTGACCCCAGATGACCTTTGACCTCCGTCAAAAACAATAGGGACCATCTTTTGACCAAAACGCATCCACATACTAAATATGAAATCTATCCAAGTTTCCTATCTTGAGATATTGTGTTGACAAGATTTTCAGACTTTGACCCCCGGTGACCCCAGATGACCTTTGACCTCCACCGAAAACAAAAGGTACCAAAAGATAGGTTTGTTGCATTTGACATTAAACTTTCACAGTGAAAGTCAGATCTTACACTTTTCCACACAAATCCTTAGCTAAAAGTGTACCTCAAGTTAAAAATAAAAAAAATATACACTAAAGAGCATGTAAAATGAATTCTTACAACCCAATGCTTATCTTCATGCAACATTTTAAATTTTTTAACTTGAGGTACACTTTAAAAGAACAGTCCAGAGTCTAATTTATGTTTGTTTTATAGGAGGAACATACTCAAAGCATTCTGGTGGAAGTTTCATTTATTTCCAATGTTTGGTTTTCAAGATATTAGCAAACTGGAAGTTGACACATTTTCTAAAAATGTGAACTTTAAGCAAACAGGTGTGATGTCATGGATTCACATTTTTGGCTACTGTTTTGTTTTTCTCTATTTTTCATCCAATTAGTTTGACTTTGAATTGATTAGGGATGCTACTTTGCCCCTAATGCATATAAAGTTTTGGAAATTTCATTGCCTAGGATGCACATATGGTATCAATTTAACAGAGTTTAACTGCATAAAATTACAAATTTATACAAAACATTGGCCACAAATGAATCCATGACATCACACCTGCTTGCTGTGGAGAAAATTTGCCACATTCAATTGCTAGCATCTCGAGAATTGAACATGAGAAATGAATTAAAATTCCACCAGCTGATATTCTATGTTTCTCTTTAACATATCATTTGAAAGTAAATTTGGCTAAGGACTACTCTTTTATATTCAAATTTCAGTCCCATCTTCTGGGTGGAACATTTTGGTTTCAACTGACCAAACAGTACTTTCCTGCATTCTGTTCTCAGAAATTAGTGACTGAAGTATGTTCCCTAATTACTGCAATCTATAATACTCTAGGCAGTACCCTAGACCACAGGTCCACTTGAAAAATTATATCTTAGGCCTACTAACAGTTCTCATAGGGTGGGTGTATGACATGTAAGCCAACCTGGGAATGATACATGCCACAAAATGTGAGACATTTAGGTTCATAACTTTTTGCAAAGTTTCTAATGTTCTGGTAAATATTGATAGACGAATCATTCATTTGCTTGGGGCTTTTGCCATCATTCCATCTCACACTTCGTAGGAATTAGTGCTAGTCGTACTAGCATCACAATTCTGTCCATATTTTAATAATAAATGCCATTAGATGTTTTATGTTTTAATTGTTTATCTGCTTTTCAGCTTTATGTTTTACATTTATTTTACACCTACATTCCTTTACTGACAGAACAGCAAATAACAATCATTACAAGGCATATACTGTAGTTGGTACATTTCTTGATAGAACAGCTTGTTTTTGTTTTCAGTTCTACTGTGGCAGCTATGCCTGCAACTTTGTTATTGTAAGGAAATGTTCCAAACAATTCTAGTTACTTTGCTGTTTTCCAGTCACAGCTTGTACCGGTACCAGATTCATTGCTGAGTTCATTCTAGGTGACTCAAAAGAAATGCAAAAGTAACTACAGAAAAATATGAAATAAACTGTAGCCTTTGTTTTTCTTGGAAGTTTGTGGGTAGGCGTTTTTACCCAGAGGCTCAGGTAAAAACGCCTACCATGTTTTCCGCTGGAAAGGTTGAAAAATTTCCCTACATGAATATGTAACCCATAGGTTATTATTTACGGCAAATAAAGCAGATGTGGAGCAGATAAAAGCACACATTCATTTCTAAATGTTCCCATGGAGTACCAAGATATTTCGAAAAAGCTGAAAAAATTGGTCTTTTTATCCATTTACCCTACATCTAAGAAATTCATGGATTGTTTGAATGCACTAGTATAGGTTCTAGCAGTAAGTTAATTTTTTTATAAAAATATTCTTTCAAATAAATGCCCTCCCTTTTCAAAAACGTAACAGCCCCAGGGGTGTTGACTAGGGAATATACAGTAGTTAGAAACTGAGCCATAAAACTAAATCTAAAGCAGACACAACAGTAGCTCTGCTTGACTTAAAGGCCCAATTCTCCCACCCCGAACAGTACCAATTCTCCTAACCTTCTTACTTACTTAAGCCCCTCCCACAATTGTCTGAAATTCACCCTCACCCAGACACAATCTCATTTTATTGCTTCAGGGTGAATATAGAAAGCTCAATGTGAATTATCAAAACACTGTTAGAACAGTTCATGCTGTGTAATGTAAGTTTTGGTATTCTGCATTGTTTGAATTAGTAGTCAATCAAAAAGCTGAGCCAATTGAGAGTTTCTGTTACCCTATACTAGAAGTGTAGTTTGGGGTGAGAGGATTGTCCCTTTAATCTTTCAACATATTGAGGTTATTTCAACTCAGCATCTCCTTAAAGTGAAATTTGGCACAATTAATAGCCCATTTGTCAAATAGTCATTACAAAGGATTGTGGGATAGAATTTTGGTATTATATCTCTTTTGTCAATGAGATTTTACTGTTACAGAAAACAGCTTGCACCAACATGCTATCCCACAATCCTTTGTAATAGCTATTTGGAAAAGGGTTAATTGTCAAGGTAATACTAAAATGCATCTCTATTCCAGTCTTTGAGTTTTGAAAAGTCCAAGGCGAGCTGCAAATAGCACATCTCAAAAAATTGAGGTGTGCAGTAGTTGTGCTAAAAAATCACACCCCTTAAAGCATCTAGGCGAGTGATTTGAGACAATATGGCGAAAACAAGTATAGTATCTGAAATCACAGATTTACAACCTTTTACAGAATTAAATTATGTTTTAATTGTTTAATATCTTCAGGATCAGGCTTAACTTCATTTTTATGTGGCAGGGAATAATTTAGTACAGTAATTTTGCATAGCATTTTTGTGATACAATTTCCATTTTGTGTAGCAATTTTTAGACAATTTTTGGTGTCCTACTTTACTTCATTTATGCAGTACCCTGACTCATGCCCAGTTACTCTTCCCCACTATGATACAATATTAAGTAATGATTGGTTGGTGGAGATCACTTAAATTTAATACAGCTCATGTTGTAATAAGTTATGGAGGAAAAAGTTTAATTCCTTCTTTGGTGATATTTAACTTTTGAACTTATAGTTGCTTTCATGCAAAATTTGACAAGGATTTGCTAACAGTTTTTGCAGTGCCCCACACTTTCAAGATTGTGGACTTACATCAACCGGGTGAGGGGCTGTAAGACTTCACTTACATATGTAGGGAAACTCCCACCGAGACCAATTCAGTTTGGAGAGATTTCATTCACTTGGAATTTAAGAAATGTTGGAAATATATATTGCACCTTGGCCTAATAGGGTACAACTATTTAGTGATGCAATTATATACCAGATCACCCTTTCCTTAATTAGACCACAGATCTTCAGGGCAGGCCAAGAATTAACCTTAACCATTGACACTAAAGCTAAACATTATCTTAATGCAACTGCATTGTTCCTGTCTACAAATAGTTCTTGCATCTGTGGATCTGCAGAAACATGGCACTAAGTAGAAACTGACTTCACTTCATACTGGACTGGATCAGCATTTTGCTGTACAGTATACTGGTCGTCCAGAATGTGTGTCAAAAACAATCAACAAACTTGATGCAGCTAACAAACTGAAACAGGGCCAGAAATCTGTAACCTTATTATTTTACTTCAACCATGATAACAAGCAGTCGCAAGCTTCTAAATTCTGTGACTTTTCTCAAATTTCGAGCTTTCCATCAGTTTCTAAAACTCCTTTCAAACTTCACATACAATGCCTACTACTGTATGGGTATTGGCACAGTCTCATGCAGTCAGGTATAGTCAGAACGATGTCAACTTGAAAGTTGTCCAATATAATCCCCGAAAACACCATTAGGCAAAAACAAGGAAGCAGCTATGGTATAGCACGCACTCATTAGGTAGGGGTTACCACCGTGTGATTAGGTTTTTGCCGCGTGGTTATTGCGGGCAAAAACGAAATACATAGGTCATTAGGAGGTAGGTATCGGAGCTCAGAGAAATAAATTTGCATACATTTCATGAAATGATTATGAGGCTTGTGTAAAATACTCTTATAAAGCCCTGCATTATTTTGAAATGTTATCCCTTTACCGTCGCTTGGGTCCTTTAGAACCCATGCGGAGAGCGCGGGTGTCACCCATCTTTAATGTTTCACGCGGGGCTTGAAACTGCGAGTAGCTACCCGAAAATTCGGACACAACAAGGAGAGAGACAATAGTTCAAGTCAGGGGGTCAATCGTCTACAGAAGCTGATGCGGGGCATGCTACCTCCGCCTTTTCGTCCACTCCCGAGGCCCGCAAATATGCCCGATTGGAGCACAACGGTAAAGGGTTAATCCAAAGTATCTGCAGCACAGGGCTTTGCACACAAGCAGAGACAGTGCCATCAGCTTTGCAGCAAACACACTCTACAGACGCAATTTAACCCTTTACCGTCGTTTGGGTCCTTTTGGACCCATACCCAGAGCGCAGCTGTCACCCATCTTTACTGTTTCACGCGGAGATCGAAACTGCGAGTAGCTACCTGAAAATTCGGTCACAACAACAAGAGAGAGACAATAGTTCAAGGTCACAGGGTCAATCGCCTACGGAAGCTGATGCGGGGCATGCTATGTCTGCTTTTTGGCCCACTCCTGGGGCCTGCAAATATGCCCCGATTGGAGCACAACGGTAAAGGGTTAACCCCAGTAATTGTGCCTTGCAATGCTTTTTTCTTCAGAGTGTCACAGGTCCCAAGTATAGCTAGCTTATACCTATTTAATGAGTCGAGAGTTAAGTAGTTTTCCTGAGCTACTGCGTGCGTTGTCAGTCATGGTTCAGGGATTACTGTCCTTTGTATTTACAGCCCTAGGTCCACTGGTGTGGGTAGTAAACACCTGACTGACCTGCACAAGAGTTTATTGTTTGTTTATGATGGCTGTGGCATTGCATAATCCAGTTGTACGGCAGGAAATTTGAATTTGCATATGATTAGTTTGATTTGGTTATGTTAAGGACGACAAAAGGGGAAAGCGTTGACCTTAATTGTCTGAAATACTGGGAATTGAGAAGACCATATGACTTAGGGGAGGAGTGATTGGAATGGGATAAGAAAGAAAAGCTTGGAGGTAGTGTGAAGTGCTTCAGGAAAAAGTAAAACAGTTGTAACGGTGTGGATGGTTGGTTATTGTTTTGGGAGGTAAAATGGCGAAATGGACTGCCTCTAAACCGAAATGTGGGTGCAACAGAACCTTGTTAAAAATGGTTTTCATGTGAAATTTGCCTGCAATTTCTGAGGCCTTCAAGAACACACTTAGTTGGAAAAACTGTAACCAGTATGCCGGTAACCATTGACTTGTTTTGTGAGTTAAGGCTGTGCCATTTTCACATGCCTTTGTACTTATAGGGACATTAAGAAAATGTGCCGTTTTCACATTTTTGTATCTAGGCTGACTGAGTATTAAAGGAAAACTAATGTGCCATTTCACATTTTCCTTTTTCTGAAAACTTTTAAGGAGATGTGCTGTTTTTCACATTTTCCTTATTTCTAAAATTCAAGAGGAATCTGCAATTTTCACATTTTCCTAAGTACTGAACTCCACGGAAGAGTGCTGTAATTCAAACTTTCCTGGAACTTAAAGTGTGCCATATTTACATCATTACTATTATTTCTGATCCCATATTCTGGTCAGATTATTTTAATTTAACTCGAGGTGGGGGAACAGCATCCTGTATATAGCAGTTACTCTCACTGCAGACATTCTAAATCCTGTTATGATTTCACCTTTACTCTCCTACACTACGTTTCCTGATTGGGTGAGGTGTTACTGCATCTCCAGATGGTGCCTGTGTCCTGACGTCCGCGCTTCCAAGAAGTTAACATTAAGCCACTACGTGTCGTACCCTTGGTTCAAGGTCGAGTTCGAAGCTATCTATTGAATTTCTCGTGATCATTTCGGCTACAAAACTACTGAATTTCGCGAACAGCATGGAATCTTAGTCACCATTGAAATACACCTTTTAAAGTTGTAGCAAAGGGGGACAGTACTACCCCAGAATTTGACAAATGCGTTTTTCATTATTTGTCCATCGGGCTAGGGATTCTCAAAGCCTACTTGTCCACATGAATATGCAGTTAGTCCATACCTAATTGTCTAGTACAAGCCATTGAATTTCTATACCATGAAGACTTCTGTGCTGCTTGCCCGGCGGGTTACAATATTTAGCAGTTAACTTGTCCAACTTTTCTTTACTTGTCCCGGGCTGTCGGGCAGGAGATTTGCCGAACCTTGACTACCTATGACAATTTAGGAACAATTAGCCGCAGCAAGTGATTGTAAACTTAAGGTAAATTAAGGACAAGCTTAATATTTTAAGGGTAGAACAGTGCTTATTCTACTACCCAGTAATTGGAGATTTCTGCAATAGTATCACATGCTGTTTTGATTGCAGTAAAAAAGTTGATTTTCTAACCTCAGTAATCTACTGATCGACAAAGGTATATCAAGTTTCCAAACCTATTATTATCACTTCGCCGAGCTTCTAGTCCACTTAGGTTGCAAAAAATTACACAGTACTTTGGGCAGGATTGTAATCAAAACCCCCTCTGTGTGCTCTGCATACTGTGGCTAGGGTTTCTTGCCTTGGATTAAATGTCTTTGCATGGAGTATTACTGTCTGTCAATCATCAAATCAATCATCATATTTTGACTGTGACCATTTCATCATGATATTTGTTGTATAAAGTTAAATAATAATTTTCTTACCTAAACAAATTTGTTGTGTCGAGTCCTATCTGTTACGCAGTCCAGTACTAATCTCATATCAAATTATTGCCAAGTTCCCTTCCTTTCATAAGAACCATGTGACACAGAGCTATTTGTGCCAGACCTTGCACTAAAACATGTCTGTAAATGGAGACATGTAAGGCCTAGGCTAGTCTCATATTTCGGTGGACGTTAGTAGCACATGCACATGGTTACCTTTGCAAGTCCATTGAAACTTCCACAGCTGTCTTGCATACATACCTCACACTGAACATGGCCCTCGAACAATCCTCTGTCACGAAGAATTGTGCCATTGGCTGTTAGTGTTTATGAATGAGGAGTGTGTCGTAAAAGTTAGGGGACTTTCCGCTAGTTTCATATAGTCATCTGCAGAGGGTGCCATGCCTTTTGCCAATTGGAGTATACCCTGTATGATCCTACACATGGAACAGCCAGATGAACGAAGTATTGCCCAGTGATAGGCTATCACCACTGGTATGCAATCAAAACATTGAAAACATCGTAGACACTGTTATATCTCTAAGCTATGTGCCGGCATGAGTAAGTTGAGAGGAGATACAAACTTAACTTTAAGGCAATAAATAACAAAGAAGAACTTCAGCCATGATATTAACTGTACCTGATCGGTCAATGGGATAAAAAAAATTTATCGGTGCCTGCCTTCAAATGGATCACCCCTACTAATTAAGTGGACTGTTGCAAGTTCTGTCATGCTGTCCAACCACAGCTTCTTGATCTGACATTAGCACATGCTGTGTTACTTTGAGGATCGGCAAGCGGACTTTTAAGAAGGTAACATCAGCAGTATGTGGTTTAAAAACCAATCAAGGTGAAAAATTAGGCTCCCACAAAAAGCACATACCTTCAACTGCATACAGTCATGTGCATGATGCGGCATTGTTTTGCAAACAAAATTGAACATAAAAAGTTTCTTCCACAGGTGGGTAGGTCGAGTTTTACTGTTAAATGCAGCAGCAGAGTACTGGTGATTCAATCAGATTAGAGACAGAATGTTGTTGGAGACTAAACATCGTCCAAGGAAGTTAAGATTGTGAAATTTTTCGAGCCATGTGATTAATCGCACTTCTAAAGGGTATTTTAGGCTTGCAATAGCGATCGCACGCCTCAAAATTCCAGGCCTACAATTCCAAAAGAAAAATAATGTATTTAGGATTTTAGGGGTTCACAAGTCATTAAACCAGGACTTCTACAAGTTTCCAGGATGTCATAAACCATTAATATTCAGGGATGAGCCTGATACTTGTAAAAAATGAGGAAACTGAGAGGCAGGCACCATTGCTGGGGGGGGGGGGGGGCACAAGGGACAAACTCAATTGCCCCTAGTGGCATTGATTTCATTATAGTAACAACTTCTGATTGGGTAGAACCATGAGGGCTGTTTTTACAAGCTTTATAGTTGAGATTTATGGGACATTTATGACAAAAACTTTTGGGGTATTTGGTGCAAAAAGTAGAGGAATGAATAAAAAATGGAAGTATCTCATGTCTGAATTACTTACTGATAGACACTTAAGTTCTCCAGAAGTGAATTGCATACATCCTCCAAAACATTGATTCCCTATCACTTCTTCACTGCTTCAGACACGATTTCTCTTACAATAAATACAACAAAAGTTATATCCCATTTTCCATATTCACCCTTTTCATCAGCAAACTAGGATCCTTTCTGGAACTAGCTATTATTCACTTAAATCTGTTAGTACAGTTCATAACTCCTCACTTGGCTTCTAAACCCTAGCACAAAAAGGCTCACTGTGCAGACATAAATCCATATCTCAACTGGCAATCCAGCCTTTTTCCGTCTACAACCCTGATAACATTTAATTTAACGTTTTGAGAGTGAGGAAACCATTTGGCCTTTTGACCACATGGCCAGAAGGAGCGTGGATGAACACCTGCGAACTTTGCCTTCTCTTTTCAACTAGTGTTCAGAGGTTATGCAGTAGGCGTGTACTAATAGCTCCCAATCCTGCTCCGGGACAGCTGTTTAACAACACCATTGGACGGACGTGAGCATATCCCCAGTCTTTAGCCACTTTCCCAAAGGCTGGGTGAGGGTGGAGGTTACTTGCTCTACACCACTGCTCAACAACTGAACTGAGCAAGTGGACAACTTCCTGAGTCGGACAACTACCTGAATCGGACAACTTCCTGAAATGGACAACTAAATACACAATTTTGTAATTCAACAATTTATAAAACCACCTCAGCATCACTGCAGACAGCTATGCTGAACAAGCTAATTTTTAGACCCAGAAAATTTCCAAGTGGTTCCACTGGGATTTGATTGAGGGACCTTCAGCATGAAAGGCAGTACGCTCAAACCACCAAGCCAACTCCACCTTTAAGGGTATATCAATCATGATTTGTGGGTTTGGGGGGGGGGGGAGTTGTACCCCAGCCATAGCAGAAAATTACAAGAATTTTTCATTAAATAAAAGAAAAGGATCAAATATTTAAACAACAAGTTAACTTAAAAAAAAATATTGCTTGAAGTCTGTGCATTAAATACTTGACTGCTTCACCTATTGATTCAAAATCATTCAAACCTAACAAAAAAGTGAACTTAAGCCAAAAGAAGGTGGACACCAATTTTATTAAGTGTATGATATACCCACTTATCAACACTGACCAATTTATTGTGTAAACCACTCAATGCTACTCTCTTGAGACAAGCTGATATCACAGTTAGAGTGGAATAAGCATCTTGTTACAAACCAAGTCTGGATGCATCTAGCCTTTAAATATGTATACTGACTGTACAACATCACTTCTACAATTTCGATCTACATTTTCATTCCAATGAAGAGTCCTTGCCCTGATTCTGTCTTTCCAAGAGTTAAAACAGTTTCTGAGTCATTCTCTTCCCAAGAGAGTACAGGCACTATTTTTTATTCAATAAGATTTCTATTTTTCACCTTTAAAGTGACACCTATAGGTTGCATGACAACTGTGAATGAAGCATAACAGAAAAGAGCATTTCTTTTTGTGAGTTTTATAGAGAAATTAAAAGATTAATAACTTCAATATCAGTGACAAAGCCTACTATTTCTCGTTTGCGTTTAATAGCTTTCACACCTATAGGTAAACACCAAATGTTACATATTCAAAAGGAGTATCCTACCCTTGGAAAATCTTTTTGCCATTATCAAGGAACACAGATGTCTATACTGCAAGATTCTGCACATGCTGGAAAAAGTCCCTTAGCTACTTTTCAAATTTGAGGGACATAAATTTTTTCTGAGGGCTAAATATGTACAAGTGAATTAGTTCAATGGTTAACTTCAAAGACTCTAGGGGGCATCTCCAGGTCCACCCTTGCCATAGCTACCTGCCTGTATCCTTTCAATAACTTTTAACCATGACCAATCGAAAAGCAGCTACTGAGATCATAATTTACTTTTAACTTGTACCAAGCATGAGCACAGGGAATAATTTAGCATTCAAATTTTGCATAGCAGTTTTGAAGACTTTTGAGGTCTTCCACACATTGTTTGTGAAAATTCAAAGGTCATGAACACAAAAAATTGCTACACAATTTTTCATTTGTGTAGCAACTTGGCCTGTTTGTGTAGCAAATTGCGATGCGATACTGGATAAATTATTCCCTGGAGCATGAGCAAAACTGCCATATAAAAGGATGTACAAAAGATATGCACCATACATTATGAACTAACGACAAGCATGTGTCTTCACATTTAAGATCGAAGTCAAGATAACATAATTTTCTTGTGCCCAGAATGTACCATGATCTGGAGGCACATGTCAGCAGTCTATGAATAAATAGACCATATGAATTCCACTGACATGACAAACTCAAGGGCATAATCTATGCAATGGGTATAAACATGAGTTTCCCTCCTTCCCCCTCGCCCCAACTTAACTCTTCTGCATTCCTCTTCCTGTAATTCTTAGTCGATGTGCCCACATCATTGCATTGCTGTTTGTGTACATCAAAACTAGATGAGGACCTAGCAAGTGGCGAGTGCTGTAGACTGACTGAACAAGTAGGTTGTATTTCCAAATGCTTGGTACATCTGTTTCCACAAACAATTGGATAGGATATGTAAGAAACGAACATTCTCTACCAAAACTCAAGGCTCTTGCACACTACCACCTACTAAAATAGAAAAATAGCTTATTTAGTTGAGTACAAGAAACATCTGTAATATTGCTGCACCAGCCTTTTAGTTGGCCAAGTTTACCTAGATTCCAACACAGAACAAACACTACCTGGCAGGGAATAATTTCTCAGGCATAGAGATCATCCACTAGGCTCACAAAAACACAAATACATCTATGTCCAAATCAGTTCCAGCCATACAGAAGACAAAAAATGCAACTATTGACTGACCAGATAGGATCTATAAAACAACACAAGTTCAGAGGAGAATTATGGCAGAAACTGTTGTCAAAAGATTTTGAATAAAATTTTATTTTAATCCTGTAAGCCAATTCCTTAATGTCCATCCCATGATGAAGAACAAGAGCACAAATTATTCCCCTCTTAATAAAAGAAGCAGTTAAAGGTTACTCTGTCTTGATTTTACGTCAAACAAAAGTTCCTCATTACATGCAAATTGCCACGATTCTCAGACAGATAACGCACATTCGAAGAAAACCAACATTTTTTTTTTTTTTTGTTTTGAAAAAAGCAACCACCATTATTGTTGAGGTACATTCAATACAAGACGACAGAGAGATGTAACTTATGAATGCAAAATGCTAACTTTTATTCTCATAATTTTCCAGTTGCTGTATATTTCTCACCTTCCATGGCCACAGAAACGAACAGTCTCAAATGTCACATGTTTTGGTAATATTAACTTTCCTTGCGAGGTTGCCAGCAGAAATGAATTACTGCAAACATTTCTCTAGGAGGTCTGCTTTTATTAGACACTTGCCGCTGTAGGGAGAGCCATTTGCACTAGGAACCTGAGAGTGAGAGAAACCTCAGTGACTGCCACAGACGATGTCATAGATAGTAAAGGGCAAGTCCGTAAAGGTATCAAACAAAATTTCTAAATTACTACTAGAGTATGTGAGATGCAACTTAGTAGATGAGCTGTACACAAAGGAAGTAAAGGGGTAAATTCAGTAGTTAGATGGGGTTTTTACAGCTCAGTTTAGTTTAAGTCAGGCCAGCTAGTGTAGTCAGTAAATCTTGAATCAGACTTACTGTAGTAATTAGGGCCACTCCAAAAATGTGGGAGTTTAAAAGGAATAAAGACATCCCAATTTGAATAATTGTTGTAGTTTACCCTATTATTTTCATGAAAGGCTCCTAAGAATCATGTGACAAAAATTTTCCTCAATAATAAATTATTCAATGATCTTCCTAATATGCAATATTTACTAAGTTGTGAAATATCATGAAAGATATTTGGAAGAGAAATAAGAAGAAATTTGATAGAATTAGCTGTTGTTTCAAAATATGTCTCTGGCAACTGCTCGTCCTTAGTGTAAGTCATAATATCGTGTGATCTTCACCTGCAGGAGATCTAAAACATACATCAATTCTTAATATGAAAAATGTTTCTGAACAAGAAAAGAAACAATAGCTTTGATACAGACACTATTTTTCATCTCGGTGAACAGTGAATAAAAAGTATCCTGATGAGATGAAATTTTGACATGATTATAGAACTCAGTCCCAGCAATGTCAGACTGTTATAAAATGCAGTTGCTAAACAAAACTTGACCTTGAATTGCATAAAAAGTTTACTTAAAATTTCAGAAAGAAATATGACTAACAACTGTTTTAGCTACAGAAACAACATTTTAAATTAGCTGGGTAGAGCTGGTTTTACTTGTTGTTCCTCATAATATACTGGCACCATTAAGTTGCACATAGCAACTTTTAATACTGCTGTTTTGTAACTAAACATTACATGCTGTGTTTCCTATTGTCATTTTTTGCATACACTTTTGTTATTCTAAATGTACAGGTCTATAGCAAACACCACAAACTGAACCAGTTCACAGCACTTTTTTCTTGTATTAACTTCTTTTTTTTGTGATATTTCATGTAACTGTAGAAACATCTGAAAAGTGCTTGTCAAGTCTCACCCCAATGCCAGCCTCTACCATTTACAGTACCAGTGACTTTAAATAATTACCCGACTTAGAGCCTCAAGTTTTATAGATAACTCCCATGGAAAATACAATTTTCAGTATTTAATCAAGGGGGAAGAATGAGGTAAAACTAGAAGAAGCAGCACCCCAAGGCTCCAGCCAATTCTGGCAAAGTTATTATGAGTCATTCTGTTAAATAAGGGATATTGTTTTTAATGAAGTATCAACTACAGTACTTTACTACTGTGGTGAAAAACATAATTCCAAACTTACCCCAGGTTCCTAAAATCAAGACAATGCAAAATTGTCAAACTACTGTAAATGTCATAAGTGTTGTTCATTTCAAATATAACAGATTGAAAGAATTGGCTGAAGCTGACCACTCAGACGGTTATTCTGCACCTAGTGTTGTTATGTCATATACAGTACATCATGCAGTACACCACTGGAAAGTATGATACGTATCTCTTCCCAACAGCTATTGTGCAAACTTCTAATAGTCAATAATGCATTAGGCATACAGTTGAAGATGTAGATACTGTACCACAGGGGTGTAGATCTTGTTGATGGATGGGGGGGACAGATATTTATCCTAAAGTTCAGCTGGAATCCTTCATTTTCTCAAAGCCCATGAGTCACATCTCACATCTCTACCATAACCTTAATTTTGTTTATTCTGCTGCTTTTTTTTTATCTGCATGCATGAATTATTGGAAGGGGGGGGGAGCAATGGGATGGGATTAATCATAAAATTACCCTTGCATGAAAAGCTCGTATTACTTTTACTTGGCCAGGAATAACCTCTGAGCCTCCTACTGTAGCTCCAAATGTGTCCACTTTTATCCACTCGGCCACAGCACCAGCACAGTATGCATGATGCTAGCGGTTCCCTGGTGGCATATGGCGGGAAAATGCTGGCGGTTTAACGCTGACGGCCAGTAAGCGCACCGACGGACACTTTTGTAAAGTTGTGTCTTGGTGGGAAACTGCCAGCGGACCAATAGTGGACCGCTGGTTTGAAATTTTTTTGTACAAAGTACATGTTTCTGTTCTTAGGAAATCTATCAATTAACTACCCACTTAAGAAGAATTTCAATAAAAAAAGTTTTAGGCCTACTTCTGGTAGGAGTTGTTCCACATAAACAGGTCAGCTTGCCTACATCCTAAGCTGTACTTCATGCACTGAGCTCATGCATTAACAATAATATCCAGGAAGTCCATTATGATTGGTCAGTGAAATTGTGTGCACAACACAAAAGGGATTTCAAATGCATGCTTTATGTAGTGCAAAGCTTCTGATGAAGTGTGTTGGTCTGTATAGGCTATTCATATAACAAAGGCAGTGTATGGAATTACCATTTGCTGGCAGTCAGTGTAAAGGTATAGCAACTTCTGCATACAGTTGTTGAATGCAGTCAGTGCAAAGAACACTACTTGTCAAGAGATATTTTCACATCCGTGATCATGGAGTGTTGATGGTAGGCCTTATATTGTTCTTAGAACTTTAACACCTCATATGGGAACGATCAGTGAATTCTCTACTGCTGGCCAGACAAGTTCTTTTACACTAGGACATGGCCATAAAAAAACCTAACCCGGCTTTGCTGACGTAAGGCCTAACCACTGCTGAAGAATTACATTCCTTTTTGCATGGAAACCAGAACATGCAGGATTTACACATTTTTTCTACTTGTGGACATTTGGAATACTTTTTAGAGCTGTTACTTGATCAGTCTTATCCCAGGCTATAACTAAGTTCTGTTGGACTGAACTTTTGGACTGTAAAGCTGACCAGTTGGAAATGAACACCATTTTGCATGATTATTCCCAGTGGCAGTTAAAGTTTGAAGGCATTTTAATTCTGTACTGGCATAGAAACGATATTGTTTGAAAAGATCAGTATCTCCTTTGAGGGCAATTGTAACAAGCAATCTGTGTTTAGCTAACTCTCTTGCAAAATGGACAATAAAGGAAATTAATGAAATATCATGACGAATGAAAAATCACCCTCTGTAAAATAATGGAATAACCCTATACTACAAGCCTGTTACAGCTGGTGGTTTGCTAGTGGACCACTGGCGTTCTCTAGCGTTTTTCCGCCAGAGGACCACCGTAGAAAAGCTGGCCATTTCGGCGGCGGTCCGCTGGCGTTTTACGCTAGTGGCCCGTCAGAGTTACTGCTGGAGGACCGCTGGTGGACCGCTAGCATGTTGCTAACTGGGAGGGGACCTTTAAATGGTTTCACTCACACCACCAATCAGTTACCACCCATGCATTTTGTAACAGGACCCAAAAGCGGGTTACCATGGGTTACCATGGCGGAAAATGATGGAACCCACAAATGGGTTCCTGTGATCTTTGAAATCCAATGGCTTGTCAAGTTCTAGCTATGCAACTTAAATGTTTTGACAATATGGCTTAATGCAGAGGTCTGGTTTCACAACTTTAGCAGTTTCTTTTACACTGAACATAGAACCCAGCTCTCAAATTTACTGAATGGTCCTTCTCATGTTATTCCCCTTGCATGAGAGACACACTGCCTGACCCTGACCAAAATATGTATTAGGATAATGTCCCTAAAGGTCTATTTAAATGATATTTTTCATATTCAATTCACGTAAGCACTAAACTCAAAAACTTGTAAATCTATGCTACCCTTGAACATTGTTTTGAGCGGAAGTCCTTTTAAAGTGTAAATTTGCTTTTGGTTCAGGCAGTGTAAATGGCAGGATTTATTACTATTTATTGAACTTTATGCCTACAATCAATCAATTTTGGAAATAGAGCGTGTTGCACACAGAATTTGCTCTGTACATGCAAAATTTTGACAGTGAATCTCTTTTTTTTTTTCTTGTTTGTTTAGTAAAGGAACATAGGCCCATCTAACTTTCTGGTCTTAAATTCAATTCCTGCTGTTCATACAATCACTTTTTACAGATACCAAATACTGCCTACTTTGTTGAGACTGCATCAGTGTAAATATAATCAAGAAAGGGCATGCCAAATTATGCCCCACCCTTACAGTGTGTTTTAAGATATAATGACACATATTGCACAGTTAGTTAGTTAGTTACATACTGTACTTAAATGGAATTTAACAGCCCAATTTCCAACCAATTGGTTGAAGTCAAGCCTGTCACAGCCTTTTTGGTTTTCCAAAAGGGAAATCCTTTGGACTCATGCAGACTACACTTTTGCAAAACATGTGAAGGATCGTGCATTTTAGTGTTGGCTTAAGCTATGGTTTGTAAGCTCAATGATTGAGAATTATTTCTTTGTTTTGTTTTGTTTTCAGTAGAACAGTACCAAGCCAAAGCCTGTCTTTATTTTGGATGATTGAGGTTGTTGTTGCTAGGGTAGATCATTTTTAAGAGGGACGTCTGTGTGAATGGTATTGCTGGACACTTAATTTACCAAATATGTATTGCAATGTTTGCCTGTTTGTTCCTTTTTGAAAAAATACTGTGACTTTCATCGTGTATATTTATAATTTCTGATTGCATAAACATCAAATTTCCTCTAGAAAATATTTCCCCATGAGGCCGTCAGAAATATGTGTACCTTCTGTAAAATGTAGCAATCTTGAAAAAGCTGTGTTTTACTGAGGGGTTGTACATTACTTCATAGCAGGGCATAGTCAAATATTGCCATGTTTTCAGAAAGTGACAAGACATTTATACATCAGTACTTTGTAAACATTTTTGCTAGAATTATAATTTTACTACTCGTTATCCATGGTAAAAGGTACTTCAATGCTCTAACTAAGAATCGTGAGGTTTTTTTAGTTCAAGATACAGCTTTACTCCCTATTATTTAAGTGGAAGGCATTTTATGTACCGTCTGAAAGGTCACACGTCTGGCCGGCTTTTCGACCACAGTTACGTAACAGCATCATGTTGTTCGGTTTTAACCAGTGCGGTTTAAACCGGTCAGTTTTGACCACATAAAAGTGGTCAAAACTGGTCAAAACTCAAAATTTCTTATTTTTCAACTAAAATAGATCAGAACTTGTCCAGTAAATGTCACAAACCTTAACTAAAACCAAGGACAAATAAAACAACACAGTAGGGTAGGGTAAACTGGGGGTTTTCAACCTACAGGGTATTTCCGACGGCCTAAGCCTTTTCTGCAAATTGTAAATATCTTGAAGTAACAACAGTTCCAAAGACTTTATCAACAAGTAATTTGAACTTATGGCAGTTAAAAATCACCCACCTTTTGACCTGAACTAATCATTTGAAACAAAAAATCTGAAGTCGAAAGCCAAATGCAGATGAACTTGGTTAAAAATTGTGTTTTCTTATAATGGTCCATAAGCCACATTGCTTATTTCCACATATCTGTATACCCACACTTTTGATTATTAAGTGGTCAGACTTGATAAACTAGATAAAAATAAGTTGGAGGGATGTTGTCACAAACAGAACTTGCCCCCAAATCGTCTGTGCTTTCTTTTAGTGGGGAGGTTGATGATTACCTCTTATGACCCTCATGAGGTTAATTTTACCATAAATTTGCATGGTTTTCAATAGGGAGGTTGAAAATACCCTAAGGTAGGTTGAAAATAGCCAGTTTTCGACCACTTTTGTTAACATTTCATAGCCCAATAGACACAAATACATTGTAAGTACAGTCATTGGAGGTGTTGACCAAATGTATGTTGGTTCAATTACCTTGGTTGATTTAATTTTAAAAACCAAAACCCCTTAAGTGGCGGAAAAACCCCTAATTTACCCCTATAAATGTAAGTTTTCTTTGAACTAAAATACACATTTATTTCACAGGATCCACAACAAACATTCAGTTTACCTTCGACTACCTCTATAAAATAAAATATTCAGAATACAGAGTTGAAAACATTTTGAAAACAATTACAATAACTTCTTTAAATTAAATACCAAAGACCTAGGCCTACACAGTTAGATAAGTTTGGTTATAGACTAGTACACAAATCAAACCCAGCACGATAGGGCATAGTGTAAGGTTTCTTCTTACTTTGCAGTGCACATAATCTACTATAGGGTACTTTCCACATTGCACCATATGCCATTATTGAGAGTATACAATTTTGGGGGTCAAATTAGTAAAATGTAATGAGAAATACACCAATCAGCAAGGAAACAAAACCTAAGTTTTACTACTGTAACATCTAAAGCCATTCCTATATCACAGTTGGTTAGATGTATGAATTTATGCTTACTCTTTGTAACAAAAAAAGGTTTTGACCAGTTTTGACCGGTTTAAACCTACTTTTGCCGGTTTAAACCTACTTTTGCCGGTTTAAACCAGGTTAAAACCGTTTTGTGGTCAAAACCGGTTTTGACCACTTTTGGAACAACCCTGATATTTATTTACAGCATGCACAATACATGCATCCGGGTCAGTTAGTGGTTGCGGCCTTATAGCAACAGAGAGCAATTAAAATATTACCGAGTTTCTTGCATGGAGGCTAAATTTATTTTGATTTATACATCAATACTTCCACAAAATACTGTTTTAAATCATTTTTAAAGATTAGTCTTCCATTTGCAAACTTCAAAAATACCTTCAGTACAAATTGTTAGGAACTTTTTAGCCAAGATACACTCTTTACTCCCTATGATTTAAGTAGAAGACACCTGGACTTCCTAAAAGGTCACTTATCCGGTCGACCTTTCTATTCTTTATCGCAGTAAAAACACATGCGTGACTTTCGTTGAATCATTTCGTCACGTCACTCCAACCATCGTATAGGTTATTACCGAGTCTCACTCGCTATTTTCACAGCTTGAAATTAGATCCAAAGCAAAGCTTAGGCTCCTGAAGATTGTTTTGGACTGCCTACATCTAAAGAAATATTTCTCCCTTCTTTCGGGAAACTTTTCATACTTAGGTTTTGATTCCAGTTGTGGCTCACTGGCTTGTTTTCCCTACTCCACTGCATTATGCTGAGCACCAAGCAGTCATCGTCATTAAGTGCCCACACATTATATGGATAAAATTGCCTCAAGACATGAACAAGAAATCCAGAAAGCCATGAAGGCAGTTTTTATGGAGCTGACAAACCACACAATTGTGGGAGAAGCCTGTGATTTATGGAATAAAACTCCACTTGGGGGTGGGGGGCAACTAAACAATTTAGATCAAAATTTGGTAACTTTGAAAGACCAGTTTAGGTGAGAAAACTGTGCATTCCTCTAAAAGAAATCTGGTCTTACTCTGATATAGCCATGAATCCGACCCTAACCTCCACCCTAACCTCCCCATTGCTGCGCTTCCATGGTTCTAATGGAACTACTGTTATCCACTTGGCAACAGCACAGTAACCAAACTTGGAAACCCTGCAGTGATTTCTATATACCCTGCCTTTTACTTGTGATACTATTACTATAGTTACAAACTTATATCCTAGATCTCTTAGCATTTACCTTTATTACATTTGAAGTGTTTCCATCACATTAAGGAATGAGTTATGTAACAGTTCCCCTTTTTCTACACAATTTTCCACAGCATGCGAAGTGTTACCCTTGAAAACCCCACTTTGGACCATCTACATGACTACTGTAAGTATGGGCCATACTGTACTTATGTTCATTGTACAGGTCTAGCAGTACCCTATTTAACACACATCAGCAAGATAATAATCACCTTTTGACATTTCCTGTCCCACATGACCTTTGACCTCTACTACACTCTCTCCTTAATTTCCACTTTCTACACCCTTGACAGTAAAATTAAATAACACATGCAGTGAGAGCAGCCACAAACAGGTACTACGTCTATTAGACATTCACCAACAAACTGGTCCGGTCTCAATCTTAGAAGCAAAACACATCATAAGAGAAAGTTTAAGCAGCTACAGTATGTACCTGTACTATTAGTGACACCAATCTAGTGCCCTACAGATCATCTTGTAAGAGGACCCATTAGCCAAATACAGCACCCCTGAAGCTCTCTCCAAATAATGTATATCCAGAGTTGTTATCTCTACTTATATCTATTCAGCTTCCTTACCAACAACTTTCCAGAGCCACTTTCTGCTTACTACTAGTCTATTGTTTGAGAGATATACACCACAGCACAAGCTTTAAAAATAAACATTCCAAAAAACCTGCCAAGCCAGCCACAGGACAAGATTTTGAGTTTCCAGAAGGTGCTGCATTTCAGTAATGGGCATTGTAGCAGCATGCTGGAAAAAAAGGCTATGGTTACCACTAAAGTAAAACAAAAGTTTATACAGTAACTTCAGGTGCAAAACTATAAGTTAAACTGCTGCTTAAAGCAAGGTGAAATTAAGGAACCCATCCCACAATATTGTATTTAAGCAAATGAACCAAAACAAAAAATTTATATTTTTCTATTTCATATTTTGTATCAAAGAGAGTGAACAAGAAGTATCACACAGAGGTGAACAAGCACTTTCACACAGCACTTGTCTCTTGTTGAGTTGACAAGCTATTAGTATAAGTGCCTTTAATGATGTTTTGCAACTGTGAGGAAGCCATGCCTCTCTACACTCCTGGCTCCAAGCTATGTCATCAGGACTGTGTTACCATCTTAAGTGGCTTTTCTGACAATCTTCTGGTATTCATTTAAGATAAAGGTCAAGTCCTTCTTTTACAGGACAAGATTCCTAATGGTAAAGAGTGATTACAAAATTTCTGTTTGAGATGCTGAATGTACTGTCAGTCAAAGGCAGGCTTATAGTTTGCATTTTTGAAGCCTTGATATGGACAGGCACTGAATGAGTAACACAATCATTGGGAGAAAACTTCACCAATTAGAAATCCATGTATGAAAATCGCATTTTACTTTTACAATTAGTTGATGTAAGCCATTAAAACCACATATTGTAAAAACTACTGACAGTTTTGGGTGAAAAAAGCAATAAAAGCCAGATGAATTTTCCAACATAGCAGAACAGTAGTCTGACCTTGTAAAATAACAATTTACATACTGCACATGATTTACATCATTTCATTCATACCAACTTGCCAAACTGGACTGCATTAAAATTACTCTTCACAACTTTTTTTTCAGTGAACATGCAAATTAATTTTTTCTAGTTATTTTTTAATCAAGATTTGCAAGAAAAATGTTGCCTGAACAATAAGAGAAGCTATCCAGATGTCACTACAGTTTATTTTACAATTCATCACTACTGTAGGTTCTCAAAAACAGGTTCATACAAATATATCCAATTTAAAACATCTCATTTTATTCGATGTTTAGTCGGATAATTTTCAACTGAACAGGAAGATTCTTTAACTCTGACCACTTGGGGACCTTTACTTCAATTTTCTGTCCTTTTATTATTCCCTTTATGAATTCTTCTGCAAAGAATCTTAGTTACTTTACATATTTTCATTATGCATGTATGCTTCATGAGTTGTTTTATCACCCGTCTTTAGCATTTCCATATTTATCATCTTTTACGAATTAATCTTCACAGTCACTGTGAACTTGTTAAATACAACATTAATCACCCGTTTTTTTGTTTTGTTTTTGTTTTTTTTTTCATTTAATACTGCATAGATTTGTTCTTTTTATTTCAATTTTTAGAAGAAAAGTTAAAAAGAAATGTAATCCCAGCATTCTAAAAGTTGCTTCACAGATAGACTCTCATCCATCGCATGGGGAAATTAAATGAGTGCTAGAAACAGGACTCGGAGCATCTAAGGCTCATTGGGACAAGACTATCTTCACACTACCTTAGATCTAAAGTCATTTAAAGGCCAGACAGAATATTTTCTGTTACTGGTATGTTTTTTAAGCAAGAGCACAATGGCTGAGGTGATCTTGATAAGTATGTCATTTTGAAGCATATCAAGGCCATTGCCAAAAGTACAAAGAATAGGAATTTCAGGGAATAATTTAGTACAAAAATTTTGCACAGCATTTTTGCAATACAAGTTCCATTTTGTGTAGCAATTTTTAAAATTTGCATAGCAAATTTTCAGTCAAACTTTTCTTCTTTTAGGCAGTACTCTGATTCATGCCCAGATGCTATTCCCCGCTATGATACGGTGTTCACTATATGCTGAAACTAAGCCTAAACATTGACTTAATGTAACAGCATTGTTCCACGAAAAGTGCTGTCTGCAAATAGTTCTTTATGGATCAGCAGAAACAAGGCACAAAATATTGACTTCAATTCCATATCGGACTGAATCGATCAGCAGGGAGCTGCCCCTGGAATCAGCTCCTTACTTTGCTGTACAATGTAAGGTCCTCCAGGAAGTGTGTTAAAAACATTTACTCAACAAACTTGGGCCAGAAGACGATCAGTAACCTTACTACTTTTCATCCACCATGATATGCAATATGCATGCTTCTTAAATCCTGGGCTTTTTCCTGAATTTTGAGTTTGCAATCCGTTCCTAAAAGTGTTCTCAGACTTCTCTTATGTATTACATACAAAGGCCTACCTCTATGGGTATTGCTACTGTACAGCCTTATTCAAAGTAGTCAGAACGATGTCAATTTGAAAGATTTCCAATATAATCAAGTTTTCACACATTTCATGAAATAAGTTTGAGGCATGTGTAAAATACTCTTACTAAGCCCTTCATACTATTTTCGAAAGATTAACTCCTGTAATTTTGCCCTGCGATGCCTTTTCTTCAGAGTTGTTTGTGCTAGACCTTGCACTATCCTAACGTGTTTGTATATGGTGATGTGTAGAGCCTAGGCTAGTCTTGTGTTTCTGTGGAAGAAGTTAGACCTCTATGGGAAGTCTCTGGGCTATCGTAACAGTAGCACTTACATAGTGCCTCATACTTCATACACAGCTGCATACATTGAAGTCGCACCATCAACAATGTAACTAGCGGCCCATGTATGCACGTAAGAGTTTCGTCAATAGGCGAAACTTGCCAGGGTGTGAGTATTAAAAATGACATATATCATAACCAGGCCTGGCAGGGTGTGAGTGGGGTTCTTCAAAAAAAGAGGAAGGAAGCTAAACTTGGTAATGCGGGTCTGGGGGAGGGGGCTAAGGGGTGGGGTATCCCCCTCCCCTTTGGAAAATTTTGGTTTTCATGGGGTTGTCAGATGCAACATGGTGCCTTCAATTCCAATTAAACTTTTGGGGCTTATGCTTGGGTAATTAAATTTCCCAATTTTGTTGGAAGGAAAATGCATTCATCTGACAGGCACCAGAAACTAACATGCTTGGCCTTCATTCCTCTGCTACAAAATATCCATCTCAGAAATTCAGAATGTACCCCAAATAACCCATCCATCTTCAATTGCTATCAAAAAACAATTTTCTACTTCCAATTAACTGAAATTTGACACTATTTTCTTTTTATGGAGTATAATTTTCTGTTCAAGGACACACAAAAACATTCACTGAACACCTGCAAAGTTGCCCAGCTATTCCAATTACATAGCCTACACATACATTCTCTATTAGAAAATACAAGCTTAGGCTAAGTACACCTAGGACAACACTACACTAACATTACTACTTAACTGCGAGAAGGCTTTTGCTTCTAATTTTAAATACGTTCCAATGGGTATCCTTGAAAACAGCCTGACATGGGCGGTTCTCCCCCTGAATCCATATTTTTTTCTTCTCTCATTAGTGTTTGATATGATTGATGGACCAAGCAAGCAATGGGCTATTCTCAGATAATTCTCAGACAATTTTGGATAAAACTGTTTGGACACTTTATCATAATATTCATTGTTAATAAATCTGTTACCATCCTTGACTAACATCAGGATCTTTGCTTACCTGGGGTCTTAGGTCTGAGATGCCCTGGATACTTCCTCTCCAGAAAAATTCTATATTAGAGAAGGCTTTTACCATTTTAAGCATACAAGGGGGCCAGAAATATTGGTCAGGTTAAATTTTGCAACATGTGTGTAAGAAAATGTATTGACAACAGAAAATACCCATTGGAACTATTCTGTAAAGAACAGCATGATTTTCATTATAGTTTGTGGTTCTGGTAAATCATGACAACATAGCTTTAAGTATGTCTGTATAGCAGACAAGTAGAGAACTTCATGTCGCTTCATACTATAAGTATATTCCATATACCTGCAAGTTTTAAGAAAAGCACATGAAAATCCTTGAATATTTCCACATGACTACATAAACTGTGCATGCAGTATTGTTTCATACCCATTTTTTTTTCTTCACTAGATTTTCAAAATTACAGTAAACAGTATATAGTGTAAAAATCAGAGTCCATAAAGACTGCTGGGTAACATTCAATACGGGATTAAGGGCCCATACTTTGCTACGTTCAATGGGGTTTTCCCTACTTGATGGTGTAAAGCTTGCCTTTCAAAGTTATTGTCTACAACTTTCTAAATTAGGTGGGCATTTTTTTTATGGCACCCAACATGATTGTGTTTCAAAAATACTGTCAGTTAGATAAAACAGTTCAGTTTAAATGCAGTTTTAGAAATGAGTTAAGGTTGAGTTCTGTTGCAAACATGATTTTCCCTGTAGTCACTTTCTACAACAGGTAGGATACACCATAAGCATTTGACAACCCCCAGTCTAAAGGGTTACTGTACTTAGTGAGCCAAAATACCCTGGTTACTGGACATATACTTTTGTAAAAGATCGTTGCTGCATGGGTTGACAAAATTCACAAATCTTAGGCACAATGTCAAGATAGCAAACTGCAGCTCCCAGGATCAACCTGCAGCTACAGCTACAGCCATGGTTAGAGCAGCTGACTTGCAGTCGAGAGGTCTGGAGTTCGACTCTTGACCAGGACTAAAGATATGGAACATTCTGCCATTGTGCTTGGTGCTCAACATAACAGGTTTAAGTTCAAGTTAAAGTTTACTTTATTGATTAGAGAGGGAAATTCAAAGCTTGCATTTGAAACATGATAGAAGTACAAAAATATCAAAAATAAGTAGACAAAGATGTCAAACATAAAAATTCAAATACATAAAAAATTAAATAAAAAAGACAAGTAGGATAAGAAAAGAAGTAAAAAAAATAAGATTAAGACAAAGTTTATGATGATAAGATGATAAGAATTAATCTAGCGATTGAACTGATCATTAAAAAGTTCAATACACCAGGGGATAAAAGATGATTTATGTCTATTTGTAGAGGGAGTGGCTAGAATCATTCAGAACAATTCTGAGCTTATGTCTACTAACATAAGAGCTGCCTACAAGCCACAACTGGAAAAACGACGGTCCAACCAAAACCACTGGTTCGAAAACTGGGCCATAAAGCTCCATCTTACCAGGGGATTGAACAAGATCCCCAAATCTTTAACTTGTGCTAATCAAATTCGATGAGCTTCAAAGTGGATACTTAATTCTTCAGCTTAGTATTATTAAACTAAAGGGCAGTTAGCAGTGCTTGCCTTTTGACGGGCACAATCGCGCTGGCGCTCCATAGTGCCCGTAAATTCCAACCAAGGAGCTCAACTGATCGCGCTCCTCCATTTCGTGCCAAAGTATTAATGATAACATACACTGACAGTCCAGCTCTGTGAAACAAATTAGAATGAAAAGCTTTGTTGTTTTGCCATGTTTTTCAATTGACGAATGTATCACCGAGTCCGTTTCTGTGCCTAATATTGCCCCTTTGTTAGTCTATGTAGTAGTAGAATAAAGAAAACATCAAAAAAATGAAGTAATTATCAGTAAAAAAAACATTAGCTTCCTTGTAAATGAATCAACATTTGGATCTCCCAATGGATGCAATTATTTAACACCAACTGTGATTGGCTGAAACTGCAGTCTTTCTGTTCTGCATATGCAATATGGCTTTGGTTAAGCCCTCAGATTCTGCAAGAAAAATGTTGGCGTATGAATTCAAGATGGGTAAAAAATAGAAAATAAACTGATGATATTTTAAAGGGACAATTCTTGGCATAAGGAAAAATCACACAAAGTTCCTACCTTCCCAATGGAAAAATTTTAGCCCCAATGCATGGTTCGATTGAACAAGGATCAATGCTCTCTGCACACACATTTGTACTATAGTAACAGTACATTCCTTCCACAAAGCAGATCTGTGGGATTAATGTGGTTAACAATTATTATTAGTAAGTACTCGAGACTCACCCACAAGAGCCGCCACACCTCGTCCCGGCGCTGACTTAGGTCCTGGTTGTCCTTCGTTAACGATAAGGTGGAAAGCTGCTGCCACTGTAGCCTACCGTTTAATTAATTTCTATTTCTACAAACACTAGGCCCTATATACACTATACTAACAGTAATACAAAAAGGATTGCTGTGCCTCTCTGGCGCATGCACGTGCAAATATATACAACTACGCAAAATATAAACTGTACGACCTACTTAGGTAAATAAAATGTCTACGCTGCTTTGAGTAGCGCTGGCTTGGCCTGAGTGGCTGTGATACTACTGCCGCCCAAAACCAATAACCTACTTGCAGTTCGTCTATATGCAACAATCTATTCTATAATATAGTGTAACAAACTTCTCTCTAGACGAGCAGTCCGATCTTGTCCTTCTGCTTGCTGAACGGCTAGTGCGTCGTTATCACTAAACGCCCATGCAAAGCACAGTACACAAAAGCCATATGCAGGTGCACATGCTAAGACTTTGCATAACAATACTACTTACGTTTCACCACTAGCAGTGAAGTATTTACAGGTGATATCTACAGCAGGTAAACTTACGGAAACTTTACCAAAATGAAATAGCGCCACTACAGATCAAGCACAGAAAATTGCTGACGATACCCCAACATGGTCAAGAAGGTCAAAAATATTTGCAAGTCATGTGTAAAAAGACTCTCATACAACAATCAGCTTTACATCTGTGAGCTTCTGGTGTACAGATTTTCTGTACGATGTAATTTTCTTTAGCATGTCTTGGCACTTTTGTCATTGCCTAACATATGGCACTTATGTGTTAACTGAGAACCTAGCCTACACACAATCTCCTACACACGTACATGCAATCTCCTCACCTGAAGAGCTATGCAGTGGTCAATGTTTTCTAATTATTTTTGTTCTAAAGTGCTCACCAATATTTTACTTGTTCTCTAACATGGTCTAAAAAATGTGGCAGGTTATTTTATTGACAGGATGGCATCTGTGGCAGGTCGAAACTTTCAAAAAATATTTACAAATCCTCCCATATATATCACTGTTATGACAGGCTGCACTACAAAATATCATAATGAAATGCAATGGGGTTAATTGGAACCTTACAGTTACACTGCTTTCAGTCAAACTTTAGTGCATGGCCAAGGGGTAGGGCATAGTGTTTGTTCATTCCCTCTTGCTTGACCACACACCTCACTACCCCACCCCCACTCTCTATGGTCCCCTTGCAAGATGCAGTAAGGAATTTAAAGGTATACCACACACTCAACCAGCCCCTATGCCCTGATAAACTTTTCAGAGATGGAATGACAACACCATGACTTTGTACTGTTTTTTTTTTATATAATGTATGGGATCTCTGGAAAATTAACAAGGGACCTGGCCCTCATGCTGCCATGCACAAGTTTCCTATATGTTTCTTGTTTAAGCGGCATTGTTCGTGGTATAATAATTCATCATCCCAAGTTGAAAGCTTCATATCAGTTTGAATGTTTCACATTCAGAGAGTATTTAAACCTGTAAACATATAATTATGGAGAATACCAAAATTTGGGATGGACATAGAAATCTTTATGGATCACTATGGTGATCACGACTGTACTACATTACATGAAATAGCCCTTACTAAAACTGCCCACCACTAAACAGCCTAAAACCCTAATTTTGGGAGGTAAGTCAGATTTTTAATTGATTGTTAACACCCACAGGTTATGGCCAATCCAATTCTTTCTGGGTTTTATCACATTTTTACTGATTTTAAGGTTGTAGAAGCTGTAGACTGAAGGTGCAAACATCAAGTAAATACCCGACTAAACTGCCTAAAAGTTGGGTTTTAGACTGTAGTGGTAGGCAATTTTACTAAGGGCTATTTCACATAATGTATAGACCACTGCTTATTATACAGTATATATGGCTGAATAGATCATGCAGTGTTAAGTTTAAATATGCCCTATATGCATGTATCATTGAAAATGGTCACTGTCTCCTGGTAAACACAAAAGTGCATCCTGGTTGAATTAGACCAAGAACAAGGGAACCATGGGACACTTTTTTGACCAAAGTTGGCCCTTAGTTTAGCTAGTTACTGTATCCCAGTTTCACCCTTGGCACAGGTACAGTTCACAATGAAAACTTATGGCAAGCCAAGCAGGAGAGCGATTAGCTCTCCTCACACTCCCCAGGAGAGCAGTCCACTGAGCTCGCCTGCAAATTTCAAAAGGCACGGCCTGAGTTAGTTATTATTAAAGTAAAGGGCATGGAATTTCTTAATTTTAAACCTCTAGGCAACCTCATTCATACCTAAGGCGACTCCAGCTAAGGCATCATTTGGAACTACACTGTTATGCGTAAGTAGTTGGCGACAGTGGAGTGCCAAACACTGTCCCAACATTTCAAACATTGGTCCATTGCCAATGAACACAATGATCCTGGCTATAGAACAATTTGATGACTGACAATTTATGCAAATGAGCAAAAGAGATAAAAGGCTTGACATTGCCATCAGACTTTTATTCATACTGGCATTCACTCACACAATCTAAAAGGCACAACCAAGTAGAGAAAAATATAGGGAACAAGACAAGTAGGTTGTAATCTGCGTCCAAATGTGTCCAAACTGTCACAATCATTCAAATCCTTAAGGGGCTGGCCATGTTAAGGCAAGGAACAAATTTCCCAATCTGCAGTTCCAACACCTACAGACAACTTGCCAGGCTTGAACTTAGTTCGTAACACCTGTTAAGTCTATGTATTCATAAAGAACGACACAGCAAAGAGATTAGTTGCGGCAACTATTAGGGCTTAAAGAGAAAGGGTGTCGATGGATCTCCATTTCATAACACCTCCCTGATCTAACCTAACCTAAAGCCATGCTTAGTCTCTACAAATCACACTTGTATACCAGCTTAATCCTGCTACTGTACAGAGTGCAGCAGACACAGCATTGCTGAGGCAGCTGCAGCCCTTTTTTTTTTTTGAAATGGTTCTTTAATGTAGGGCAGTGATGAGGGGATGAGGGAGCATTGCAAGGCTACCCACATGCCTCAATATTCACGGTCTGCTGATAGCTGGCCAAAAGGCCAGACTACAGTACTCAATCAGCACTGACTAAGTTGACCATCAAACTCAAAGCTGTTTGATCAACTAGAGGAACCTTTATAGTTTTTTAGGTGGATTCAACTAAGTCCATCCTACTGGTGGGACTACTTCCTTTCGAAGCAGGATTTTTTTGTTCAAAACTCAATCTCATATCCTCCTTACTGCTCACCACAACCTTCACTAAATATTCAATCATTAATGATACAAAAGAAATTCTTCTGGAGGACACCAAAAGGATCATGGATATGATGAATGGGTTAAGTTGGTCAACTAGTTGAAGATTTGGGGCCATCCTGGATTGACATGACTGACTTGTTACCATGGTTCTATTGAAGTTCACAATGAAAAAACTAGTTGATCAACAGCTGTGGGTCAACTAATGTCAAACTTGTGTTGCTGAGTTGAAAAAATGCTAATTATTTTGACCAAGAATCTTTCAAAAACTGAGGCTGAACTAATTACCTCCACAAAGAAATGGATGTCTTTTAAAAGAGTAACATAATGCTTACTCATACATGTGAAGTGTATGCACTGCACGGCTGGAAACATTGTCAATGTCATTGATAAGACTCCTTCCACTTTTATTTCTCATTTTAAAATACTTTTTGAAAATTTACGATTCCAAATCCATTCCTTTACTTTTTCTTGTTCATCCATAGTGGATTTAAAAACCTCATTTCTTATCCCAACAGTTCATTGTACATAGTTCAACGAACATACCAGAAAACATGTCAAATGAGTTAAACCTATGTAAATTAGCAGAAAGATTTCTATTCTCTCAAAGTGACAGAACTGTGATACTCAATTTTTAGGTGTAATACTGAATGATGTACACCCGAACCCTCCACATGGCAGTGGTCAATCAATGAATAGAATGTAGTCAACGACTGCAATCAACCAAAACTTTTTTGATAAAACCTGTAGCCTACAAGATGTAGTGTGCCCTTGTCACTAACAACTACATGTAGAAATTTCTGACTCACAAAATTGATACAATTTACAATTTTGACAGACTTAGTTAAGTTGTTAGTGATCAGAAATTGACTGGAAAAGTTAAAACAACATTGCCAAGTGGAAGCATATAACACATAGGTCTACTGTACAAGGTGCAACTACTGGATTAGGGAAAATAAGCCAGTGAGTCACAACTGGAAAAAGGGTTGAGGCTGGCTTGACTTGAACCAATAGGTTGGAAACTGGGCCATAAAACTCCATCTAACTAATAACTGACCCACAAAGATGCACCCATTGGTCACTTTAGTCACTGACAAAGAGATAAATGTGACAGAACTTCCAAAATGGAAGCTGAAAAATGGGAAGGTATGAAGAAAACAAGAGTTTTGTCCACCCATATTTTTGCAAAATGCAAAAAAGGTATCACCATGATACTGGAAAGGAAAGGGGAAAGAGGTGAGGGGAGAACAGGGAGGGAGATGGAGAAATGGTGAGGAGAGGGAGAGGTGGGGAGAGGGAGAGGTGGGGAGAGGAAGGAAGAAGAAGCACTTTCAGGTGAAAAATTTTTACCAGAAGTACATCTCTTTAAAAGAATGAAATGTGGTACACCAACACATGAACTATTTCCTAATAACACAGTGAAAGTATTTCGGTACATCAAGAGTACAGTAGTAAAAACAAAAATTTGAAAACCCATGTCACATTTATTTCATGTGGCAGTAACTCAAAGAACCCAACTCTTTCCCTTTCCCATTTCTTGTAATTGACATGCAAAATGGTGATCCAAACAGGTTTTTCTTTCTCATTTGGTCATTTTAATTCATTCATTACATGTTTGGATGTAATGTAAAGAAAGGTACAGCGTGTTGTATACATAATTGTAGTGTGCCCTTTATTTGTTTTGTGTGCAAACTTTGACACATAACATGTGACACTTTTATGTGTTCTTTACAATACTTCATATTCTAGGGGCCAACTAAATGTGAGGTTGATGTATGTGTCAAGTTCCACAATTACAGGTTTCTTCAAAATTTATTTTACAACCTGCAAGGGTCTAAATGTTTTTCACTGGTTAAAGTAATGCCCCTGGGTAATGCCCCTTTCCCAGGTTTTCCCAGGTTACAAGGCTATCCTGAAAGTTGTCGGGTTGCTTGTATGGTCAGGTTACATGTATGTAAATGGAAAAACACAATTAACACTTGTTATTCAGCCTAGTCCTAAGATCTTGCTGCTTTTTTTGTACTTTTTCAGAATCAAGTCTAGAAATTTAACTTTGTAACATGACAACTTTCTAGCTTGATTTTGTACTTTTTTAGGTCAGGAAGTCCGACATCTAGAGTTAAATCCTGTGCTTAGACTTGGTTTTTTATGCAGCAGCTGGGCCTGGGATAGAAATTTCAGGTCTCAGCTTACGTCTACCAATACCATAGTGTATACCCAGCTGCGAAGTACAGCAGCCTAGGCCTAACATCAGGCCTAACAATAACATTAGGTTAGTTGCTGCTACAATCCCCGACAAAACGAAACAAAATCATTGGTACCGTAACAAAATGCACTCACACTCTCAAACTTCCCTTGAAATCCCCCTTCCCCTTTTCAATGTTGTGTCCTAGCTGATAGTTGAAAGGGGGGATCGAGGAAGGTGATTTGTTTCATTTACTTCTGTCGGGGATTGTCTCTGGTACATATGGCTATCATAGAGAGTATATGGGAAGACAGTAAAGTTTAATTGCACTTGCTGCAAAAAACAGAGAAAGGGGAGGGGCACAATTAATAATTGCTTGTGTCAATCTTGCATTGTAGTTTTCAATGAAAGGCTCTAAAAAATATTTTTGTTTGTTTCAGCTCTTTCTATCACGTGTGATTTAAATATTAAAGGCCATACCCACAACGATAAAATTATTGAAACTATGACAAGAAGAATATTAAAAGAAAATTTACTCATGCTGAAGGTACATGTTTGAAACATTAAATTTGTATTTGGTCTAGAGGTACCACAAGGGATGGGGAATGAGGCTGCAGTAAGGAGAGGGGTGTTCATTTTGTATGATTGACTTCCTACAAAATGAGGGCGGGACAGGTCAATATGAGAGTTGTGAAGACAGGGTTGCCAGTCAATGCGTTGTAAACAAATTTCTAAGGTTCTTGGAGTAACGTACAAAATGTTATGGTGTTCATTTGCCGGGTGGAGTAGCAGGGGGGGTATTCTTTTTTGTCTCAACATTTCTGGCCGAATCACAATGCATGACACATTTTAAGAATGGAAGTTACTCATTCAAGAAAAGCCAGATATTTTACCTTATGTACATTTATTTGAAACGGATTTAAGTTCCCTTAGATTGGCATCTCTATACATGACCTGCTGGTTACTGAACTTTTTATGTTTACCGTTTTATTTCATTTTTTTCTCAGGAGTCCTACAAAATTAAGACTACTGAATTTACACAATAACTCTTCTTTAAAAGAAGAACATGCTTGCGTTGTCATTCCATGAAATATGAAAGACATATTTGAATAAGGCCAAGTTGTACTGTAAAGGTAAACTTAAATAAGATTTGAAGTCATCTGAGCTATTTTCTGTACCGGACAGTAAAGTAAAACCCTCCTTTGAAAGCAATGCTGTTTGAACGGTGAACAAAAAGGTAAAGGAAAAGCAAGGTATGCATGGAATTCCGCAAGAACGAGGGCGTCTCAAATGAAGAGCACGCAAAAACAAAAGCAAAATAAAAACAAAAAACAGAAATCTGCCCACTTATGAGGTGTCCCAAGTCATCTGATCAGGGCTAAAGACAATTCCAGATGCATGCATTTGCCAAAACATTAATATCCTCCACGTTACTAAATTTACCTCAATAACTTGCAAATATTTTGTACCTATATCATTATACGTCTTTTAGGTAAAATTTTATGTGGTTGTTCTGTAAACGAACTTGTTTCAAATACGGCCAATTAACGCAAAACATTGCAGATTGACCGACATGAACAAGTAAACCAGATATGGAATAACTGTATATTCAACTCCCTCTTAGGCCTTCGTTAGATGAGGAGATTAAATATGCATTTAAGCATTTATGATACTCAGTTGTACCTTTCCAGTAATTGTACATTTCCGTTGACACCTTTTGTAGATCAATTCTATAACACTTTCCTTGCCCCCCCCCCCTCACCCACACACTCTTCAGTTTCCATATGCCCGCTTTTTGCTCTCACGCCGATATTCATGGTCACGGGTGTGTCTTTCCCGACATTTGTACAGGCGTTCAGACAATCCCCGACAAAACAAATGACACAAAATCGTTGGTACGGTAACAAAATGCACTCGCACTCTCAAACTTCACTTGAAATCCCCCTTCCCCTTTTCAATGTTGTCTCCTAGCTGATAGTTGAAAGGTTGTAGCCATTATTGAAAAGGGGATCGGGGAAGGTGATTTGTTTCATTTACATCTGTTATGGATTGTAGGCCTATGTCCTATGTGAGGTTTGCTCTTTCCTTAGTCTAAATTTTTCATGCTCACATTCACCTTGCATAAATCACAATCCCACACTGCATGATTCTACTGCATAAAAAGCAACATTAAGCCAAGCTACGCTCAGAACAAATCAAATGCAAATGCTTCTTTGCTGCGAGTTTGTTCACAAGAATAGGCTAGGCTCAGCAATCTCCATCGAAACCTTGTAAGTAAAGCTCGGTAGCGAGAGCAATCAACTCTAACAGAAATTGCACCATGTGTACAAGAAAATTGCTGAAGATGGATGGTAAGCAACTCATCATCCTTGTTTTCAATGAACTGATACATCTCACTTTGTTGTTTATTCTGGTCTGAATGACTGTTTCCTCCTGTTAGATTTTCTCCAAGTTTTCGACACCATTAATAATACTAACTTTACTGCAAGTTACTCCTTCATCGTATCCACAATGAGGGTTACGTCGAATTAAACTTTAATAGCAAGCAGAGAGCAGAGTGTGAGAAGTACAGTACAACAGCACAAGCAGAGTACTGTAGTGAAGTTAACTATTAGTTTTTCATCATGCAATAGTTATAACGTGTGTGCCCGTGCAGCAAGCTATATATCACTTGCAGAAGGGGATAGTCGGCAATGCAAATGCTGGTTATCACATACAGCTAGATCTGCACACCCATTCTCAGAACTTTCAAAAAATGGATTTTTACACAGCAAAAAGTACAAAACATATTTCCCCACCCCCCCAAAAAATGAATTAATACGTTAAAAACGTACTAGTTGGCAGCTCTGCTCTCGTCATCACAATTGTCGTAACCAATATGTGATCTCTCAAGGATTTTCAACATGTTTAAACAAATTTTTCGACAGCTGGCCTAACACCAATTGAACATAGACTGACTTCTACTGACATACAGTAGATGTTGGTGCTGTCATCACCTGTCCCATAGTGACATAGGTTGTCACTGGTGCTGACTTTGCCAGTCTCCTGATGTCATATAGTGAAAGGTGACAGGACCAGACGTGGTTCATGTGGCTTCCTCCTGAAGGTATGTCATTTCTCTGTGAGACTAGCTCACTCATGTCTATAGGTACACTGATGCTGTTCCATGATAGTCATTGGTACAGCAGAATGATTGCAAGTTACACTATCAACAACCCATTTTACAGGAAAACTGAGAGCTTCCAATCCATTCTGAAGGCTGGTCAAACTGAGAAGAATTTTTAGCTGTTGACTTTGGTTGCTGCAGGTATGTGGCAGTAGTTGTCGTAGATGTTATCCATCTTTGGATGCCCTAGGTGTGCACGCCTTGAGTTTAAGAATTTCTAGGTGTGCTACAAATCACTTCCCATACTTCAAAACTCATACTCACTCCCTTGAAAAGTTACAACGATGTGCAGCTAGATTTGTCAAAAATGATTACAGTCTCACTAGTAGCGTCAATGGTATGTTGAAGGGGCTCATTGAGTTGATATTGATAACTAATGAGAGTGATAAAGGGTCACTACAACATAACAATGCTTATAGATAGCATAATAAGTCAGTTTTCATATCCTATAGTTACAGGAAAAGCTAAAATTTTGAAATTGAAATGTCCTGACTTGTAATGGTTTTGTGCACAACTTGAAAAAGGCTCTGGCCACAAATTTTTGAAAACCAAATTGAACCGTTAAGTACTCCCACATAAAACAGCTATTTGTTTGTAGGATATGGGGATTGTCTATGATAGACCATTTGTCACTGGTATGTGAAGAAAACTTAAGGGGTTTGGAAAAATTTGTGGAATTTCATGAACCAACTGAATGAGCCGCTTTAAGGGACCTCAACAGGGATAAACTGGAATCTAGCAGGACCAAAGCTCGTCTCATCACGGCTTTCAAGGAAAGTCATGGATTTACTCCCAGTTAGGTCGCCCATTATCAAATTGACAGTTCTTGTCATAGGACTCGTTCTAATCATGCTTTGAACTATGATGTTCTCTCTGCTCAAAAAGACTGTTATAAAACACTCTCTCTATCCGGGAACCATCCCAATGTGGAGCAATCTTCCACCAGAGCTAAATTCCGCCCCTAGTGTGCTATCCTAAGCAGTTGCTGGAAAATCACATCTAATTCCTGACATATAAAGGACCACAAAATAAGGAGGGTAGGTGTGCTGTTTTAAAACTTTTAATATAGATTTTTAAATATGAGCTACCATTCTTCATTTAGGTGTGCAAAAAATCACACCCCTAACGGTGACTTTGAGTTGAGTGATCCTATGCGATTGCACTTGTGTACAGTACCTCCAAATTCAAGGCCTGAGACCTATGGTTGATGTTAGTTAGAATGATACTGCATGGGCATGGGCATGGGCTACCTAGTGTAATTTGCAAGCTGTCTTTGTAAAAACTACCATTGCAAGCATTTTGGATATGTTCATTAATATTGTCAAATAAGGAATTGTGACTGAAAAAACTTTGATATAAAGAAATCATCATGCTATTTAACTCCACATGCATTATGCCATTAACTTACTCCACACATGAAACAATCCTGGCCATTTACTTTGGATCTGTCATAGGTAAAGGGTGAGGGTAACAGAGGAGGGGGTAAGAGATGCATGAGTAGGGATATGAATCAGGGTTCAAGGGTGTGTTAGCCAAAAACCAGCTGGTTATGGATAAAACTGAACAGCTTCTCTGTATATCAGTTTTTCTCAGCTTCGTTTTTGAACATTTTCTTTTTGTCCATCAATTTTGCTGAAGCCTCCTGGGTTTACCATGAATTTTATTTATTAATTTATCCTTCTTCTGTTTAGTAATTTCCTAGAATTACTGTTCTGGATGGCAGTTGTCTGTGTACACACATTGATGGGCGTTTAGTAACTGACATACTGTAAAACAGCCTTGCACAAAATTCTCTTTATATTTCTTTACTGTGTTACAGTACTCTTTTTGCCCTAAATAGCAATTCTACCAACTTAACTCGATCAATACATTTTTCTCTCATCCTTCACATCAGACTGAAACTTCATTATAAGGTAGAATAAACCTATGAATAAGTATGTATTATTTGTTCACTATCTGCTTCTTCGCATGCCCTATGAATAAAGATGTTGAGAGCAACTGCACTGAGTAGCCCAAACAGTACTTGAACAATGCACACAATGCCCATATCTGTTCCTTCCACATTTCCAAGGTCATATGTAAAATATGCAAGTTAGGCTTCAATCTTAGCACACTTAACTCTACTTCATTGAAATTCCATGGCTCAACATAAGATTCAAAAAAGGCATAGCCAAAAGGAGCAAAACAGCTATCTGTCTATGTTATTTTAATGAGCCATTTTTTGAGGGGAACCATGGCCATCAGGAAGGGCTCAATAGACACGGCTTTTGCAGCCGTTGGTTATTTCAAGCCCTGAAATTTCCATTCTTGCTTGCATTCCTTCACATCATATCTACTGTAGATATTTGTATTAGTGCCATCCTTTCCTTAATGAAATATAAGTCCAGCCCACCATCCTATAATGGTCCTTTAAGGTCCATTAAAATGACAAATGGTACATGTCATCAAGATGTGCAACTATACGGCACATTCTTTTTACAATCTGTAGCCTTCCACTGTGGCAAAATATCTTAAGATACCATCCTGGTCAAATAAATTGCATAACCCTGGACTGCAACTAATGTTTGTTCTTCCACAAAACAAGTCACATCTTTGACATTTTTTAAGAAATTACACTTCAATTTCCCTTACTTTTTTAAGTTTCTTAAGGAACAAGAACGTTTCCAAATAAATAACCAGAATTGCAGGCAACAATTCACAAGCAACAAAACTTTTGCCTAATGTCCACAATATCAACCATGTAAGCTTGTAGCCCACCTTGATCCTCCTACTGTAAGTGCAATATTTTCCTTAATTTACATTACATCTGGACACTGAGTTTCTCCAAGAGTTTGTACTTCAAAGTTCAGACTTGCAAAATGTCACTTACTACAATGCAAAGGGAATACAGTAGGTAAATACAGAACTTGTATTTTAGTGTATGCACTGTGCTTTTCAAACCAGACTGCATACTTTCCATATCTGCAGCACTACACTTTATTGTTTGGTATGTAATATGTTAACTTTCAACCACTACACTTTATGGCATTCTGAGTCCCTTCTATTTTAACCTTGCATGATATAAATCATGCTCTGTAGTCTATCAATTAACAGGTAAAACCTTCACCCCAGAAAGATGCAAACCCTCCTAACTGTACAATAGTTCTTTAATTATCTAACTTCAAGTTCTCCAAAGACAGCTTGAAAGTTTCTACATATATACTTCTGGAGGTACTGAAGTACAGTTCAGTATGATTTAATTCTCCCAAACCGCCTGGTTTTGGGATCTATGAACCCAGAACCTTACCTCCTATCTTCATTATGTAACCCTATAAATACCTGCTGCAATCCTTTGCCAAATTGTCAGCCCGATGATTTGGAAAAAGGCAGAGCCCAAAGGGTGCGCCCTCATTCTTATCCACTGCCTGAAAACAAAATTGTTTTCAATTGTTGAATTGCATGAATGGCATGGGACAAGTTTGCTAATAATGTAAAGCATTCAACTATATTGTCAAACTGGGGTAAGACATCTGCACCCTAATTGTGTCAATAAAAAGCTTTCTCTCTTTTCCTCTTCTTAGCCCACTTTAAAACTTAACAATAATCCCATGCTAAAAATATGAAAGGAATATTTTGACATGTGAAATAGTTTGTAAATTTCAGCAACGTTTCTTTTAATTTCCAATGAGTTTTATTTCTAATATTACATAATTCCTTTGGAACACATAGATGTGCTCATGCCATATGTTGTCCTCTCTGACACTCAAAAGTTTCTGTTCAGCAAAACCTGTGAATCCTGCAGAGCACCACACTACCATGGCAATACAAACCTGTTCTATCCACAGGTAGATGCAACTTCTTTTTTTCACACTTATAAAATGAGTTTTCGTCAAGTGCAACACACTTTTTTCAATACCATCATCAGCCTATATTCATTTTTCTGAAAATACTCATTTCTAAAAAATTGTTCTCAACTGCTGGCACCACAAAACTTATATTTAACTATAGGCCCACCCTACATTCAAGGGTAAAGGTTACATGATATTCTTTTTGTGTGCATTTTTGTAAAATATCAGTTATTGAATTGGTTAGTGTATTAACCCCAAAATATAGCTTTGTGATAATATCCCATAAAACATAGACCTCCTTCAAGCTTCCATTCTTATTCTACTACTTTCCACTAAATGCAGAGTCATTCATAATCTAAATGGCAGTTATTTCCAAGTTACTTTCACTCTTCCTGTACCCAACTCCCCATACTTGCACAGTTAGATAAATAACTCTCCCTTAAAGGTAAAGAGCAGTCCCCTCAAACTTATTTTGAAGACATAGATTAATGAATCAATTTTCATCTAAATTCTCTTCAATGTATCTTTAATTTAATTTTATGACTTTACCATTGCATATTCTAGGTAAACCAAGCAGTTACTTCTGGTAAATTTCACAATTGAAGAGAAAAAACATTGTCACATGACTCCTAACAGCCAATCATGAGACTGGACAGTCTACTACACTTCTTCAATTTGGGATGACTGCTCCTGCCCTTTAAGTTAGTGTTGTCAGTGATCTTCAACAATGGTACAGTATGCCCACTCCTGTGTCTCATTGTTCTTTAAGATAAAGTGCTTACCCACTTTGGAGGAAGTTTCCTTACCTCCACTCATACACAGATCATGAGTAACACATTTTTAAAGTACTATTCAAAATACATTTTTTTATCCATTCCCAACAGACCAACAGTTATGGTAAACTCTTGTACTAAATATGAAGTATGCAAAACCATACTCTTATACTATTGGGGGAACAATACCTCAAATCCACTTCAAAAATACATGCATGAGACAACACCCTTTTTCCTTCTGACAATACCTCTTCTAAAGTCCTCCCCAACTCTCTGGCAAGGAGCCGTTTGGCGAAACCAAACTTTAAACTGCTTCCAGAAGAAGCTATACATCCACTGAAAGACAACACTTGACCAACCTCACAGCCCTCAGACCATTTACGTCATGGGTATGTCATGTATGGCTCCATTCTAGACTGGCTGAAAAGAACAGATGCTACACATGATTCTCGAAAAAGGCGGAAAAACTGAGAAGTCTTTTTCCTTCTGACGATTGGTGAAAACTAAAAACAGAATGAAAGGTTAGCATCACCCCTGTATAATAAATGTATTGAATTTTGTAGAACTGCCCAATCTCAATTGATGTTATAACTCAACACATGAGATATCCTAGCTACATAGTAATCCTGTTATCTGTAAATTGATAAACTAATGATATGAAATGGTGCCTCAATTTGTAAAAACCCTTTACACAAATTGACAAACATTCCAATTTCACAGTGCTACTGATGCACATGCCTAAATTAAACTATGCAATAAACTATAGTCTTGAAACAGCTTCAAAGTTCCCAATACTTACAGTAGGGCACTAGGACACACCATTAAACAATCCTGTTGCCATACACTATCAATGCAAACTTAATATACGTACTTGTAACTAATGCACAATTCCTACAACGTAACAGAGCTGCCATTTTTAGAACTACAGTTCTACTTTACAAGCACCTGCTTTACAATGCAGTAAATGTTAATTGCAGTCTCTCTCCCTTTCCCAGCTGTACTTCACTACTTCAAACAAGCTCATTAATCAGTTTTTCAACTCATTATACTTTTTATCTTCAGTCCTATATTAAACTACTTTCATTCTTAACAGCACACAGTACCCTGCCTGAGTTGGCTCTTACCACACAGAGGAATCTCACTTGTATGCAGTTTCTATGCACTCTGCACAACCACCATTTAAGTCGAGTACAACAACTCCGTCGCATAGTTTATGAATTTTTGAAAAGTAACACTTCTGTGGGAAATCTTCGTAAGCTAAACGAACTCATGAAATAATACGTACCCTCAATTTTTTTCAACAGCAGCACTCCCTTCGACAGCTGCCTGACTGTATCTCCACAACCACAGAAGGTTCAGGATTGATTTTCCTACAAAGGTGAAAGTGAAGGCAGATGTTACAAAATGACAAATTTTAGCTCATTTACCAAATCTCAAAACTTTTTTTTTTCAAAAACCACAGGCTTCAGTCTGCCATTGAAGTTACAAACAAGTTGAAAGAACTGATGCAGATACTTCGTACATGCAGAACAGGTTTGATTATGCAGGGCATTTCATTTGAGATAAAAAAAAAAAAAAAACCCATCAGCTCAAGTGTGCAGTACGAAGCTTTACCACAGCAGATAAAGTAATAACGAGATTGGACTCTACTACTTTGAATGCAGGGGTGAATTATGTGTTGAAAGAGATTTAATTTATTTACAACCGGAACGAGTCTCATTTTGTTTTAGTAATACACAAACTGTACTTGCTGAAAACATATGGAAAGAATATCAATCCTAAATGAATCTTTGAAAAGTGAGTTGCAGATATAATTTATAATTATTGAATCCACGACTTGTATGAAGTAGCTAGCTGGTGATTTAAGTAGCAAAGAGAATGAGGGAAGTGAAGAGGTTTGCAAAGTCTGCCAGCATTATCCAGTGGTAAAGTACTCTACAGGCAAAGTAATACAATGCAAAGATCCTCTGAGTCTACAGGAGTTACGATAGATAATCTATGGAAAAATTGTTGCACTTCAAAAGGAAAGGATGGGTGTGTCCAAGGTCCTATGACCAAAGGGCAACATCTATTAGTAGGAAAAAAATAAACCTGTGCAGGTGATCTCATTTGCCGTTTGTTCACTGAGGTTTTCAATAATTTGTATCAATTTTTTCCGATCATTTTAACTTATTCCTGACATGAACTTGACAAAATCATTCTTGCACATACAAATTTATGGGAAAATTGCTCCAAGTGAATTTCATGAAAAAATTTTCCCCATGATGTGACAGCACTTATTGAATGGTACCATGGAATCATTAAATTAAGCCATGACACAGATTTCATCTGGCATTGAATCCTCGACCACACCATCAAAAATCTGCGCTTGTTGAACATGCTGGTCAGCCGCTAAAAATGTCACGATTTAACTCAAGCTGGGAATGTGCAAATGCAAAAATCTGTCACAGCAATGTATAACAACCTCCCATGGTCTGCTTGACAGTTTAACTTTCTCACCCAATGCATAAAGTGGAATTGGCAACAGAACATTTTTGCCTTCAGAATTTAATGAGCATGGCATGTAATTTGCTAATGTTATTATTCAATCAATGCTTAATGCAAGCAGTGACAATATCTTCCACTCCTTGATTCTCTTCATACAATACTCATACACAGTGGCTCATACATGCCTGTGAGTACAACTTACCTACAGTAGTTACCCATGTAATTCCCCAACTTGCCCACAAATCCATCCGGCATTTAAATCTTTTTGGCCCTGGAATAGGGCCTACAAATTTCTAGTGGGTCTTCTTCATGTGCTGATGTTTCTTTTTGAGGAAGCAACACAGACTGTACCCCAGTAGATCAAAGGCGGTGTGGGGTAAAACTGGCTGTGCCCTTAAATAAGCTATGCCTTCATAGTGTTCACACTGCATGAAAAGCAATTAACACATGCTTGACTGGCCTATTAGCTAACCCCAAATGTTTGGTAACTTTTTGCAGCCTATACTTTAGTGTTACTGTCAATCAATTAATATGTGAAACAAGATTACATCAAGTGTGCTGAAGAGAGCTTCATTTCCTCCCTGAAGTTATAAGACGTAATCATGCAGAGATGGAAGATTTCACCATGCATCTCCAACTCTCCATACTGTTTGCTTGCAGTGGAGAAAGACATGTTTTTACCTCTGTCCTTGAAGAATTTTCCAAGGTAGCAAAATGAAGAAAGACTGCCCTCTAATGGGTACCTTGAATGTACGTTGGACATCCCAAATACAAAGGATGAGGGAGGGGGATAGACTACAGCTCAATTCTTTCACTGAAACTCAATATTGACTGATTCTAACGCAGCTTACTACCTACCAAAATGCAAAAATCTAGGAAATTTATGAAAAGCCCATTTGCCCTTCCCAATCTTACAAACAAAAAAACTTTGGATATCGCTGGGATCAGAAGTCGCTGTGGAGAGAGAGATCTGACATTTCCTTTCACACAACCATGGTTATGATTTGTACGACCTCAAAAATGCATTGATCATTCCCATGGCAATGACCTTTTACTTCTGCAACCAAGTGACAACTTGAGAAAAGGGGAGCGTAAGTTTACATATATTAGGCCTTTTTCTTAAGTGTTACTTACACAGCAAGCAGAGGGTTCTTAACACGGTACTTGAAAGAACATGTGAGATAAAATTTGTGAAAGACATTTTACAAACACATAAAAGAAAGAAGGTTTTGAAGCTTTACATTGCAACCTGCAGGGCACAATTTTAACCCAGATTGACTTAAAGTTTACAAAATGCCACCTTTAAATTCCTAATCTCTATCAATTTTTTTATGATTTCTATGTAAAAGAGCACTAAATTTCTTTTGGAAAAAAGTTTCTTTCTAAAGGAAGCAATCAAACCCTCCTTAAATGTAAACTAAAAGCAACTGTAGCCTTCAGTTTTAGATTTTCCAGGTGTGCTACAATTAGTCACACTCACAGAAAAATTTGGGAGTGCACTGTTCACTGTAGTTATGATGTCTTATTCAGATAGATTTATCTGCATTCTCAGGCCTGGATTTTCAGAAAAAATTATGGTTGTCCTTTGGCAGCCCTTTCATTATTTTTAGTTGTCCTCGAGGAAATTTGGTTGTCTGAACATTTTTCCCACAATGCTAAACAGTAACTGTGTTCATACTGGTCTTGCCTCTTGAAGAATAAAAGATGTGATTGAGAGAAAAAAACACTTGAAGTGTGAAACATTGTAATATTGTATGGTAAAAAAAAGTTTAAGAGTTGATCAGTAAGCTGTGTACTCCTTCAATCAGATGAAAGCGAACTGCTTTTCAATTCATTCTGAGAGAAAAATGTTTGCCCATTGGACAATCAACTTTTGACTTCAGTCCTCGGCATGGAAATTAAGTTGTCCCAGACAATAGGACAACCAGGAAAATTGAGCCTTGATTCCAGTTCTTCACCTAGGTGTACAAATAATTATATCCTTGCAGCAATCTGAAGCAAATAGTGGTGTGCATGCCTCAAAATACAAGGCTTGAGAAGGTATCAGTATAGTCCACAACATTGCAAAGGTCTAACAATTTTGAAAAAGGAAGCATTTAATCCAAATATGATTGAAGTTTTTAATATGTGCCCCATCAGCTCCCATATCCCTCCCTCCTTTTACTTCCCCATGGAGCAAGTTTCAAAGGGTGAGGAAGAGATTCAGCTTCCCATTTTCAGTGTTGAGAGAGACTACAATAAGAATTCATGATGGCTCGGTTACGTACATACCACACTGCTCCAATTCCAAATGTATTGATCACCGGATGTTAATGAAATTTGCAAAAAGAGTTCCACTAATGACATACTATCAATCCCTACATGTTTATAAATGCATGCTCTTTATACTGATTCAATCACAGCACCCCACTCTACTCGAATAACCAAAATTACAAAAAATGCAATGAAATTTTTCAAGGAACAAATAGTCTGAAGTTAAACAGACTTTACAATTACTATAAACTGAAAGAGTGAAATTTTGTCCCAAAACCACCACATCTACTTTGACTTTTTAAAAAATGATATTTCCCCTATAGAAAGAAATGGAATAACCTAGCACTTCCTTCCAACATCAATCACTGTGCAAGGTGGAACAGATGCTGGGATGTGAGAGTCAATCCGGGCAATATCACAAGATAATGGAAGCAAATGCCAAGCAGTGCCTTCATCTTTGCTGAGTGAATGTACAGTCTCTTCCTGCTGATGTACACAACTTGGAACTTGCTCGTAATACAGTCCGGCATCACCGTTACTCAGAGAGCATGCACCAACCATTAGCAATGCGAGTTTAACAGTCCCATGAGTGGTGGTTAAAAGTCAAAAATTCTATGCCCAACTGGAAATCATCTCTTTATAAAATGTAATGTGGCACAAAGATATCCAAAAATATGAATTTTGGCTCTATAATATGTACCTAAAACAAAAGTAGTGATGGAAGGGGGGCATTAGAAGGGAGGGAGAGATGGAAGAAAGCTTTAGACCATCACTAGTTCCACAATAAAAAATAAAATGAGTACACATGTTAAGCTAATTGCCATATCCTGTCAGGTTAATTTTGTTTTGTTTTCTGGAATTAAAAGTGAAGTCCATCCTAAGAGCTTGCTAGACAAAAAAACAGCTTAAAACCATTCATTTACACTGAATATTATCATTTTTTGGCAATGAAAGGAGGTAGACTTGTAACAATCAATATTAATTGGATGGAATGGATGCCAACCAATCAAATGTTACCACTGATATCCTGGGGTAGGACTAGGTTTGGGCAGCTCATTTATATCATTTTTTAGGTTAGGAAGGTTTAAAGGATACTAGAGGCTTGTTCTCATGTAGCCCGAGATGGTTGGTTTAAAAGAGGATAAAACCACAAGTTAACACCGTGTTTTCCAGCACTATTCTCACTAACCCCAGAGTTTGGTTGATTGGGTAGTTGCTACCATAGTAATGAGGTAAAATATTTCACATGCCACTTACTACAAAATGTTAGAAACAACGATTAATTAGCTATATGAACATGTGTCACATTGCATGATGAAAACACAGTGTTTAAAACCAAAGAACCCTGCATTAGAAGGTGGTTCGATATTTAAACAACGACCCTGCGTTAACCCGCGCTCTCACATTAATGGTGCATGAGGTAATATGGTGTTACCTCAAGTTCAAGGTATATGAGATCACACTATGCCTGTACAAACCACTTTTCAAGAGAGAAACTAAGCACTAGACAGAAACCCTCCCAATATTTGCAGTCCACATTAAATACAAGGGTCAAGGTCAGGTGACTGTGAATTATCCAGAATTATGCACTCATTTTAGGCTACTCCATTTTACTCAGGGTTGTGCTGTTTCAATATGGTTATTTAAAAAGTAAATTTTATGCATTTTACTTTTTTGAATCAAGATAATAAATAAATGGTATTGTTACGTTGCTGAGTCGGTCAAGGAGAGCAGTATATAATGAAGAATATCAACAGATTTCTCAGTTGTTCTTGGTTTATTAATTCTACATTCTACAACTTGCTATAATTTACAGTAGACCACTTCAGGCCTATAAGGTGTGCTTCTGTTTGGCTCCTGTTATCCACTGCTTATTGTAGCTAAAACACACATTTATATACGGTAAGAGTCTTTATTATCTCTCTTATTCCTTCACCTCACGAGGTACATTGATCTCACGAGGTACATTGATCTCATGAGGTACATTGACCTCATGAGGTACATGCCTAGTATTGTATACACTTACAGTATGACTCATAAGTGAAAACAAGTAATCCCTTTTTTTGGGGGGAGAATCTGCAGCTCAGTAAGGGCCATTCCCTTAACAGTATTAATAAACAAGGTTAAACACCCTACACCTATGCATTAAACTAGGGTTCAAGACTATATTCAAAATGACAAGATTCCATGACTTTCCCAAAACTTTCAAGGTCTTTCACTCCTTCAGTAGTATTTCCAGGACCTTTGAACACCTACAAGTCCCCTAGTTTCATCTTTCCCCACAAAATACTGTTTCTCAACATCTTGAAAATCCACAAAAATTGTCCACTACCTAAAACTCCTTGACTTTCCCTGGATCTTCCGAAAAATTGCTCATTGTCATTGATTTCTGCAAATTCAAATTTCAATTTCTTCTGGCTTTCAAGGACCTGCACAAAAATGGAGGATGAATGTTCTCTCAAGGGTTAATGCTGTCACCAAGTGCCCCCTCATGCATCATCTGCATTAACCCTTTACCGTTGTTTGGGTCCTTTTGGACCCATGCGGAGAGCTCGGCTGTCACCCATCTTTACTGTTTCACGCGGAGCTCAAAACTGCGAGTAGCTACCCGAAAATTCGGCCACAAGAGCGAGAGAGACAATAGTTTAAGGTCACAGGGTCAATGGCCTACGTAAGCTGATGCGGGGTGGGCTACGTCCACTTTTCCGCCCAATCCCGAGGCGCGCAAATATGCCCCGATTGGAGCACAACAGTAAAAGGTTAAAAGAAGGTTTTCAGGTCACATTAAGTTCTGATATGATGGAGGGTTGTTATTCTCTGCATTTCTGTGAAATTTGGATGGAAATTCTGAGGTGTAGTTCTCACAACTAAGCAAGTAAAGTTGTCATGTTTTCAACAAAAAGCGGACTTGAAGCAAGCACATATGACATCACATCCTCATATGAATAAACAGTTTTTTGTTTTTCTTTAAAATTTACATTCTATTTTATCTTCAACAATCTTGAATTATCAGAATGTGATTGCATAATTGATTTGAGAACTTTTCAAACATTGCATTCCTCACAGAGAGGTGATATTCCTGTTAACTTCAAGATCAACACAACTGTCTGAAAACAAAGGGAAACAAGGCATTCCTTGTCAATGTGAGGAAGTGGTACAACATCTGCTGCCCTCAAGCTCACTTTAGACACAAATCTAATGACTTCATTTCCTGACATCTCAAGAAGTACAAGTATGTCTGATTTGAATGGACATTCCCCATACGGCATAGATTTTGACCCTCTTTCATACATGAAAATTAAATTTTTGCTTAAACTGTCCCTTTAAATTAATGAACATCTCTTTTTTCTCCTTTTCCTTTGGTTCCTTACTGTTACCCATAGAACCACCTCCAAATTGAGAGTTCACTACTTGCTGCAAATGACATCATTTAACACCATTTTATATCTGTAAATAACACATCATTACACCATTCTACAGCCCCATAAGGGGTTAAGTATATCAGGGTTTTGATAAGTGCATCCATACTGGGAATATTAAACAACATATTCAAGCTGTAAGGCAGGCTGACAATTATTATAAGAGGATCCACACGATCTTTTCTCCAAATCTATGCTTATAACTCCTGTGCAAAAGTTTCTGCATGGAATAGTCATGTAGCATTTTAAAACTCCTGTCCAGATCTGTAACATTTTCTCTGGATAACGGAAACATCAACAAAAAGGTCTGAATTAATGACACATCCCCACCAGTGTTGCTGCAACAGTTTTGACCAAGCCCCTGTCCAATAGACCAGGGCAAGCTAAAAGCTACTTTAGCAAGTGCACTGCTCAATACTGCAGCCCACTGGGCAAACTTGTACTGGGCAGAGAAATCTCTTCCACAAAGGAGTTCAAATGCTCATGAAATGAAGATAAGTTGATGCTGATGGAGACAGGCAGACTTAGAGAACAGGTGGTAAGTAATGAAAAAATAGTCAAAGCTTGCTTTGTCACCATCAGGTATGAGAGAAAGGTGACGGATGTGTAGGGTGAGGGTTAGATTTGATAAGGCATAATGATGTTGTGTCACCGTCCAAATATGGAGATAATGAAATGCCATAAATCCTGCAATCCAAAAATTTGCAAGGATTCCCATCTGAAGTACAAAACATTGCCATACTCCACAAACATACTGGACATTATACTTGTTTATGCAAAAAATCAACACCCACGTAAATTCAAAAGTTAACAAGGTTGAATGAGAAACCCCAAAAGAGTTCATTTAATGTTCTGCAAAAGTTGCAAGTTACTATCAAAATCATTTTATTCAATGTAATATTATCACTGTGACGTGATATACTGATTGGGTGTGGCAGTAGGCAACTAAGTCAAGATGCAATGCAAGACATCAGACCAACACAATATTTCTAATGTTTCCCAATTTATGAGACTTGAGATATATTGTGAAGCAACACAAGGTTCTACACTTCCTGCTACAGTATGGATGTTTTGGTTCCACCACAGTATGCTGTGTATATATCTAAATTGCAAACTGGCATCTGAATGTCACAATTAATATTTAATCAACAACAGAAAAGCAAAAACAAAAGACATAAGTGCATTAGATTTTATTGTTATAAAGTGTTCAGGAACAAGGACAATTAACACTTTCACTTATTTCGTTTTACTTGATTCAGCCTATTTCAAAGAAGTTTATTCCACAAGGCCATTGTAAACTGAGAGCATGTGTTTTACTTCAAATTCCTGTACAGCCCATGTATCTATAATTTTTTTTTTTTTTTTTGGGGGGGGGGGGGTTGTATAAACTGCCAGGAATCTGAATTGTATACTTTAGTTTGTTGTATTGGAGTGTCAAGGGGAGACTTGGCTATGAAATCGTTTGCTTTTTCAATTCTCCCCCACCTCCATGTGGAGTTAATTTCATTTTGTACAAATTATATCCATGAAAGTGAACTCCAATTTTTTAGTCAAGTTTCAAGTTTATTTTTTCACCTCAGCATGCTAGAAATTAACATTAATGCACAATACAACATGAAAGGAGCCAGAAGGGAGCAGAGATGCTTTTACCAAGTCTAGCCCTTCATGAAGTCATGATGCACACACAGTAAAATAAGATATATATCTGTCAGTATACATGCTACTTAGAAAACCTCCACTCCTTACTACCATTTACAACTATTCTACTACTACTTTAACCTGAGAATGCAGAACACCTGCTCAACTAGCAAAACAATTGTTCACCAACCATAGTTATCATGAAGGTGACACTTTCATCCAATTAGGAGTCCACTGAGCTGTACCTATTATACTCTATCACTATTCACATACAGTACTTTGTAAACATTTCTTCAGCTGTTTCAGCAGTCTATGGTACATTTTGTACAGGGAAGAAGGTGTGACTATTTAAGTTTGCAAACAATAAAACTCTCCCCAAGTTTTACAACAATGTATATATAAACCTAAAGCTGCCAAAAGTTGAGGGTATACAATGCAAACTACTGCAGCTGCTGTTCTAGGCATGTACTTTTCATTCATCAACAAAGCAGAGCAAACAAATGAAAGCAAAGGGACTTAGGCTCTGTAAAATAATACAGAATATTATACAACTGTATCCTGTACACTGCTGATTAACTATGCCAAAGTTCTTAGTCTGAATTTTACAACCAATTACCTATCACAATTAACACTTGCTGGAGACTTGTTTTTTTGACGATGTACATAGACAACGCTTTCACAATGAAAGACAAAAATTTTAAAGGGCAAAACCTCTCACCCCAAACTACAATTTTGGTACGGGGGTACCGAAATTCTCAATTGGCTAAGCTCTTTTACAGCTTATATTACATAGCATGAACGATACTGGGAGAGTTTTGGTCTTATATAAATTGAGTTTTTTTATACTCGGGATTTATTGTCTGGGACAACAAAAATTCATTATGGGCAACCAAAAGTTAAAGTTTTCTCAGATTTAAGCTCAGTTACACTGCTGACTGATCAACTCTTTAAACTTTTTTCCATTATACTATAGTTTCAAAATTTTAAGTGTTTCTGTCTCTCAAACATTATATAGTCTCTTTATTATTGAGGACCAACAATACATAAACACAATTAGGCTACTGTTTTGTCATTGTTAGAAAAATGTTCTGGACAACCAAATCTCCTTGTGGACAACTGAAATTTGTTGATGGTTGCCCCAAGGACATGAATAAATTTTTCTAAAAATCGAGGCCTGAACAGCACACGCACATACCACACTCCTTAATTTTTTTGAGGAGTGTGATTTGTAACACACCTGGAAAATCCAAAACTCAAGGCCCGATTTTCCACTCTTTCAACAATACAAATTCTATGCCTTGGCTTTCAGCTTTTCCCCTTCTTTATAAATGACACTAGTGGTATTGTCACTTATACAGGAAAAGAGGATGGGAGAAGACAAGCAATCATATCATGGGAGTTTAATACAGACATCTAATGTAATGTATGTTTTTCCAGTCCTTGTTTCTAGGTTAGGGAAAAGATGGGGATCATGTTCAACTCTCCCCCCCCCCATACACACACACAACACAACCTCTTAATAACTAAATTATACTGCATGTTGAAGGGGTGTGTTCATGAAATCACTTCTTCTTTAATTCACTGAAAAGATTTAAAGAATTGCATGAACAGCTATGGATTACAGTAAAGCAGTGACACTAAAAAAGTGAGAAAGTGACAGCGTAATGGCTTTGGATTTCCCTTCTATGATAAAACTTTATCAAACAAAAAGTAAAATGTAATAAATGCAACTTAATTAAGGGGTGTACAGTAATCTTTATTATGAATACCAGTGCAGCTGTTGTGCCTGTTTGCTTTGACATGAATTAAAAAAAAACAAAAGTGAACTTTGAATGTACTCAAGGCTGGTTTAACTAGACAGACACAACATTTTACAGATGTTGCACAAAATAGTGTAGTACTGTTCACTGTTGTAACAGTGTGGTCAGGAAACACCCTGGTGGGCTTGTGTTGCAAATTGACTTCATGAACCAAAGAATTTCTGAATCATGGAAAGAACTATAGGTAGATTTCCATTTTGCTGTGTTATTTTATTTAATTATTTTTTTCTGTTTTCGTTAAATGCTCCCTTGCGGCCCTTAAAATGGGTTTATTACTGCACATTCATCAACAGGTTTTACATTGTATCAGTCAACCATGTTTGTAAAACACATGTTATCTTTCAAACATAAGTTACCAGCTTTGACAAAGATAAAACTAAGGCTGTGACCAATTACAATTAATGTCTGAAAGATGATACTAAGTCTGATTAAATGTTAAGTAAAAGTCTCCCTGTGATGACTACACTAGTGTGACCTTCTCAGAGTTTAAAACCCAAGTTCCAAGCTAGTCTAGGTCCACTATCAACACCAGCATATCAACCCAAATTTCCCATTCACTGACTCATGCACATTGTTTTTGATGAGACAGTCAAACTGTCCCCTCTTTTGATTGTGCCTGTCAAATATTTAACCAAAGAACACAGGTAGAGTATTAACTACAGCTGGTATTCATATAAATAATCACACTTCCTTACAGTTACTGTCTTTTCATTCACAACATTCATACACCTCTGCTGCAAATTAAGTACAACAAAAACAAAATTTCTAAAAAGTATAATATTGCACAACTGGGTTCTAACTAACCCCCTTGATATGTAGCATTGCTTCCAACATCAACCACCCACACACTGAAATACTTTGCTAACTATAACAGCTACCATCTAAACTATTTAAGTGCAATAAATAAAGTTCAAAGAATAGCACTATTTAAAACATAACAAGTTAGAGCACAGAATACTGTACTAAGGCAGCAACTAAACACCTAACACTTGAAACCCCAGTAAGTGCTCTTGTCTACACACCTAGCAAAACAAAAATCTCTATAAACTTACTCAGGTTATTCAGTGAATGTTTCCCTAAAAAACACAGTCACATCTTTTAAACTGAAAATTGTGGTAACTTTTACCATGTACATTGGTAATGTGTATGCCCTGCAGTGTAGTCAATGTGCAAACTTTAGAAAGCCGACTTTCTACAAAGTTGCTGGTTGATCCCATAATACACTATCATTGTATAACAAAGTATGACTGTAGTTTTACTTTCTCTCAACTTTGACCAAGTACAGAAGTAAGAGTGTAGTATTTAAACTTCCTTGTACTTGGGACACTTGTTTAACTTAGTTTGTATTTCACCTCTGTTGTGGCACACACAACACACACTCACACAATACTTAAACTCTTTCATACTTCCTGTACTACATAAAAGATTTTGTGCGGAAATGCTATAAGATCAAGTGAATAATACTCATGTATTATCATTAAAATCACTCTTAAAAAGAATTAAAAGTAAAATGGGGTCACAGAACAACTTGCCTTTTAGCAAACAGTTTGCTACTTGACTCATCTGTAACAGAATCAATGTGGCATTTATTTCTATGAGAACAAACAGGACATAAGGCCAGCTACAGAGCCATCAAGTTAAAGGCATATGAAACTTTGGGACAAAGTTCATTTTAAGCCCCATCCACATTATGCAATGGGGTTTATTACAACAAGCCTGTCTTGTCATGGTGAGCAACTGACAACTAACTAGTTTTTAGAGCACAGTGTCCACATTATGCAACACGTTGCATACCCATGAAATGATTCACACAAAATTCTAATGTTTAGCGTACTCTTTACTAATTATTACGCCGAAGAGAGAAGAATGTGTTCTGTCCATTTAGTTTAACTGATCTTTGTGCACTTCATACCAGAAGTCTGTCATTGTTTGTCAGTTGCATGATTTTAGTTTCATGCCACAGAACATGTTCGGTCCCATGAAACTGGGTTAGGCGCCTGCTTGCCACTAGTTGCAAAGCATTCCACACTTTGCAATGCATCAACCTTGTTGCAATGAGTTGTGTCGCATAGAGTGGACAGAGCTTTATGCACTCTAGATTTTACATACTCTTGGCTTATTGCTTTTCACAATTCCTGGAGTTCCCTTGGAGATTGTCCAGGCAAATAGCTGGGGGGAATAAGCAGGTGAGTTCTGACTCTTGACTAAACAGACATATTGCAGTACCTGATCAGCCCTTCTGGAAGATGAACTTGCAATTCTATGGGTATATGCCAAATTAATTCTTCACCTTTCTTCTATTCCCACCCCATTTCTTAACACTGTTTCTTGTTAACTTTAAGGTCCAATTTTCTCATCCCAAACGGTACCAATTCTCCTAACCTTCTTAATTAAGCCCCTCCCACAATTGTCTAAAATTCAACCTCATCCAGACACAATCTCATTTTATTGCTTCAGAGTGAATATAGAAAGCTCAGTGTGTAAAATCAAAACACTCTCAGAATAGTCTGTCCTGTGTAATTTAAGTTTTGGTACTCTGCACTGTTTGAATTAGCAGTCAATCAAAAAGCTGAGCCAATTGAGAGTTTCTGTTACCCTATACTAGAGGTGTAGTTTGGGGTGAGAGGATTGTCCTTTTAATTCCATTAGTCTGGTTAAACACATAAATACACTCAGTGTTTGGTCCAACTTTGATACTTAAATGCGGTTCCACTCAACACAAAAAGCAGTTCAGCTTCATCCCAGAAGCCCTGTACTCAACATTTTTTCAGAGTTGGTTTATATAGTACATATGTTTGATAATGTTTAATACCATGGACAACACCTTGACATAAAGTGAATGCTTTCCCTGCAAAATTATGTCCATAAATACCAGAGTACAATGTTGTGAATTTCCAATTATAGGCAAGGCTCAGCTCATTTAAAATCCAAAGGCAAAAAAAAGTATGTGAGCATGTTTCAAGATGGTGACGTCATTGGAGACACGGTTACCAACACCGTACCTGGGAGCTCACAATCATCGAATCATGTGCATGGACTTAATGCCGTACTCGTAGTGGGGACGCGTTTGTTGTGGACTGTCCATACGTGTTCACAGCTGTTCTGTATAGCGCCCTAACTGCGTCTTTCTTGCGCAAAAACAGAACTGCATATGCATGTGAACATATTGGCCAATGATTTTGCTCCAAATCCCCACCATGGTTGCGCCTTTTGCTTTGTATGTTGGACGAGTATTGTGATGCAATTGTTTTCATGAAGTTGCTAAGATAAGATAACTTTACCAAGCGTTACATTTGTTCCACATCTAGATTCGCATTCTTAAATCTTTGAAATCTTTTCACCTTTACATCTAAGAAACTCATAGATGGTTTGAAGGCACTAGTGTAGGTTCTAGTGGTAAGTTAATTTTTTGTTAAAATATACCCTCAAATAAACACACCCCTTTTCAAAAATGTAACGCCCCTGGGAGCAGTTATTAGGGAATATACGATATGCACAGGGTGGTACACTGCAAAGGGCAGTATAGACAGTGCTACTTTGAGGGTCATTTGTATTGTGCAATATATGTGTAATATAACCATTCTTCCTAGATGAATATGCAGATTACGACACTTGTATGAGGGCAAGGCTTAAGGCCCATCAATGAACCTGTTCAGTGTTCACTGAGAAAATTGTTGCTTATTGCTGTCCATCTTCATGAAATTAATGTTGATCCGGCATAAGCTATTCATTAATTCTTTGGAAAGGGCAAAAGACAGGATTGAAGTTGTGTTGATTTGTAATGTTCTTTAAACAGTCGTTCCTTTAAATGATAAAGTATACAATAATATGTGATGTCATTCTTGTACAAACTCAAATTTCTTTCCTTTTTCTTTCATTTTATTTTTTTAATAGAGCTACTGCACCTTGTGCCAAAATGCCATGTATATTTGATCAGGGACAATTAATGTAAAGGCGTAAGGCAGCCCCTCTCGGAAAACTTTTCCTAAGTGTACAAGGGCCAGCCACTGACTATGCCCGAACTGTTCCCACTGAATACGTCTTTAGCCAGGGGTTCCAGGGAATTGGAAAGATGAAGGAGACAATGTGATTCTGGGTAACCCCTTGGAGGTTCTGGGTTGAAAGGTGCTGAAGTGTGGGTAGCTGTTGTTTGATTCAAGGGTGGCAAGTGTTTGGGGCCAGAGAGCCTTAGAAGAGCCCAACAAGTATGTGAAAAAATGCCCAGCAATGGATCCCTAAATCCTTCAAACAAAGGTACTGTAACTATAAGAATAACCAATCACTGGACAAGAGGAAGGAGACCAATTCGTTTCTTTTTATTAAAGGGTACATTTACCTAAACAAATCACAAATTTTAATAGTTTCAAGTTAATAGTTATTGGAATTCAAAAAAGGATATAATGGGGCAGACATACTCTTTTGGGATCTTTGTCATACTGACCCCATCAACTGGCATAAAGTGCTCAAAGGCCCAATTTTCTCATCCCAAACAGTACCAATTCTCCTAACCTTCTTAATTAAGCCCCTCCCACAATTATCTGAAATTCACTCTCCTCCAGACACAATCTCATTTTATTGCTTCAGAGTGAATATAGAAAGCTCAATGTGTATAATCAAAACACTATCAGAACAGTGCGTGCTGTGTAATATAAGTTTTGGTAATCTGCATTGTTTGAATTAGCAGTCAATCAAAAAGCTGAGCCAATTACGAGTTTTTGTTACCCTATACTAGAAGTGTAGTTTGGGGTGAGAGGATTGTCTCTTTAAACTTATTATTATGGGTACAATCTAGCACCTAGCCCCTCACAAGCATTTAACCTCCCCCACCTCACTGTTGCTATCTATGTTACACCATAGTCATTTTCTACAAACAACTCACCATTATTGTGACAATTTGACATTCAAGCAAGCTGTACAGTAGATCAACTATGGGTACACTATAATAAATATTAACCTTTGGACACACTTTACCAAATGTCAGGAGAAAGTAGGCCTGTAAATTGTAAGGCACAGCTCTACAGTCAAGAGACTTGATGAAATGTAAAAGTTCAACCATTAAACATGAGAGAGAATTCATTTCTAATAAATGAGTTTGATTCAAAGTGAATATTTACATCAATACACATGATCTGTGGAGTTGAAGACACTGACACTTATGTAAACCTTACCTGAATAGTGATATGTGTGACTACAAACACAATGTCCAATTCAAAGGAATATTGAAGGTGGTACTGTACTGTTTAATTTATACATTGGATTTTGATCCAGTCATTAAGTAAACAACTAAATGATCAGATGAGGACATCCTACAAGGCAGAAGGTTTACTACAGATCACAACCCATAACAATGACACAATGTGCTTCAACAGCATGACTTCTACATCCCCGTTGCTGGGGTGCATGGGGAGGGGGGTATTTTGTTGGGGTAGTTTATCTTTCCTTTTATTTTTTCTTCTTTGTTCTTGATCACTTGCATAATTTGCTACTGTAGAAGTAGTTTGTTTGTTTATTTGGTTTTTTCTCTCTTCTTCAGGGCTGTACATTTTCGGTTAATTCACTACATTTAACAAACTCTATTAACCTGCGGTTATCAGTTTAACCGAAAATGACATCATGTTCAGCACATCAACAACATCAACATTTTCAAAGAGTGCCATCACTTTTATCACAGGAAGTTCAAGTCTAAAAACAGCATTGCAAATCATGTTCGCCGATGTTTGCATGTGGCAAAAATATTCGTATTTTGCGTTGAGTTTATATGATCCTTTCACAGTAAAAGCCCATCCCGCATTTACTAAAGCTTTTTTCAGACCATGTGCACTTTTTAACATTTCACCAACTGCTGCATTTTCCTGCCTGATCCAATGTAAAATCATCAGTTAAGAAGCCTGACAATTCATGAAACACTGGGATACAACAGTTTTGATGCAGCTGGCTTGCGATGCAGTGTTCAATACATGTACAGTTCGCACATTTTTTTCACGGAAATGATCTGTACAATTGCACTATAAACGGCCCAAGCTGTTCCCAAACAGCAGAACCAAACGCTAGTACCTGCTTAAATTAAGGAATTCCCAGCATTCCTATTGCAAAGTTATTTACAGTAGGACTCGTGCAATGTTGTCATATGATGTCATTACAAATTGAAAACAATGATGCACATGGTCCCATGCATGCAGTAGACTTACGCCAGTATACATTTTTGCCACCAAACAAGGGATAATGTTTTGCTCGGTGACATCATACCCAAATGATCTATTGCAATGTTTGAATTGCCCCTGCATCATGATTGGTTCAATTGCATTCTTCTGAGCCAGCCAATCACAACTTGCACCTTCGCCTATGGGATTTAGTGTGTGAAAATTACAGACCCTGTGACGAATTTCCCTATTGAGTTTGTGTTATGATGATCGCACTTTCCACGTAGACATAGCTGGTCAGTGCAGCCAGCCAAGCCCTGTGCTTAATTCACCAAGACACAGCATCACAGCTCCCTGCTTGTCTTCTAGCTTTTGAAGGCAAGTTCAATTTTGAAAGACTCCTTGGGAAGACCAAGTACGGCAGGCCTATAATTAACGCAATGGGATTTTGGGCAAGAAGAATTGCAGCTCATTGTGCAAGCTGATTGATAAGCAAGTCAAACAAACATGCAAATGCAGGGTACGGTCAATGCTTTCAACAATCAGTTCACCATATCTTTTTATCATTATGGGTGGCAAGATTAGCAATTGTTGTGCAATATTGAGGCCCAGAACTTTGTGGTTTATGGTACAAACAGCTTAAGTGAACACAGCGGAAATTGCAGCACATAACAATTTGAATTATGAGGATACAAAAACGGTTAAACCTAAAGAGAAACGGGGACTGTGTAACCGGTCGATCGGTCAGTTAACCGGTTAAACGGATAACTGTCACAGCCCTACTCTTCTTTACAGGTCTCTGAGGTTTTCTGTGTACTTCCTTTTGCTTATATAAACTCGTAGATTTTAAAGTTATTTTCTCTTTGTATGTAAAGTGAAAAAACAATAAACAAAACAAATCCAATCACTTTTAGAGCTAGGCTAAGAAATGGAATTATAGTTACAGTAGGGTTAGACTCTACTGCAATTGCAATCCGGAGGACCCTGCTGAATTACATGGCAGTTTCAATAATGACTTAGCAATAAGGTTTCACGGTATACCGGTATTTCCGTAAGTACCGGTACGTACCGGTACCGGTACGGTACGGTACCACCAAGTTAAAGGTACCGAAGTATCGTGGAGACTGGTACTCAACTGTAAGGTGAAAATCTTTTCTCAGATTATAGCATATCAATTAGAATGATACTAAAATGTAACAAAAATCCATTTGATAAATGCCCCGTGTCTCTAAACATTACAATATAAACAGGGAATAGTCACTTGATAATCATTTTGCACCATTTCAGTCACAAATCCCCCCTAAGAATTTCGGAAATTGCCGTTTAACGTTACTTTCGCAGAACTAGTACCCTCCACATTAAAAAGGAACTTGCTTTCTTTCGACATTCTACGCAATCTCAGAAGGAATCCCTGCAAGCGCCAGCCTCACCTTCACATGGTGTATTTAGACGGACACAATTAGTCAACTTTGAGGTGAAAATCTTCTCTCAAAAATAAAGCATTTGAATTAGAATGATACTTGAATGAAACAAATACCCATTTGGTAAATGCGCCGTGTCTCGAAGCATTGCAATACAAAAAGGGAACATTCACTTGATAATCGTTTTGCACTATTTTAGTCACAAATCCCCCTAAGAATTTCGGAAAGTGCCGTTTAACGTTACTTTCGCAGAACTAGTACCTTCCACACTAACAGGGCCCTTGCTTTCTTTCGACATTCTGTGCAACCCCCGAACGATCGCTGCTCATCAGCAAATGCTTTCACATGGTGTATAAAGAATAGATACCATGCGTTGATTGATAGAATTCACTTTGATTACGATAGCACACAACATTATACGAGTGAGAAATTCGTTGTAAGCAGACAAAGAGTCATAGCATTGCAAGCTCTGACATGAACGTTGCATCGACGATTTCTGATTCTAACACAGTGATTCAATGGTACTGCTCCATAACGCTCACTATGTTTGTGGAAGAAAAACTTTCGTACGAACGCAACGAACGCTCTTTCAGAAATTTAAACAGTGAAGCAATGGGACTGAACACATAGTAAATCCCGCTTAAAACATTGGCTCGGGTGTTCACCAGATCAACTCACTTGCTTTGTTGTATTGATAACTACGTACTGAAGAATAGTATAGTGTTATTGTACAATGGGTTGCTGCGCGATGCATTCGTAAATTCAGTCATGAATCACTTTGATTTAGTTTTGATAGTGACAACTCAGCGGGAAGAAAGCTTGATGAATCAGTCTTTTATGGAAATATTTTTGTAAAGTTCTACATGATAACTTTTGGTTATACCTTAGGAGGGGGATTGTCATTATTTGCAGAAATTATTTTTACAATCTTCATTACAATTCTGAGTGCTCTTGTCATCTTGTGGGGTCTAGCTCCGGTGCGGACATGCGGCGCTGATTTATTTTCTGTCCCGTATTTATCGGACGCTAAATTTGCAGAGAGGTTATTTCTTTTTTTGTTTACCAATTTGGTAAGTGCGGGGTGACTAAATGTTACAAAAAATTCTGAAACGGGAGGCAGGGATTATCAGAAGACTTCACTTATGTCAATGCATGGTATTTTTGCGGATATTTTGCATGTGATAAAAATCCTCTTTTTTTAACTCTTCTGGTACCGGTACTACGGTATTACCGGTACCATTTGTGGCGGTACCGACGGTACCAATTATCAGTGGTACCATGAAACCCTACTTAGCAATAGCCACTCAGAATCAAACACTTCTCATCCTTTTTGTTTTGGTTTTTTTTTTGGTTTGGTGCTTTTAGTGGCCTCCTTCTCATGGATCAAGGGTCAGGGAAGAGCATTCAGTAATATGTTGAACACCATGTAGAAGCAACATGCAACTCTCCCATGTTTCATACTCTGCATGACACCTTGGAGTTTTGATTCGGATCATTTCAATACAGTGACTACTGTACCTTGTGATTAATCATTAGCAACAAAGCCACTATTGTATCCACACACTACACAGGTCCTCCCATACTGACCACAAATACTGGTCAAACACTTACTAGCCCTAAAAAAACTGTAAAATAGTCACAAAAATTCACTAAGAAAAACAAGATAGACTGCTGTATCTACTACAATATCTTCATAAAACCATAGATCTGACATGCTGGTTTATGGTACACACAACACAGTGAATTGCTACACAAAGTATAGTGCATTTTCATTAGTGAGGGGAATTCCCATGTGTAAAATACAGCATGCAATGACATTAATATATGAGCATCATAAAATAATACACATTTATCATCCTTAACTGGGTTTTGGTCCAAGAAGGTATAAAAACATCAAGTAATAACTTCATACAAGTCACTTGCACTGTAAAGTAAATTGGCACCAAAAGGCAATTTTGGGGGGATGTTGTGTGTTTTACACATAGGACAAGCTGGATAACAAATTCTACCTCGCCTATTCCATTCATTGCGGAATTCCATGAGATTGCGTGATTGGATGGCCAAGATCAGTGCTTGTTTGGATATAAAGAGGATGGACGGACGCACAAATTAGGTTGTATGAATTATTTTTTGAGTGTCCAAACAAATGCAAAAAATACATGATAAACAATGTATATCCATCGTCTGTCACAGAAAACGTTTCTTTCAAGTAAGTATTATGAGCTCTGTTAACACTCATTTCTTAAGAGAAATTTTACAATATATTGTTCATGTGGCAAACACTTCAAAATCTACTTGTCCATTCACTGCGCAAGCTCAAGCAGAGGAAAGTGGCACAATTTTCAGGCCTTGAATTTTGAGGGGTGAGTGCTATCCCACACCATCACCCACAGTACCTCAAATCATTGTGAGGCGTGTAATTTTCAGCAAACTTAGATGAAGATTTGGAGCTCAAAACATCAAAGTGCAATAAAATAGCAAACCTGCCACACTCTTCATTTTCTGAGGTGAGTATTTGTTGAACATCTAGAAAATCTAAAACAAGGCCTGAATTTTTAACCACCCTGGGCAATGACACTTATATGTTCAATTCCCTGCCCTGGTTGGATTCACTAAAGTGATGAATTTGTGCCATTTTTTTTTTTTTCCAGAGGGGAGGATGATTATTATACTAAATACACCATATGCTCGAGACTCACAGCTTCAGTAAAAGAGGGGTGCCATATAGATTTCTGAAGGACAGAGCCCGTGCATGCAAACGCTGTGCACTATCTGCTACCTGAAGGGGTCATGAGGGAGTCCTCTGAAACTCCTGGGTTTTACAATTCTATCCTTTCATCTGCACTGTGACGTTAACTAAAACTTCACGCAATCACACACGTTCAGCAGTATTCTCCTCAGTACAGCAGGTTGTCCACTTTAGTACTGGAAAAATGACACTTGAATACTCAAGTAGAAAAGTGGAGGAAAGAGGGGTTTTGTGCAGAATAACCATTACACAGCAGGATAGGTTGGGACTCAGAGGTGCAAGATGGGCTGACTATGTAAAATGGTGAAGCTGGGGTCTGCATGCAAAAAATCAATAACTGAACACATTCACAATAGTGTCTGAATTGCTGAACACTGAGTGCAGGGTTGTTTATTTTTTAAAATAATCATGATTTAAATCAGTGATTTAAATCAAATAAATCGATTTAAATCGGATTTTTTTGTATTAAATCATGATTTTTTTCAATTAAAATCATGATTTTAATTGTGATTTTAATGAGGGTGATTTAAATCAAACAACCCTGACTGAAGGTGACCACTATTGTGCAAGTTGGCTTCTTCCTCATGCTATGTTTGGAATGGCTTTACAGTTCAGCAGATGTTTCACTTGACACTTCACCAAGAGTGGTCAAGTGAACAAAAGCATGAATGGGAAATGCTGGATATCAGGGAAGTTCCTTCACAGGAATCTAGGTATTAAACAGGTAAATTTTGTCAATAAATTATGAAAAATTATCAATTTTATATCTTATCTCTTTTTGGAAAAGGCCATTGTAGAAAATGTGTTTCCCCCCTTCACAGAAAATATATTTTATCCAACCCAAGTCATTAAACAATGACATTGTCCAAACTTGATCAGTGCGAGAGTCAATTTGTACCTATTATACAGAGAGACCTGCTGAGGGCATGCTACTAATTGTGTAATCTGCAATACTAAAGCACACTGTCCTGTAACTTGTTGTGATCATTGCCTCTTCAATTTAACTTACAAACCTCTCTACACAATTTATAGATCAATGATATCCCATACAAAACAACACTCAAATTCACCACCGAGTTCTTGTTGTGAGGGATGCAATCAAATTATGACCACTGTTAAATCAAAAGTGCACCTCTACACAGATCTCATGTTACCTGCCTCAGTCACTTATTGATTTAGGTACAGTGCTCAACAAAAGGATTAAATATCACTGAAGGAAAGTTCTGTTTCCTTGAATTGATAATTACTATGAAAGGGCATTAAATCTACTAAAACAATATTACATAGATTACAGGGCCTATCAGCAACAATCATTCATAAAGTCATGCGTAATGTTAATCCCAAGAAGTATAGTTTGTCTGTAACATACTACAGTCAAAATTGCAAACTTGGATTTTCTTTGTACACTCCTTTATATATTTGGAGCATGTACTTTAAAATGTTGCATATTCATAACATGTTACAAGCAGACATAACAGGCTGTCATGCAAAAAGCAACAAGAAAGTACATTACCTCTTTTGTGTTTGGGTCATTTCCCACAGTAATGTTTGAAATGACCAACTCCTAAAATATACAGGCTGGTCAACAGTTTAATGGCTCAGCCTCTGATTAATAATATTGTCTCCTGGATACGCAACTCACTCAGGCACAACTGCTGTTCGTCAACTACAGCATACCATTACAGAAATGTGTAGCAGCAATCCCACAGGCTTGTCCCACCAATATAGATGGCGCTCTTAGTAAATGAGTAGGCCTATCTGCTCATTAATTATCAAAATTGATGTGAGGTATTGTAGTTATACAGTGTGGTTGCCATGATTAGGTAAGTAAGTTGTACATATTTTCATTAAATGCTTAAAACCTCAAACTTCCCTATTTCCTTGTTTTTCCTATCTAAATTGTCATACTAATATATTTCCATGATGTGTCATAATGTGTGCAGGCTTTCCAATAAAAGATGTGACTACAATGTACAAGGTTACAGCTCCATAATGTGTACTTCTTACTTCAATCTTACTGTATCGCTGTTGCTGACAATGTGGTACCACCTAATATGCGCTAAATGCAAGCTTAGGAAGGGCTGGTTTACAGTATATGATTTACAAATCTAGAATGTAGAAGGAAAGAGGCAATAAATATTCCCTCTCCACTTATAGGACGACGTATAACATGCTCCCTCTCAACAGGACACATATAATACACTTGCTCTCAATGCCTCTTCCTATTTCATATAGCCCATTAATCACTGAATATTTCACACAAAAAATGAAAGTTTCAAGCTATGTTTGAGGTGTGCAATTAAGAGATTCCTGTGTTTTTTCAAAAGTCCAGTGCCAAGAACTGACCTGTTTAAAACCTATAAAGGTCCCAGGGCCAACTTGAAAACACATTCATCCAGACTTCCTTCTTCATAAATGCTCTGAACTTTTGCCAGTTCTACTTCTAATTTAAGTTGGCATAAGTATTTGGATTTAAAAATTTGTCCCTGATTCCAGAAGGAAATGGATTCTCTTCCAACAGGCCAGTCAGTTTACCAGTTCTATGTGTAAAACTATAAAATCTAAATTATATTATTTGGTTATATGTATTTAAATGGGCTCATTCAGCTATGTTACAATCAATTTTCACAGGACTTTTGGTAGACAAGAAACAGTTTTAAAAAATTTATATATTGCAGCACATGGCTATACACATTATACCCATGTTCATAATGGGCCGTAAAACTCTAACTAACCCATGTTCATAATGTATACAAGCTGCCTAAGTCCTATGTACAACAGACCCATTTCAGGAAAAATGTGTCACAACATGTTTCCAAAACACCTTGTGTCCAAAAATGTTGCCACTTGGTATAAGTTTACAAGGTCAAACACAAGAGTACACTTGTGTTGCAGCACGAGTTGAAACTTGTGTCCAATAATTCATATTTTGATTTTCTGGCAACTTGTGTCCACTCTCTTACCATACACCACCTGATCTTGCTGCATTAAAGTGTGGCTTGGCTTATTTGATCAATGTAATTTATGTAAAATGTTCCAGCTTATTGCTCAGCAAAAGGGGTATTTTCCATACTTTTCCAACAATCTATTGTACAGATAAAATTTAACAGACAACAAATTTGCAATGCCTGAATGCCCAGTCTTCTCAAAGAAGGCACAAGAAAGGCCAAAGAAATTAAACCCGCGTAGGATTCAAGAGTGGTTGTCATGGGACACTATTTCTACGGAGGAGCAATTTGACTGGAAGCAGTTGCCTAGAAGGAGAAAACATTGACTGGGTCAAATGTTCAAGATTGGGAATCATCCTGTCAATGAACTGGAAATATTCTGTTTGGGATTACATCAGTCTGTGATAGCGAGGTGAACCCAGACAATTTCGAAATTAATCTTTGGCTTCGAGCTATAAAAAGTGTGACCAAACTAAAATCTCATTTGAGATAACGGCCTTTCTCTACGACCACCTATCTAAAAATCAGGGGTGGAGCTAGTGGGAGGTCAGTGTAGCAGTGGCTCCATGGGAGGGAGCCATTTCCCATTTTCAAAGTGCTTTCCCCTAGATACCACAGTGCTTCAATCAAATATCAATCCTGAACATAAATCTTCACACAGACACTTGCTAAGGCAGAGCTTTGACACCCCAGGACTCCACTTGGGACTCTCACGCAGTGCCCTGGACTCCACCTGCAAGCGCCCATCAGTGCTGTTGCTTTGCTGTTTCACCGGCCCTGCCCCTCCTTTTGCCCTTTTTTCCATGCCCTGCCCCGATGATCAGCCTTTCTTCTAATTTTCGCATGTGTTCTGCAATGCACCCACTTACCGGGCAAACAGTACAGAAGACCTCTGTGAACATGTGTAGCCACTGTACTTTTTATGGAGTAGTTCTGCTGAAGGAACGAACAGCGTCTTTGTCACATTGCTTGCCCCACTCGGAGGATGTGTATTACGCATGCACCTATATCAAGAGAATGCACACGATAAGATATCATAGTGACCATCACAGTGCCCTGTTTTCCTATCTCCTTTGAGGTTTAAGCAGGGAACAATTTAAGCAGTATCCCATCACAGTTTTTAATGCAAAATGAAAGAATCTGTGAATGAAAATTGACTCTTGCTTCCCAGTTTTGCAACTGAAATATGGCCATTTGAAAAGAACTTTGAACATAAAACTTAGACCTAAATTCATTTACCTGTATCATTTTTATTTGTATTTTGTTTTGGAACTTGGTCTTAAGCATACTGTACAGCAACATATTTTTTCATGGCAGGTTATATCCAACTGACTTGTTAAATTAATTTTTTTAAGCATACAGCAACATATTTTTTCATGGCAGGTTATATCCAACTGACTTGTTAAATTAATTTTTTTAAGCATACAGCAACCTTTTTTTTCATGGCAGCTTATATCCAACTGACTTATTAAAGTCATTAATTTTCACTTTGTAAAGCTTTTTTTTTTTCTCCTCTACTAATTTTCTCATTTACCATGTTATACCCCTATTTCCATGACCTTTTTACCATTTTCCTAAAACTGGCTAATTCCAGTCTTTGGGTTTTTACCTGCATACTAGAGTAGCACAGCTACTGAAACTCCACCCTTCTTCTTATCCTCATTGATAATGTTTACAGTCAGATCAATAAATATTTTTAAATGGTGCATAGTTGCCACCAAACAAAAAAATGAAAAATAAAGTTTTGAAAATGAGGATTGGAGATTTGGCCCAATTCACTTAAAATCATTGCATTCAAGAAGGGGAATAACCTTTTTAAAATTCTACAGTTGCTACTCACTTGAAAAAGTCATCATAATTAAAATAATTCTGTAAATTCAGTTTTGCCTAATGAATGTTTCATACATGGGGGTTTTTACCCCGAGAAAATCATCACTCTCGGGGTAAAAACGTTCAGTGTAATTTTCAGCATTGCTGCCTTATTTATCCCTAAAACCTCAATATGATAGCTATTTAGGGATACCAAACATTGAGAGGAGCTGGAATTTACTGTTGTTTGTCATGCAGATTATATAAAAGGATAAAATAAAACAAATGTTATCCTTCCATTCTTTTCATCATGAAGTATCACATCCAGTATAAAGTCCTTCTACAGCACTTACCTACAAGTGCATCATGGTTTTGCTCCTTATTATCTACAGGAACTCATATCCAACTACAAGCCTTTACGTGACCTTCGTTCCAGTTCTCAATCTCTTTTAAATGTACAATCATCTGTTACCCACTCTTACGGTGATCGAGCTTTTGCTATTATTTCATTTCATTTCATTTATTTGTTTTTCCACAATAATCGATAGTAATAGGTACAATACACAGAAACAAAAGTAGAATGTTACATGAAATCAAAATATTGTGAAGGGAAGCACTCTAAAAAACCCATAAGGTTTGTCGAGTAGAGTGCTCCCAGGAAACAGAAAAAGAAACAAAAAAGAACTAGGACTGTACAAACTAAGAAAGTATATGAGGGCAGGATATAACAAAACAAAGAGAAAACACACAGAAGAAGAATACCTGTCAGAAGTCACACCCTAAATCCCTCCCTAGATACAATCCAATCTACCTCATCTTCACCCTTGCCCCAAATACCCTACAAGTGCCCCAACCTTCCCACACACATTACACACACTACATTACCCTGACCCTATACATTACATTACATTACATTACACCCCCCTCCCAGTACATGCCTCTTGAAGAGGAGAAAGATCCAAAGTGCTAAATTGTGGAATGGTCTTCCATCTTTTGTTAAGAACTCTTCTTCTATTGGACAATTTAAAACTAATTTGAAAACTCACTTGTTTACTATGTCATATTGACTCCCTGTTGGGCAGTCTTCAGCGCTTTGAGACTATTTATGTTAGGCGCTTTATAAGAACCGTATTATTATTATTAGTATTATTATTATTCTAACTCACTCTTCCAGCACAGCATTCTTAAACTGTGGCATTTAACCTAACTATCAGTACAGTGATAACCATGTTCCTTAAAACTTGTAAAATGACTCCAACAACCAATAATTAGCGATTACTTTCATATTAATTGGTCACTGCAGTACTGTAAGTTTTCTTCTATTGAATATTTGCAACCATTGTCATGTCCATTTTGTCAATTTTGGCATCTATACAATTGAGGGGTCACTGTAATTCTAATATATCAACATGCTGTAAATCAGATACCTGTACCAAACAATCCTACAACACTTTTTAACTCTGTATTAGGTCTCTGTTGCATAAAATTTTCCCATTATTGACTGAAGAAAATCATAAACATTGAGAATTTAAACAATGGTAATAGCAATACTTGACCCCCCTCCCTTAAATCCAAAAGACCTACAGAATGATGAGGGGTCTTTAGGACAAGATACTTATTCTACACCTTGCTTTTAACCCACACACTTAAGTAGTGGCAAATTTCAATAAGTACTTTCCATTTTATAAACACTCAAAAGATTTCATGTCATTCTGAGATTGAACCTCAGATATTGACAGTAATGTAATGACTTGTAAGACTAGTAAACATTGAAACTCCATGACTTCGAAATCATGCATTCAAATTTCCTATTTTGGCCTCTTCTTAATTAGCTAACTGGGAGAATAAACAAATTTACACTTAAATTCATGAGGCATGGCAACAATACTTGGTGAATTGGTATGGAATGTACACACTGTAAACTTACTCTAGACAGTACCATAGACAACTTTTGAAAAATTTTCTATCTTAGGCCTGTTTACAGTTATTGATTTGTATGTAGGGTGGGTGTATGACTTTAAGGCCGACATGGATTGATTTGCCAAAAGAAGTCAGCCATATAGGTCCATAATGTTTGATTCTATAATATTCTGGTAAATATTGATAGATGGGTCATTTATTGTTCGGGCATATTCTATCATTCCACACACTTCAAGGGAATTAGTGCTGGCATCACAATTCCATCCACATATTTCAGATAATAAATGCCATTAACTGTTTGGATTGTTTATCTGCTTTTAGCTGTATGTTTTACTTTTGATGTATGCCTACACCTACATCCTGTACTGACAGAACAGCAAGGAACAATCATTACTTAGTTGGTACAATTTCTTGATAGAATAGCTTGTTTTCGTTTTCAGTGCTACTGTTGCAGCTATGCCTGCAACTTTGTTGTTGTCTGTAAATGTTCCAAATAATTCCAGTTACTTTGCGTTTTCCAGCTCTACAGCTTGTACCTGAATCATAACCAATTTATTCATTCGAGGAGACTCAAAAGTAATTCAAAATAACTACAGAAAAAAATGGAATGTAGCCTTCATTTTCCTTGGAAGTTTGTGGGCAGGCATTTTCACTCCTGGGGATGCCACATGTGGTAATCGCCCACCATTTTCTCTACTGGAAAGGTCAAAGAATTTCCATACATGAATATGTAACCCCATAGGTTATTATTTATTGTTGATAAAGCAGACATGCAGCAGATAAAAGCACACATTCATTTCCAGATGTTTCCATGGAGTACCAAGATATTTGGGAAAAACTGAAAAAAAAAAAAAAACAGGCACTTTTACTCCAGTTTACCTTAATGCTGCCTTTGGAGGCAGGAAATGTAAGTCCTACTGCATCCTAAATATGACCAGTTTGTGTATGATAGTGGCATAAGCAATAGCAAAAGAAGATACCAAACGTCTTTCCTCTTCTCCCACCTCCCATCTCTCCCCCTTCTCATCATTTCCATCTATTTTCCTCTCTTTCCATCTCACCCCAGTGCAGCCCTCTGTGAAATCTGTAGCAAAAAGTGAAGTACCGGAAGAATTTGCCACCCACCTAAGGCAAGTCAATGTTTTTAAAACATCAAAATGCTGTAGGGTGAAGAAAACCACAGATTCCACACTGCTTCAAAAATTTTGTTGTCTCATCTATGTTTCCTGACCAGTCATTTTTCAAATAGAGAGATGTGCAAAAAAGTGAAATATGGAGGGGAAAACTGACTGTAACACAAGGTCATAGGACTTTGGAATGCACTCTGTCTGCACTGGGGGTGCTGATGAGGTCATATGACCAAGTGTAGTGTAAAAAGTCAAAGGAGCAAGGCAAAAGGGACAAAAATGTCATATAAATGCCAATTTTCGCACTTTGCAAAAACATTGTACAATTGAACAAAGCTATCACTTCAAGGAGGTAGAAAATGACTTAAAAATCCCTAAACAAGACTATGTATGACAAAATTTAAGGAAAACCTGAAATTTGTCTCAGGAAAGAAGACTTCCAAATGTTGAAGCGCTACAAGAGCCAGTGCTTCCATCTACTTGTAACTTTGGCTGAGTGCAACACCAATTTGGACTTGGGGTTTGGCAGTAAGAAATCCCTCTTTTTCTATGTTCCTGGTAGAACCTCTGAAGGCAATTACATTGAGATCTTTTGGGAAGTTTGGCCAAGGACTAATTTCACTTAATTTGAAAAAAAAAAAATCCAAAGGGCAAAAGTCTCTGTCAGGGATTCAGCAGAAACAAAAACCAGAAAGTCAAAACGCTTAGTGATTCCTTGCCATTGAAATTGTAAGTGGCCACTTTCAAACGTAAGTGACACGACATTTGGAGAGTAAAACATGCATATAACTTTCTACACAGAGGATTTGAAGTATCTGTAGCCTCTCATGTACAACACATGACCAACACGAAAAAGTACCAGTTACGTTTCAATCCATTCAACAGTCTTCTTGCTATAAACGCATTATTATACGTGAGTGACACCACAAATTTTGGACATGGGTTTCTGACTCAATGTTGAATCTTCCTGCTGAACTATTCATGCTGAACAGCTCTCAGGTATGGGGTTGATCATCAAATTTCCTCCATAAGGATTTGGTAGCACTAAATTGATCATTAGTGACACGACAACCAAAACACAAAAATTCTACAGCAGTATTTCTACAATTGAAGTTCTTGTTAAGTTATTTCATCATAAAAATCTTTAATAATACTCAAACGTATCTCTTTTTCATTCTAAAAAATTTGAAGGGAGCTCAATGGTTCATTTCTGGCTGTTGAGCCTTTCATGCCTAACCCTACTTATGTGTCTTTCTTTTCCATTAGTGAGGCAAATTCTTTACATCATTACAGCAAGGTTATTGACTGCAAGCTTCAGGTATATTCAAGACCCAACATATGATCAAACAAAGAAAATAATTTGGGAACAAATCTGTTCCAGCTCAATTTTTCATCACATGACATTTAAGAACTAGAGTAGCAAAGCTACTGTCGCTCAACCCTTCTGATGTTACAAGTCTAGCTTTTAATTTATCTTGAAAAAAATCATGGTGTACACCTAATACATACCCAGATGATTCTAGCTGGGCTGGCCAGCATGTAAACATGGTTCCCCTAGCAGTTGGAAGTGTCAATGATAAACCTCTACAGCTAGTTCATCCCCATAACTATAAGCTGCCCATGAGGGCAAGTATCAGATAATGTACTTTAAAGTCATAGTGTATCACACATGTGACCAGTTTGTGTAGGACAGTAGCATGCTGTCTATATTATTAGCTTAGGTCTAAGCTTGGTCGTAGGCTATGCCTAGACCTTGGCAAGTTTCCACCTTGACTTACACGGGATCGTCTAAAACCAGTGACGTGACAAACGTGTCGAAAAGTAAACTCCATGATGAAATCCTGAGGGCATGACGTAGGCTAAAAGCAAACATACGTGTGATTATAAAACATTGCAATAATTCTTGCAAACACCTTTCTTCAATAAATTTCAGTTACATGAAACAGTGTTAGGCTTCTTCAAATATCATTTATGTCGAATTGTACAAGTTTTTAATGGGGTGTAAGATGATATTTGTAAAATACTGTATCCAATCTTGCCAAACACAAACGTTTTTGTGGCAGTGTTATGCCCTGCACTTTAAATTAGAAGCACATCCTCTGAAAAAGACGCTAAAGCCATTTAAATACCTAAACAATACCTAAACAATAGTCAAAAGCATGTCGGTTTCACACTGTCTGACTGTCAGTGAGCAACGCCTAAAGCGTCTCAAACGGTTTGCTAGCGTCCCACTCCAGCATTGGACGCTCGACAAGCCAACACTTTTGGTGTAAAGAGGCTTTTCACTTGGCAGAAAGCAATGTCTAAGACCGGCCTGTGGCAATAGTTACAGTAAATGCTGCTGTGATGGTTACAATTTCTAGCTTGAATTGTGGACAAAACAGTCATTGAATGAAGTATTTCAAACATACCATGACGTGACGCCGTGACGGTAAGTGTTTGCCCGTGACGGTACAGTATTTGTAGGAGCTCAGTTTCCAAACCATATATTTTTGGTATATCTGGTCGTGATATCACCCCAGACTCAGTGCATTCGAGTTCGAGGGGATTTTGCTTATCATAGCGCTAAAGAATCTTTGGTATGCACCTACGTAAGTAATAAGTACAGTCCGATCCATCCCTCGAATCCTGTCTCTTAAACCACTTCCAACAAGACAACAGATACGAATGTTCTGAGTACCGTGAAGTGAAGATCGATAATCCCTACTAGGCTAACCCATGACCGCAAATTTAGTTCTGACCTAGGCTTGGCTACATATAAGAAGGGAATCAGCTTAAGTGTTCCTGTAATTGCAATTCACAGTATGTGACGTGACGGTAAGCCGTGACAAACTGTGTGCATCACGGCCGTGACGCCGTCACAGATTTTAGTATACCCAGACTTACACTGTTAACATAGGCTAAACCTTTATACACTAGGCTATGTAGCCTAAGCTACTAACCCTGTAAGTACGACAGTAGGGTCTGACAGGTCTTGTGTGCTGGAAAAGTGCTTCATGATTGTGCTGAGACATCTGACATGTTTGGGCTTTCTTTCTTCCACTTTTTTGAGTTCTTCTAGGTTGAGGCCATTGACCTAGCCTAGGCTATGTGATATGTGATATAAAAATGCTGCTAGCAACTGGTTCACCTTTGTAAATCTTGACAGTTGATGCAAACCCCAAAGGTTTGTGTCAGGTACCATCCATTCTAATTCTCACCCTCAGGCTCAGACTGAGGAAAACCTTTACGTGACTGTATCATGTATGCCTCCGCCTTGGCTCGGCCTAACACTAAGGCTGACAGTATTTCACTGTTAGGACTTGCACATTTACCTATTCATAGCCTAAGTCATCACTTTAAACTGCTGCTCTCCATAGCTCAATATATGGATAAGTTCTCAGTCACATCCATTTTTCAAGCCTGGCCCTGGCCTAGGCTAACGTTAGGCCTAACCAACATTTGTTGGTTTATTTTTGTCAACACAAGCCTGTTCAGTGTTGCTGAACTGTTACTGCTACTGGTAGAAACGATATTGCAGTGTTTTTATAGGAGGCATTTTCTCTCCTTCCTTTGTCCTTCTGAGCCTTTCTTGACCTTCACAGAGCTCCCGTAGGCGACAAGGCTTTCTCTTTCAACCCAGTGTAACGCTTCCATCGAGTACAGGCACTACTACGTTCAGTAGGTATATACAGTATTGTACAACCTAACTGCATTAGGATATGGCACTAGAAATCCCGCCATAAATCATTTTCGTGGAACTGGCTCTCGATGTTATATGCCTGGCAAGAGAGTGCTTCAGTATCGGTGGCTCGCACTGGACAATTTATTGGTCTGAGATTAAGACATTGTGTGTAGAAACGCTCCGAACATCGAGAAAATCATCAAAGTAACATCCCAAATCCTTTAGATTGCAACAGTTTGCAGTGAATTAGCCTTCTAACGGGTTGAAACTCAAAATTTTCTCCATGGTAAAGAAAGACCACTGATCACTACACTTACTGCGATCAAACTGATCACGCATGCGCGGACCGGATCTAACATTACATGAACGAAAAATGATAAAAATGGCCAAAAAATAACACTTTTGGGGGGTTTATCATTTTGATAAATGATAAATGTGTTGCCCTGCTAATATGACACCTGTACAGCAAATTTTAGAAAAATCCACTGGCAATTACAAATGCTGAAACCTTTTGAAGAGAGAGACAGACATTTTGTCCCTCTACAGTATAACATTAGCTTCACCCAGTTAGTGGGTTGAGCTAAAAATATGGTAAATAATGCTGTGTCATTCATGCACCATGATGGGATCTCAAGATAGCCAACAAATATTATGAGAAGAGAGAAAAAGTTTGAAACTAGGGTTCACAGATGTCTGCCCAATGGTACAACGAGAATAACTGGTAACTTGCCATGATTTATCCACTGAGTGAAAAGAAATGTGCACTTGCAAAAAATCTGGAATTCATGTCACTCATGTTAAAGGGATATTGCAGATAAAACATATGAATAAGCATCTTGATTGCCTAATCCAGTTACAATGTATTTCTGATGTTATTTATATGTGTATAAGCGTGAGTGACACAACAATTTCTTGTGAGTGACACGACAACAGTTTGGCACGTCATTATGAATCAACTTTAATGTTTAAAAGGCTGATACTTCACACAATATCAATAAGTATTAAACTGTCTTTGCCCATGAATTGGCATCTTTCAATCTTGAATGAGCTGTGAGCTATCACACTTCTCGTTTAAATCGTGAGTGACACGACAACTGATATTACAAAAGTTCCAAGTCCAAAATTTATTCTGAAGAGGAATTCAAAACTTTTTCAATCTTGATCAAGAGTTAGAAGGTATACAAAGTTTATACATCAGCAGCAAGAACTCCTCATTCCATCATTTTGGGATGGTTATCATTAGCAATTGAAATTTACAGGATAATTACATATTTTAAAGGGGAGCAATAGTGGCCATTTGACTCCCCACATATGTGTAGTACATATATAAACATTAGATATTAACACTAGTACTGTGTTGTTTTTCCACAAAAAACTCATACCGAAAAAAAGTTTCAAATCTCCCGCTCTTCAAGACATGAGTATCGCCATACTCGAAAAAACATGACCATGGATCAGATTTCACAAAAGTGGTTACCAACTTACGAACACTTACAGCTGAATTTATAATTACCCTTTACGAAGCTTAAAAAACTTCATAGTTGCTTCTTCTTTTACTGATAAAATTTTTTGATAACCCAATAATTTTTTGTTCTTCTTTTTGTTTCATCCTCAAATAAAAAATACTTGTTATTTCTGACTGCTTTTGTACAAACCAAGGTAGACCCTGAAACTACAAGCTGTAACAACAACAAGCTGTGACTAGCGAGACAGTATTTTAGCATGCTTTTCGGTGCAACAGTAAGGTTCATTTTCACTTATTTTCGCAAAGATTCGATTTAGTTGAACCTTGTGTAATTCTCGTAAGTAATGTAGAATATTTGTGGACACTTAAACCTTAAAAGGAGCAATCGCAAAGAGAAATCGGCTAAGACACCATACACATCGATCGGTGTTATTGTTATACGGCATAGGTTGCGTATTGCTATACTAGTATAAGCCTATACGTAACGTAGCCTGCTAACGTAGTCTAACCTTAGCTTGTATAGACTGTGCGGCTGATTCGCTGCGTGTGCTGGACACATCCCTCGCAGGTGCACAAGTTTTCCATCGTCGAACTGGCCCAAAATCATATGCACTTAGCCTGAGAGAGGCATCCATATTCTTTTGAGGAGTTTATCTTTTGATTTCTGAACCTTTATCTCAAACTCAACCGTTGAAACGTTTGTAAAATGAATTAAATGATGGGCAGTTGCGCTAGTCTTCAGTAGTGTTACGAGCGTTTGTGCAGTATAGTATATATGATATTTCGCAATAGCGAACGAAAGTATACATTGGGTGCAGGTTTTACGTCACTGTTCTGTTGCACTATGGGTAATTTCCCAGAAGTATGGTGCTTTGCACTGTTTTGCTTGACTGCCTTTCAGACTTGCCTCGGAAATACTCATACTATGTTGACTTGGGATAAAATTGGTCTTTAATGATGCCACATTGCTTGGAATAATTACATTGAATTTTTGTGCTGTCTAGAAGGCTGTACAATTGCTTCCCTTTAAGATCCAAAATTGCCTATGATGTTGATTCCCTATATCACAATATAGATGGGAACAAGGAATCAAATACTGCTGGAAAAGTGGGGTCCAACTATCCCTTATTCCAAAAATACCAAAACTTTCTGTCTTCTTCTAACTTCACATTCACCCTCTCATGTCCACTTATGTTTGAAAATGGCCAAGTCTGTTTTTTTTTCCCAAATAGACAGTGTTCCATAAAGCATCCACATACTGTAGTACCTTTGCAAGAAATGCTTCCTGACTTTCTACAGTGAGATACTGTAAAAATCAGGTCAGATATTTGGATCCTTCGAGGCCCCAGATATCCTTTGACCACCCAAAAACTAGTGTTCTGCCCACTATACTACATCCATATACCATTTGTGAAATTAACACTATTACGAAAATCCCTAAAGGAACGAACTTACTTAACACACTGGTTGAATAAACCGATGAAAACGATCCAGAGACGATGAAAAACTTCCTGCACCCAAAAAAAGTCCAAAGGAAAATCCAAAAAGACAAAAAAACGAGAGCTCTATATAAATGTAACTTTAGCATTCCGCTGGCAATGAAACAAGGGTGTGTCCAGGGAGGTTTCCTATTGGGCTATAGCCCCAACTACAGAAGACACTGCCAGTAGTATTCCGCGGTAAATGGAATAGTCCATTTGTGGAACAGGTGAGGTAAGTAGGAGTGAAGTAGATACTAGTGTTCTGCCCACTATACTACATCCATATACCATTTGTGAAATTAACACTATTTAAGACTGCAATGTGAAATATTGTGTCAACAACATGGTATGGAGACTTTGACCTGGTGATCTCATATACAGGGTTCTAGCTAGGGAAAATGCCAAACTGGGTGGGAGTTCATCAACATTGCCTTGTTTTCACATGACGTTGGCCATACTGTATCTCAAGTTCTTAATGACATAGTCTGTGGTCAGTTACAGTACATGATTTTTGGCTATTCCCAATACCAGTACAATCATTCATTTGAATGTTATGTGTCTGATACTGTGTTGCCTATGTTTAGAGTATGAGTGTGATGAAATTCAAATTGGGCAGTGAGATTCAAACTGGGTTGGTGAAATTTCAAACTGGGTGCATCACCCAGTTTAAATGGCCTGGTTAGAACCCTATATGACCCTTGACCTTCACAAAACAACAGGAATCATGTACATGTACTTCATATGGGCCATCTACAACCCAAGTGTGGACGGGGAAAGACAAGCAAGGCTCAAGTTCTTGCAAGCAGCTTGCACCTGCTAGGGCATTGTTTGTAGGTGCATGTACACATATACACATTACCATCATATAGATTTCTTCCCTGCCTCATCAAGGAATCACAAAGGGGTGGATTTATTACTGCTAAATCCCAAGTCCAAACTGATTCCTTCCTTAGGCTAAAGTTATGTGTGGGTAGGCCTATATCAGGACAAAAGCATACTTTAAGGCCCTGTAAGGTGCAATTTGAATATTTTTATAGGCCATAAATGTATGCATGTAAGTTCAAAATGAAGTTAGAAACCAAGATACTGACATTTTTCTAATTTTTATGGAAATGAAGATGGGGGATTTTACATGCATTCTTCTAGAAGGTCGAGGACAAATCCCCCTTATCCCCCCCCCCCCTCCTATTCAAACTTTAAAAACTTTGAAAAGATTTAATGCAATGGGCATGGCTCAATTGGCAATTAGTTATCAAACTTCCTCAGTGCTAGGAAATGGTGATCATATGCCCTGATTATTTCTCTCATTTCATGTGTCAAAAAATTTGAGCAACCAACCAACAAACAAAGTGAGCACATGAATGATCATGCATGAACAAGGTAGCCAAAAGAGGCCAGTAACCAGCAGCAAATCACCTTCTACTTTGGCTTTTGCTGCCACCTACTTTTCACCAGGTCACATACTGTCTACTTGGTTGCACATGGCCAGATTTCCAAATTTAGCTTCCTACTACTGTAAGTACTGTACAGCCTCCTCCTAAGAAAAATTTTGACTACCCTGCATGAACAGAGGCACAGACGAGACAAGATGAGCTACACAGAAATTGCTAAGAAATCACGTGCAGGGCTTTCTCACTTCCGAAACAGAGTTGTACAAACCATGTAACATTGCAATTAAATGTATCTTCCATTATTTTGTAGTATTTCAGGCCTTGAGTTTTAGATTTTCCAGGTGTGGCACAAATTGCACTCCTCACAAGATTAAGGAGAATGGTAGGTGTGCAAAAAGTCACACTCCTCACAGTGATTTGAGGAGAGTTAACAACTAAGGACTCCTACAGTTCAACAAGTGCACATTCTAGACGTTGTCCTACTGAAGATGTTCTTGTTTTTCTCAACTACAGAATCACATGAATGCATACCTGTCATGGAAGACAGTAATATAAACAGCTTTGTCTGCATGGAGGATTGAATGTTCACTATTTGTAGATTTTGTGGGAAAGTGAATACAGGAATTGATTTATATAAGGGATGCTGAAGTGATCACACCATTCAGCACTCCTTAAATTAGCCCAGCATGAGGAAATTTTAGCCTCACCTCCCCCTTAATCTAATAGCACACAGTCAGCCCAGTCATACTCCTTCATTTCTGCAGAAAAGCAATGGGGGCTCCTGAATAGAAGTGAAATTATGTTTGAATCCACAGAAGGCATTACACCTCAAACAACTGTACCATTACGCTTCCACAGTCAATTGTACTAAAGCAAGTGAGTGGATTTCACATTCAGACCATCTGAGGTGTTTCATTCCCCATGCTTCTCTATGTAAATTTCTGAAAGAAAATTCCTGCAAATGTTTCTCTAGCACACACAGTTAATGTAATGGGGAAGTCTTACTATCAAATCTCAATGTGTCAGAAATCACAAAAGCAACCTTCATGTCACAGCTTGCAGTACTATGATCCTTCCTGCTTACAACTTGAAATTTCTCACTCATATACTGTAATGATGTATGTTATGCAAAGTGAATTTAATCCACAAGTGCATCTAACTATTCTATATATACACAGTATAAAAGCAGTGTTCTCCACTAGCCGTTTTGTCCGGGAACTGAGCCCGCACAAAATCTAGGAGGGGCGCGACAGCGCTCGTTCAAAAAGTTACTGCCCGCACAAAAAACGCTGCCGTCCGAACAAAAATATGGATGTGGGTATTTTGGATATGCAGTGATATTTGATAGTCAGCGTGTTTCACACAGACAACAAATTAGCGGCCGGTGATCCAGTGAATCAGACTGTGAAAATACATCGGAAATATCGCGTCACTGGTGAGTCTGGTTCGACGATACAGGCAATGGAGTACAGTATGTGTACAGACAAGTGGCCTTTATACGGATACAGACCGGCCAGTCGGCGCTAACTTGTGCCTTAGCGGACAGCACTGGGTAGGTACTTTCAATGCATTACCCTGTCCACGTAATGCGGGCGGCCCGAACGAGAGTGCATAGCCATTTTGTGACCGAACTACGATGACTCTAATTTTTATTCGAATGTCATAAAATTAAGGAGCCCGCATATATTCCTCATCATAATGTGTCAGTTAAATGAATGACCATTTCCATGTTTTGATTTTCATGAAATTTGAGCGTGTGTTGAGACACAACGCCACTACAAAAAATATATTCCAGCCGTAACTTTTCCTGAAAATATGCTCTTAAATTATGTTAAAACTTCCAGTGTTCCGATCTCGCTATTTGGATTTGAAAACAAGTTTTACGTGAATGTGAAATGTGTTCGTCAGTACTTTGCAAACCAAATTGAGCTGACAAGACTTCTGCGTAAGGCACCTGCAAAGTGACTCTGTGGCTGAGACCTCCTCTTTTGCATTCATCAGATTTGCAGTAGCAATTAAGCGGACGAAAAGACTTGTCAACTACGCTGGTTAATCCGTAAGAACACACTACACAGACACAAGAGGCTAGGCTCCATTATTGTCATATGGTCACTTGTTAGGATAGCATACAAGAGAAAGGCAAGGGACTGAAGAAAAAAATACCACATCGTAAATTTACTCAAGCATGATGTACGGAAATGTTACAGAAGTCTTAGTTTACTCGTTTTACACATCCGTCGTTGCTATTTTAATGAAATGGGTGTAAAGTTGACAAGTTTTGATACCCTTGAATTTATGAACGATGTCAGAAAGTGTAGCCAACACATTTGACACTACAGTTAGTGTACATAACATAACGTCATTACTTCAAGATACAGTAGAGATAATTTTGAAAGTTTTTGAGCTCTACTTCGTTAGAATTTTGAAAATGCAGTTTAGCAATTTGAAAGCCTACGATGGGCGTATAAGTTAAAAAATTACTCACTTAGAGTTGCATAATTAGTTTGACCCTGCACAATGATAGAGGGTTGGCTTTTGAGGACAGAATTTTTTCAGGAGCACACTGCTATTTTTTTTTCTTGTCACCTTTTTGTAACATGAATGCCTACCGCAAAAGTTTCTTTTTTTTGGAAGAGAAATTACAAGGAAAAGATACTATGAAGATAGGGAGGGGGCTGGATGAAAGGTAGGCTGGGCGAAGAGGTGGAAATGTTTTACCCCTCCTGGGTATGAGTCAGTTTGTGATTGATAGTGGTAATAGTAGCTAGACTGGCCAACTTGGACTAGCCTGAAGATGAGTTTCTCACCGATGTGACTTTTATAGGCATGGCAAAAAAATTTGTTAATACCAGAGATTTGACAAGGGAAATTAAACACCCCCCAACCCCCATCATGATTAGGGATAGTGTCAGTCTGGATCCTGCAGCTAATCTACTAATAGCCTACTTGAACTGATTTCAAGATGTGGTTGCATCACGTAACACTAACAGCTCATTTTCATTAATCCAAGAGTTTTCATAAGGAAAAAAGATAAAAGGGGAACAATGGGGAGGGGCAAAAAGGAAGAAGATGATAGCGGCATTCCATCCCCACATCGGGGATGTTATGATTTTGTCTTTGCCACTGTCTCCGTCGCTGCCGGACACTTTTCATGTTAGCGCTCTCATTCTCCACCATATTGACCAATTGACTTGAAACTTTGCAGATGTACTCACCCTATGAAAATCTTGGGTGAGTTCCAATTTAGGCATGGCCACAACCCTGGGGACAGCTAATTACCATAATCTATTCTAATTTTTCAACTTTGTCCGATCTGAATGAAACTCGGTGTATGGGGACAACATGTGGTTCCCAAAAAATGGCACTAATTTAAAGGTCATCCAAAGTCAAATTGGCGGCCATTTTGATTTTTTTTTTACTTTTTTATTGCAGATCTATGCGTTTCAGAACAAGGCGATCGTTTTGAGACCAAGTTTTAGTTTTGCCCACATCTTTGTTTCTGCCTTCTATTGAAAGATGAGGAAAAAAGTCAAAACATTCCTTAAAAAAGTAGATTTTTTTAATTTATTTTCACTTCAAATCATGCACCAAAGATAGCAGCACTGTATTGCATCTAGCCACCCATCTGGAAGCAAAAATTTTCCAAAGGGGAGGGGGACACCCCCTCCCCCAGGACAGCAATCACTCAACAGCACCCACACAAAAAAATGACCTGTGGAGGACACTGTAAAAGCACAATTTGTTGATAAAAAGGGGTCACTCAAAGACTGAGCAAATTACAAAGGAAAGGAAGTTCCCTGTTACCTGTAGTGTGGAAAGAACTAGTTCTGCAAACTAAAATTTAAACAGTAATTTCAAAAATTCCTAGGTGAAATTTGTGACTGGAATGTTACAAAATGATTGGCAAGTAGACATTGTCTATTCATATTGTAATTTTTTCAGACAAAAATTTATCAAATGGTTTTGATGGTTTCATTTCAGTATTACTTCATCAATTGCAGAACTTTTTGGAAGTTTTTCATCTTATAGTTGAGTACTGCTCTCCATGATACTTTGGTTATTTTATAGGGAAAGGGGGACATGTCCCCCCCCCTCCAATATTTAATGGACATTACAGCATTTTTGTCGTTGGTCTCATTTCCTGATGATCATGTGACCAGATTTCTTTTGTTTAGATTACAGGACAACTCCCATCAAGAAACAAACTGATCTTTTGGGAAAAGATTTGCATAGCAAAGAAGACGGGTATGTGACAAGACTGCATGAAAAATGTCACTACTTACAAATGCAATACATACTTCTTCAAATGCTCTAAATTTTTACCCTAATTACAATAGTAAGTAGGCTAATTACAATATTACAAAGTAGGCTTATTATAATATTAAGTAGACTAATACGCCTGGTACTTTAAATATGACGGAGTGATGAACGAGGGATGCTGTCCTGCATGGATTGGGTTTCTTCCTCTCTTTACAGATCGTTGGTGTTTGCTACCGTTATTTATATTTTTAAAATCAATTTATTGAACCCTCTGGTTACCAAATTTATTTTATAATCCATTTATGAAATGGTTACAAAGACAACTGCAAAAATGTGAAGACATGAGGATAATTCTTTCTGGAAATTTCCTGGAATGTTGGCATAGTGGTATGCTACTATGTCTCAGTTCGTCGTTTGAACTGCATACAGTTTACGAATGTACAATATGTGTACAGTAGTAGCATACTGGCAGGCAGGGTTGTCATCAGCCCAATGTAAGTGCTGGCTAAACATCTGACTCAATATTTGTACCTCACCCTACCCCCATGGAATCCACCTCATTTTGGACCCATTGAATTTTTCAGCTAATATAGCCCAATGTCAATTTCATTATTTTCAGCATAAAAGATCATTTTTGTGCCAGTCGGAAGCCTTGCATTTCAGGTGTTGTACCTGTACTGGTGGGCATTGTCCAGTGCTGGTTAGTCCCGACCGGCGTGGTGACAACCCTGCTGGCAGCTATAGTGCAAGTGCCAGGCAGCAGGTGCCGAGCAGCGTTCAGTAGAAAGCCAGTATGTTTACGGTCCATTGCAGTCAGTGTACAAACAATGTGACCAAACTGCACAAAGTTTACTAACATGTTAAAGGTAAATGTTCGTAATAAACAAAAGGAATTTCTCATAATGTCATATGGAAGGCAAGTGCAATCAAACCTAACCTAACCTAACCCATACATAACCAGGCAGGTTATGTATGGGAAATCACAACAAACTTTTGTGCGCGTTCGTAGTCGATATAAAAGTTTTCTGTGGGTATAAGTAGTACAATGTTGGAAGTGAACCAACGGCTTATTGTGTGCTGCCTATGTACATGTACTGCAGGCCCTCAGGCTCATGATAGTGGCTACATCAAAGGAGAACTTACACACTTTTGATTTTGATGCTGCTATTGTAGAGTGGCAAAAGGGTTAGGAAGTGTAGACTAACAGTTGGAACTACGTCCACATGTTAAGGTGTCTCAATACAGCAGAATGAACAGACCAATAAAAGTTTTCTTATCTAGAAAGCTAACAGAAGCATTGATGTCATATATTTTTTCTCTGAGATTATTGTATTCACTCTTACTTAGCACTATGGACTATACTTTCAGAACCTAAACATAGTAGTCTTTAACTCAAGTACCTACAGGGAAAAATAGCATTGAACTTGAGGAAAAGTAGATGGCAGGAGAATTGGACCCTTTAAAATTCCTGATGGACCCCTTAAATTTAATGTTTCAGACTTTTAAGGGTCCAAAATCCTAGGCTGGGACCCACAAAATTTGGAGCACAGTGCTAACCCTGAGTGAAAGGAATATATATCTGCTGCCAAGGTTAGCTAATAGCGATGTTGTGACAGCAAACATAGATCCGTACGTATCTAGGCCTATGCACTGTATAGCAGTTGAATATCCTGTGAGGTACAATTAACTGAAATTGTAGTTATTGGTAAGCTGATTTATTTGTTAATTTGTGTGGTTCTCTAAACTACAGTATGAATACTTCAGAGATTTGAAATGTGGGTTTTCAGAGTGCTGGGCGGGTCAGCTGGGTTGGGTGTTCAAATGCAGGTCAAACCTGCAAAAGGCGGGTCACTTGGGAGGTAGCCTATGCACTTTGCCTCAGAAAGTAACCTAAAAATGTATGTATGCATCTTTAGGCTACTGCAGTAAATGCTGAATGCAAAGCCTTATTTATGCCTATGTTTGCAACTCTAATATTATGCTCAGAATTAGGATAAGTTCTAAGAATGACCTAGGCTAGTCCTAAATGAACTTCTTCTATGCCTAGCCTACAATCCCCAACAAAATGAATGAAACAAAATCGCTGATACATACAAAATGGGCTAACCATTCCCAAACTCCACTTGACACCTCTTCTCCCCCTTTCGAATTCAATGAACATTCTGTACGTCCCATCATTTGACAGTTAAAAAATTGTAGCCTGCACTGAACTTAATGTTAGAGGGGGTTGGAAAGGTGAATTGTTTCATTCACTTTTGTCAGAGAGTGTATGTTAGGCAAGGCTTACATGCCCAAATTAGTATTGGCTCACACTTTCCCAAAAGCTGTAGCATAGATATGAGAATGATGTAAACTATAAACCATAATTAAAACACGTAAGCCATAAATTCTGTGCCCGGCACACAACGTGCACAGTTAGCTGTTATTGAAATATCGTTACGGCACGCACCCTACGTATTGGGATAGGCCCAAGTTCCTTGTGCACACTCACAGTACAAACAACTACAAAGCACGAGTGCAGCCTAGCGTTACATAAGGCAATACTTAACATCTGTGTAGCCTAACAACACTTTTGATGGTGACGACAAGTCAAAGACAACTAATCAAAAGTTTTCAATACAAAAACTTCATGCAATTCTTGCTTTAAAACTGATCTCAGGATATACTTACTCACTCAGTGTGCCAGAAAGAACCTTCTTCAGTCCCTGTTCGGTCTGGCGACGACAAAGGAGAGGGCTTTGGGTCTATTTTGAAACAGACACTTTTGACTCCAAGCGTTGTACCAGGACCGAAAGTTTCAGATTGAGCAAGCAATTTGCATGTGACCCCAGGTCAAATTAACTTTCCGAAAACTTTTTCCGACCAATCACAAAGAATATCACATAATGGTTTATCATTGCATGTATCTGCGCCTGCCCCAAGAAAGGGGTGTGAAGACCTAACCCACATAGCAAGCTGCCGTCGGCTAAGCAGCGGCACGGCGGCAGCGGCAAGCCGCTGGTTTACCGCCAGTGGCCCGACGACGGCGAAAAGGTGGCATGCCGCCGGCGGGCTAATGGTGGCATGCCGCCGACGGTCCAACAGCGGTGAAAAGTCGGCATGCCGCCGGCGGATATTTGGCGGCATGCCGCCAGCGGTCAGACGACGGTGAAAGTTCGGTATACCGCCGGTGGGATTGTGGCGGCAAGCCGGCGGCGGTCCAACGCCGGTGAAGAGTCGGCAAGTCACCGGCGGGTGCATGGCCGCATACCACCAGCGGTCCAACGGCGGCTGTTAGTTGGCAAAGCACCGAAAGTATTGAGACGATGTGTGCTTCCTGTAGGTGGACCTCCTAACATCTTTTAGTATCTTTACTTGGGTTGTAACTCCGATGTAACTTAGCTAGATTGGGGGGGGGGGTGGCCGACAGGCCCACATTAAACTGGTGCTCCTCTCTAAAATCATTCTCTCCCCTGATTGCTTTTAAAAAAGGACAAAGGCAGCCACCTCGAACTTAGTTCAATCATTAGCTATCCAACAACCCTAGTAGTATATCCTTCATGCTATTAATTAATAATTAAAAATTGCATTCATCAAGAAGCTAAATTTCAAATACAAAAAATATTGTCAAATGATTCACAAGAGCCATTAATGAGACAGGATAGTCTACTACAAAAATTCAAGTAGGGGGTGACTGCAATTTTTCCGAAAAATAATTCCTTCTTCCCACTTCGATCCGTTCCTCTTCTTATAGCTGTGTGCAGGGAGGAGGGTGGGCCATTGGGCCATGTTCATTCCCCTAACAAACGCCAATTTTTTTAGATCAGTGTTGTTCAACCTACGGCCCGCGGGCCACGGTCCGGCCCTGCGAAAAGGTTGCGTCCGGCCCGTCAGAAGTAATCTATATTGCAAAATTATTCAATAAGCAGATTAATTGATGACAACTTTAGGCTTCGCCGTCCGCTATGGCATGCTTACTTTTGAATGAAATAATTCATTTCAAATGTCTGCTACATGTAGCTACATTGGACTGTTGTCCACAGGGGCGGGATGAGAATAAGTTAGGAGGAATATGAAAAAAAAAAACTTTGTCCGAATATTCTGCCCCAAACCATCAATTTTTGCTAAAATTTATTTATTTATTCAATCAAACACGAAAATGAATCAGTGTTTCCTATGCGCAATGATTACATTTTATTTCCTTGGGCGTCAGGAAAAATTGAAAAAGAAAAAACGAGTATAGAATGCGGCCCCTCGTCCATCATAACCATTACATGTGGCCCACCGCTGCGAAAGGTTGGACAACCCTGTTTTAGATCTTAATTATACGTAATTTAGTACAAATTTTACTTCAAAAGGTAGGTAGCATATGTGGCACCAACTGGCATATGTTAGAACATCTTATTTCTCAAAAACATTCAAAGAGGATGGATTGTCTCTCTATACCCTCCCCCCCCCCCCGGACTGATGTCAATTGTATTTTCAGTCCCTAAAATATGCAAATTTTGTTACACTCCCAATTTTACTTCAAAAAGGTATCAGGCTAATGTGGCACTCGATTGCATCTAAGGACAACTAATTTTAAAAAAGAATGTTCAAAGGGGAAGGGGATGGGCAATCATATTCCTTTTTGTTTTAGTTCCTAAAATAGGCCTTTGCAAATTTTGTAAAAAACTGAGCAACAGATGGCATGTAAAGACACCCCAAAAATTTTCAAAAAAGAGGGAACCCCTCCCCTTAAATCCTTCCCCCCACGCCGGCGATCACTCAGCATACCGCATGTTAACCCCCCCCCCCATTCATAGAATTACAGCTCTATTGTTACTAAAGTATGGCTATGTATTTTTAGGAAAAATTGTTGGCACTGGTGAAGGGGGGTGGCCCAATGTCCCCCCCCCCCCCTTGTACGCCACTGGCTGAAAAGGAGGCATTGTGAAGAAAAAGTCGCCCACACTTCTCCATTAAAGATATTAGAGCGAAAAATCTGGAAGAATTGTCTGAAATGAGCGGTATAACAAGTAAGAAATACATGAATATGTATCCTACTTTATGTTCCAATTTATTTCTGAGTCGTTTGTAGGATGTGAACATGTAGGCAACGTCAACCACCACCTGACATTCTGGATTTTTCCAGAATTTTGTTAACTTTTTTTTTCTTTTTTTTTGTTAATCTTTCCTGTCTCCGTTAAGTCCACTCGACGGCATAGTGAAAGCGGGAGGAGGAGGGGGCCATGTGGTTCATTACTTCTTGAGATAGTGCCAGGGTGTATTCGTTTGTATTCGCTCGCGGTGTGAATGCACCAGCGAGCGTTCAAACGCCCGAGCATTGAACGCTCGAGTCGCCATCCCTCGAAACGCTTTTTGTGTGGAAGCACCTGTATAATTCTCTAACTTATTTTAATTTTATTCCCGATTTTTGAGAAACCAGGCAAAACTAATTGTCTCTTCAGCACTACGGCCTCGTATCAAGTTTTAATAAAGACATATTTTTTGCATTGAACACTACATCGTACATGACAGTTGACGCACTAACAGACTTTACTGATAAAACTACCCTGGTTATGCAAGGCTGCAAGATTTGGCTAAATGCCAACACCGTGCAGCAGGTCTGGGCGCGCAGGCTGGGCTACCTCACTTTAACGTATACGTACAGTCTATGCGTGAGCAGACGACCGTTTTTCACTATAAAGATTGTATTGGGATAGACGCTACACCTTTGCGCACATAACTAGCGCAGTGTGCCAGTGTACGTACGTACGATGCAAGCGCACCTACGTACGTACCTACAACGTGCGTGCGTATCTGCGCTGCACTATAAACGTAAACATACAACATATCCTGTATATACGTGATACGCTGCTAACAATAACGTGACATCGACTCGACACAGGCCTGTTGACATTTTGGTGTCGTAAATTATTTGGATAATACTTGTCTCGATTCATCTTAGTCACAGTACACGGCAGCCGAAAGCTTTCTGCAAGGTAATCTACGTTTTGTTTTCAAAAGGGTGTTAAAAAATTATACTTCCAGTGAAGTGATGACTTTGTTTACTCAGTACACAAGCCGTCAGCCCGAACCATCACTGAGTAGAGCCTAACATGATTAGGCCAGGCTAACGTGAAGGCCTACGTTACGTAGAGCCTAACGTTATGGGCTCAGTCAGTGCTGTTGTTTGTGTTCATGAATCATGTACAGCCTAGGCTAGGCCTAGCATGGAAAGAGTTATCCTTTCGTTAGACCTAACTTAGGCCCTGATTATTAAACGTTACTGAGTACGCCTTGCTTAGTATGACTTGAGCTAGGCTGTGAAGAAATGATTAAAGTTAGGCTTAACGTTATTTCAACAGCAATCTGCGCAGTTTGTAAAACGGCAGCATGCATAACGTTAGGCCTAGGCTAGGCCCTTTGATGTAGCCCACTATAAATATTGACACAAATGAAGTCCTAGTCCTTGACTGTAGGCTATGTAGCTTAGAGTTAGACCTAGCCTAGTCTCAGGCCTATATTCATATGAGTAGGCTAGCCTAGGCCGAGGCCAAGCTGCAGAACAATTTAGTTTTATGCTTTGCTTTGGATAATGAGGATTTTAGGACATTTTATTGGACTTCCTTAGCCTTTGCTGTTCAAGTTAGCAGCAAAGTTAGGACTTGCAACTTGCAAAGGCCTACAGCATAACTTGAAAAGTGTAAGAAGTCAGGCAAAGGGTAGTTTTTGAAGTGTTATGCTTCCTTGGAGTTCTAAGACAAGGGTGCTGCATTATTTGGGCCTAACGTAGCCTATGCCTAAGGAATTTGACCAAACTTTTCCTTCAAGTTTGTAATGTAATGGTTGTGACATTCCTTTTGTATTAACAGAGAAACTGTAATTTAATTTCAGGGTTGTAAATGCATGGAATCAGCTTACCTGCCTGAACACAATGAAATATTAAAACCCGCTCAGCCTTACCAAAATGTCATACTACAGAGCAAACTGAATCAAAGGCCATCTGGGCTTCAGGAGTAATGTGACTGACAGCTGCAGCTTTGCAACTCTTCGAAGTGCAATTCAAAGTTTACAGAGTTCTGTAAGTACCATAATTTAATAGCGTATTGAATAAAATACTTTGACTTAATGATGACTTTTCTTGCCTGCTGTTTGACATTGGACATAACTTATTGCCCTCAAATTTAATTACTGTAAAATTAATAAATTATGTACGCAGCTGGTATGGTCATAATGATTGCTTATGGATGGACCTTTGTGCAAACATCCAGCAGATTTTTTCAAGTGCAGTTGAAAACACCATTATTCATAAATACTTAACTGTTGCTTTTGAAGTGGTTAGCATCATAGTTTATCCACAATCTCTCCCAATTACTTTTTGAAAATTTTGCACAGATCATTGGCATTACAGTCTTTAGGGTGTTTCAATTTACAGTCACTGTCAATGTGATTGTGGAATGGGTTCATATTGTTTGAGAGAACTTTGCAGCATCTGACTGTATTGTAAGTAGCTGATCTCACTATGTCAATGAATTTTCTCTCGATCTGTAAAAAACCTCAAAATCATACAAAGCGCACAATGTATTGCTATCTACCACAACACCATTATAATTTCAGCCTCAATCATCGTTTTTTCAACAACCCCCGCCCCATTTTTGCCCTTCCTTCCCCATTGCACTTGCCTATACGGTAGTGCGGTATTTTTGTGTACAGTATGTCAAATTTACAAGCAAAAACTCCAGCTGAATTTTATTTGACTTGATTTGCTCCCAGCCTAATCTGGCAGTTCACTTGGAATGGCAACCATTGCAGCTGGTGCATCCCTACCCTTATATATATTGTTAAATTAAAAGGGACCTAGTAAAACAGAATGTCAACTGTTTTATTTACAAGACTTTCCTTTATGACGTATCATATGATACATAATATATGCAAACTGAAATTTGGCTGCAGCTCCACAAAACAAAGTTTTTTAAACTTTACTTTTTATGTTACAACAGGAAACATCATTGCATCACATATGATGTTTTAGTTGTTCACCTTAACTTTCACCTGTGGCGCTGTATAATTAACCCTTTTTTCATCTTTGTCACCATTTTCGTTTCAGCGTCAGCCTCACTCAACCGGTAAAATCAGAAAGGAAAACTCTAGGACAACTTAGTAAAGTTGATGAATAATTTCAAAGGTTAAATGCACAATGCAAGGTTTAATGCACTGGTTACTTGTCTGCAATAATAAAACACAGATTCAAGAAGGATATAACAGCATCAGGTATCTCAATTTAACTGGATTTCATGGAGATTTCTTTTATTTTATCACGCTAGGCAAAGAAAATTTGTTGTACCGCGATCTGAAGTTAAAGGACAACTTTTGAAATTTGAAAACAATAACTGAGCAGTGTCCATTCTTGCTTCTCTTGGTGAAATTTTAGTCAGATCAGAATTGATTTATGGAAGTTGTAAGAAATGGTGACTATTGGGATACTGCACTGAAATCGCCACCTCATCATGGATAATTGTGCCAGGGTATAGTTCTATGTCCACCACGTTTTGTTTTACATATTGTGTTGAAGAAAATGACAAATGGAAGGTGCTTTGCTTTGTACCCCTTATTCCTCAATCATATGAGACATGGTAACGAGGAGCTTTTGTGTGTGTGTTTGTTGTTTCAATATTTTGTTTTATTTTGCTCTGTGCTGCTATTTTTTTTAATTTCATTAAGATTATAAATGTGACTCATATTGCAAGGCTTTGTAGAGATGTGCATGTTTGCTGACTAAAATGAAAACTTTCATATAATGACTAATTCCATATGCCAGGGCTATAAATAAGACAAAATTACACGGAAAAATTACTGCTAGTTAATCTTTAAGGGCACATTTCTTCTTATTTAAAGGGGCCCATGACAAAGAGAAGATTTTTTGCTATGAGGTCCAATATGTTGGTATTTTTTGGAATGACGCAACAACCACTGGACTTATAAATTGTGTCATTTTGAAGGGTATAAAGCTTAAGTTGTTGCTAAAAATAAAACGTTCGTAGCCTTTTGCCCACCAGTTCACTTCAGCCTTATGATAGCATGAAAAATCCAACCTTGAACATGTGACTTCCTTTTCCTTAAAGGGCCAAACCTCTCACCCCAAACTACAATTCTGATACCGGGGTACCTAAATTCTCAATTGGCACAGCTCTTTGATTGACAGCTAATTCAAACAATGCAGAGTGCCAAAGCTTATATTACACAGCATGAACGGTACTGAGAGTGTTTTGATTATATAAATTGAGTTTTTCTATACTCACCCTGAAGCAATAAACTGAGATTGTGTCTGGATGAGGATGAATTTCAGACAATTGTGGGAGGGGCTTCAGTAAGAAGGTTAGGAGAGTTGGTACTGTTTGGGGTGAGAGAAATGGGCCTATAATTGCAGAGGTTTCTGCGAAGATTGAAATGAGTTTGTTACAGTTGTCGCTCATTATTTAAATATTGATATTCTTGTAAAGTAAACAATTTGTATTGACTTGCAATGGTGCACTAAGCACTTTTCTGATTTGTTTGTTAATTTTTTGAAATAAATTATTATTCTCTACAACAACATAGGTTTCCACTGTCTTGGGCCCGGGCTTTCGTGTCACACAAAGTGGGGAATGAAAGAAGTGTGCATTTCTCAAAACAGGGAGAGATGCATATGTAGTGTATCCATAAAATTCCTTTCACCCCCATTCAATGTCCTTCTCATATTTTATGCAAACGGAGAGTGGTACGTTTGAATGGAAGTTAGGTGTTGATTGATTGTGTGACAGAAGATGGTGGGCCTACTCAAGAAAGGATCAAGTAGTTAGCTCAAAGTTTGAAAATGGATGTCACATATTTTGCAAAGTATGATTTCTGTATCGAACTTGTTGTATGAAATTTGAATATTAATGGCTAACAAAGTAGTTTTGATGCGTGAAATAAACAATTTGTAACAAAAGATATTCAAGGTCAACAAATTCTAAAGGGTTATTTCCCAATCAGAATGTTAAAAACAAAATCATCTTTTTTGACAGTTGCTAGCATTTCCGCTTTAAAACTGCTGGAGGACACTTTCATCGAGCTATCGAAAGAAGAATACTATACCCAACATAATCAGCCTAGAGTTTTTATAAGCCTTTGTTGATATTTGATACAGGCTTTAAATGTGCTAAGTCAAGTTAACTTACGGAAAACATTAACATAGCTTCATTTCTTCATATTTATATCTGTCATGGGAGGCAAGGGGTAGAAACACTGGCAAGGAGATTCAGACAAAATTTACGAAATAATTGTTGCTGATTTCCTAATTTAATCATATCTTTCTGTAAGGCGTTTGGAAATGGGGTAAACTCAAATAAAGTTTCCTCTGTATGTTTGAAATATGAAGTCATATTTCGTTCTTGTTTTTAATGCTTCAAGTTGTGTTGTTGGCTAGAAATTTTTAACAGATAGTTCTATAGAACCATTGTAAGTCTAAAATGACAATCTTCTAAAACTAAGTTTTCCATCCCCAAACATTAACCTTTGTACTCGAACAGAAACTCTGTGAAGGTGTAAATACTTCTGTTTTCATCTATTAGATTTCCATCTAAACATTTAAAGATTCTACCTTTTTAAACAAAGCAAAGAACAAAGTATCTCAAAGAAAGTCAGATTGCTTTATATTTAGGAATCCTTTCCCATCCTCACGTCTTTCAAGTCATAGAAGAGATAATGAAAACATTTCTAAAAGACCCGCCAGAAATGTAATTTTAATTACCAAAACCGATACCCGAGGTACGCGTATAATACCTCATATAGCCGCCGTTTGCCGCGGGTGGGCCGCCGTTTAACCGGCTGTAACGCCGTGGTTGGCCCACCGTCGGTCCGACTGCGATAGATAGATGGCAACCGACGTCGGGCCGCTGTTTTACCGACCCCGTTTCCCGCGGTTGGCCCTCTGCCGGGCCGCCGGTGGGCAACAGGCAGTGACCGCCAGCGGGCCGCCGTCGGACCGATGGACAAATCTACGTCGGCCCACCGGTGGTTGCCGCCGTTGGCCCGCCGACGGTGCCACCTTCGGCCCGCCATCGGTCCGCCATCGGCTTGCTATCAGGGAAGTTTCATGAACTCTACTATTCGCCTTTGTTCCGCATTCTGTAGTCTACATACTATAGTGCCATGCTCTGTACTGGAAAGAACCGTCAGGAGAAGTTCACATTCGAGTCGAAAGAACAAAGGCGGTACATTTTCTTCCCAGAAACCGTACCCGTCGGTACGACGAAAGTTATGAAATCTTTTAGTACCTGATGTCACCATCCACTCTGGCACGTATATAGCCATGGGAGAGGACCAAGGACACGTCGTTCATTTTTCGATAGAACGTCTCCAAGAGAAGGATAAAAAGAATCGCCCTAATAAATCACAACTTAATCCTAAAATAATTACATTGTGCCACTGAGTCGAAAATTTCGCAACTTTCACATAGACCCATTCAAGGCTTCAAAAGAAAATTGCAATGATCGAATTGCGAAGGTGGAAAATTCCACTTGGACCCCTTCTCGAAAAATTTTCAACATTTGTGCCCCCATCAATAAGGAGGATAATTGCCTTGATTTGGTGTTAAGTACAGATGAGAACATGGTTAGAAATGTAGCTAATGGTGGTAAGATAGGGTCCAGTGACCATGACCTTATTTGTTTTGAGTTACATTGTTTCAGCAATCATGCTAGTAGTGACAAAAGAATTCTAGATTTCAACAAGGTTAACTTTACTCGTGCTAAGGAGCTTTTAACCATAGATTGGGCGGCCCGTTTGTCTCACTTGGGCCCTGCTGAGGCATGGAGTGTTTTCCGGGATGTTGTTTCTGACGCAACAAAGTTGTGTATCCCACTTAAGAGAGCTGCGGTTAAAAATAGGCCAATTTGGATTTCTAGAGAAGTTCTTAGAGCAACTATGAAGAAACGTAAGTGTTGGCGTCGCTATAGGGCCAGTAAAAGTCCAGAAAACTTAGCAGCTTACAAGAAGCAGGAATTCTCAGTTAAAAATTTGGTAAATGGAACTAAAACTAGGTTTGAAAAGCAGTTGGCCAAGGAGGTTAAGATAAACCCCAAAACTTTTCATGCCTATGTGAGGTCTAAGCAGAAGCTTAAGGAGGGTGTGGGGCCTCTCAAAGGTGATGATAATACTTTGGTTAGTGACCATCAGGATATGGCTAATTTGTTAAATGACTATTTTGTATCTGTTTTTACTGAGGAATCATCTTTGTTGGGGACATGTATGGGTTCTGATGTCTCTTCTTCAATCAGTTATGTCATTTTCTCAGAGGAGCAAGTTTGTAAAAAGTTAAAGAGTTTGAAAGCTAGTAAGGCCCCTGGGCCAGATGGAGTCCACCCAGCCATTTTACGTGAATGCTCTGAGATTTTGTCAGTTCCTCTTTCCATCATTTTTCAGAAGTGTCTGGATTCGAGTTTTGTTCCTACTGACTGGCGGGTAGCAAATGTTACTCCAATTTTTAAGAAGGGGGATCGAAGTAATCCTTGCAATTACAGGCCTGTCAATTTAACCAGTGTTGTGTGCAAAGTTATGGAATCTTTGATTAAGGATAGTTTACTTAAGTATCTTTTAGGTAATGAGTTACTTTATCTGTCACAGCATGGTTTCCTGCCAAGCAGATCTTGTGTTACTAACTTACTGAGCTTTCTTGAAGATGTCTCTTCATCTCTTGATTCTGGGTATGGCGTTGATGTCATTTACCTTGACTCTTCAAAGGCTTTTGATAAAGTTCCATTAGGTAGGCTAATGGTTAAACTGCATGGGTTGGGGGTTCAGGGCAATTGTGCTGATTGGATAAATTCGTGGCTTCATGGTAGATCTCAGAGAGTTGCTGTCAATGGTAACTTCTCCTCTTGGAAAGAAGTCACAAGTGGAGTACCGCAGGGTTCTGTCCTTTGCCCACTTCTTTTCTTAATTTTCATCAATGATATTGATAGTTCTCTTACATCTCGTATAAGTAAGTTTGCAGATGATACTAAGCTTTATAGGAAGATTAGCATTTTGGATGATGCCTTACTGCTGCAGAAAGATCTGGATAGGTTATTTTCTTGGTCTCAGACCTGGCAAATGTCTTTTAATGCAGATAAGTGTAAGGTTCTTCATTTTGGTCCCAAAAGTTTTAGCTATGATTATAACATGAATGGTTGTGTTTTAAGTAATGTCACCTCTGAGAAAGATCTGGGTGTTGTAATTACTGGGGATTTAAAGTCATCAAGGCAGTGTGCAGCCACTGCTGTAAATGCTAATAGAGTGCTTGGATTGATCAAGAGGAATTTCATCAATTTTAGTAAGGATATTGTGCTTAATTTGTATAAGCAGTTGGTAAGACCCCATCTTGACTATGCAGCTCAGGCTTGGAGTCCCTTCTATGAAAAGGACAAGTTTCTTTTAGAGCAGGTTCAGAGGAGAGCCACTCGCCTCATTCCTGAGGTGAGAAATTTGCCTTATCATGCTAGGCTTAAACATCTTGGGCTTACCACCTTGGAGCTGAGAAGGATTAGGGGAGACATGCTCCACGTTTTCAAGTTCCTTTGTGAAAGGAATCCCCTTCTGACTTGTAGTTATTTAAGGGTTCAAGGTAATTCTCGGGTGCGTGGGAATTGTAAAAAGCTTGAAAAGCCTTTTGCAAGGCTTGGCATTAGGAAGTTTAGTTTCTCCCATAGGGTTGTCAACGAGTGGAATTGTCTACCAGATTGGGTAGTTAACTCCCCCTCAGTTCACTGCTTTAAGGTTAACATTGACAGGTTTTTCCATGGCTGTGGTAGAATCTGATTGTTTGGGGCTGTTGTCAAGCTTTGGTCGTTTGACTTTTGATTATGGCTTGGACTTCAGGGCATCTTATGGGGCCTTGGCCCTCCTTTGCCCTTCAACCTGTTATGTTATGTTAATAAGTTACACTTGGAACCGATTCATATACATTGAGTATTGACGATATGACGACAGAGAAAAGTTAACACACTCAATTAAAACAATGAGGGCCCACCGGGGAGGGGGAGGGTCCCGAATTGCATTTTGGTGACACAATTGACTTCTGAGGTACATCATGCATCATTTTACTTTTCCGGCCCCCATTCATTGTGGTAGGAGTTAAGTTATGCACTTCCAGACACCATCATGGTTTAGCAGCGCCCTCTGAGCATAGTATTCACTTACAAAGTGGTATGTAATTGTAATAAGGTTTCAAGATATCCACAAATAAACATAAATCACAAATTTTCCAAGATGGGAATATGTTGCTGCTCACCACGCCCTATAACTGGTGGCGAAGCTATGCCGTAGTGAGGGGAAGGGAGAGGAATGTCTACGCATGTGGCATGTGTATTATTCCTAGTGACGTAGAGAATTCATTAATTGTCCCTAATGACGAAGCGTCCACACGGTCAGGGCGAAAATCGACCCCGGTCGAACCATAATCACATATGCCGGTACCCTCTTTTGGTTTTTAATTTACTGCAGGCTTGCACCATTACAAAAACCGGTAGTTCTTCAAAAAAAGACATGATTTAACAGTGTTGTTTGATGCCCTGATAACAAGATGCTCAAACGGCTAACATTATCTGTATTGTACTTTATTCTGATGAGAAGGGTCATCTTCTGTGATAAAGGGGTAGGTTCTGTCAACGTTATGTTCATGCTTAACGCACTTATGTACAGTATGGTTTAACTTTGCTTATAGTTATTATATCAAAGAAGGTACGATTGTAACCTTACATGATTCAAAGAGTGACCTTAAATTCACCCTGACAGTTCCATAAAAGATATTGCGAAGGGCGTAGAAGGATTTTTTGCGAAAATATATAGCTCTGTTTTTGTCAGAGAAAATGGTCAACATGAACAATAAGAGTGGAAATGGAAATCCCAAAACAGTTTTGAGCCATCAAAAGTTAAGCGAGTCCAGACTGAGAAAGACATGATTATAGGTTACAGGTTTCAGGTATAGGTTACAAAAGATTTAACTGTAATTCTCAGCTTATGGGGAAGTTATAACACCACTTTGTCAACTTGAAGATAATTTACTGGAATTTCGTCCGTGAGAATTGCGTATTAATTTTGTTGTTTTCAAGTTAGTGAATGCAAATGGCATGTTTAATTAATGGGTGGTATTAGGTTAAGAAAACTTTTATTTCATTGAAAATCTGTAGTGAACACGGTGAATAATCAACAATGAATCACACTGACCGCTAATCGCAGTTAAAACTATCTCAAATTAGAGCCATACTCTCTTAAACCTTTAGAGTGAAAAATCACTCTTTTCTAGATAGGAATTAGCGACGGATCTAAGTTTCGAGTGAAAATTCAGTCGAGAGAGAGCCATTTTCACACTTTTTAGAGTGAATATTCCGTCTAAATTTAGATCCGTCCCTAATTCCCGTCTTTTGCATTTAGAGAGTACGATCCGAAGAAGTTTGGGGGTGTTCTTTCTATCTTGGTTGCATTTAGTTAAAGGGGAGATGGCACTCTCACTAAAAAAGGGGAAGTAACTCAAATATACGAAGAAAATAAATAACCTTACATATGGAGATCAATACACAAATCTTCTCTACAATTTGAATGAAAATTCATGTACACTCTAAAACAGTTGGGTAAATTTTTACCCAGGTTGGGCACACATACTTCGTGCTCATTAGCTGGGTAAAAACATGGCATAAGTTGGTTACAAAGGTACCATACCCATTGTTTGGCAAAATTTACATATTTTGGCCTAAATAGGGTACTTTATAAACCAACAGCTTAGTAGGAGGCATATGCACCCAACCGGTTTAGAGTACACTCTAAACCGGTTGGGCACATAACAGGACAAAACAGGTCCTCTCTGGTTGGTGAACGGCCACCGTGGTACGTTGTGTTCCCATTCAACCATTGAAGATCACACAAATTGTGAAATATTTTCCGGTATTTCTTTTTATATTTTAAAAACTTATTTGATGACTCACTCAAATTTGGATTAGACCAGTAATAGACAATTGTTGTTAAGAATCATGTGACAATATGTTTACTGACTGAATTGTGAAATTTAAAAGAGTTAACGTCTTGTTTACCTTGAATATGTAATGTTAAGTTGTAATACGAAATGACAGATATTAAGAAGAGAAATATGACTACTTTATGAGATTTAGATGTTCTTTCTAAAGACGCTTGGAGCCACTGTTTATGTTCATGATTCGTGGATTTCACAAAGCTCATTGCTGAGCCAAAAGCCCATGTGTATTTGCCAATGGATATTAAGGCCGACGTAAAATATTATCATTCTAAATCACTTTTGTTAATAAAATCGAGTCCAACTCTTGAAAACTTCTGGTGCCATCCTGAGCTATTAGGGGTAGGTTAAATTAGATGGAGTTTTATACGGCCCAGTTTCTAACCAATTGATTTAAGTCGAGCAGGCCACGGTCACGCCCTTCTTTCCGATTGCAGGGGGTAGGAGAAGGAGGTTCCTTTAACAATAACCCAGCCCATCGGCAACTCAAAGAAAGCGATACTGTGGCTGAGTGACAACAAAGACAATGTTGGATATTTACTGGTTAACCCGAGGGTGCTTCAACCCGGAGTGCAATCGACTTTGTCGGCTGGTCAACCGATTTTAGTAGCAAGCATACCCGGAGACAAATCCACATCTGCATTAATCGTATTCATCCAACTCACAGTGTCGTATAATCGTTCCATTGTTGAAATATTAAATGTCTAAATTTATTAACTTAAAAGAAAATATCATACTGTGCAACAATTCGTGACTTTTTTGATGTGCAACTCACGCTAACTTCGTTTTCCCTTAAAATTAAAAATGTTTTTTGAGTTGAACGCTTCCTGTTTGCTAGCATAGCATGTGTCACAGAAAGGGCTTAATTACATCACCCCATAAAAGTGCAAGTATACTATCACATATTGGTTCAAGGAACAGTTACTTTAAGAAAAACAAAGAAATTTGAGAGGTACAAAAATGACATCACAAATTATTGCACAATTTACCATTTTAAAATTGAGCAAAAAACTTCAACATTTTTTTTTATATTTTTTATTTTTCATATTCTAGACTTAAGGGTAGAATCTAATCTCATTGAAGAGCAAGCTACGGTTTCTGATCGGAAAGGGTCTTCTACGGGAAAACAAATGATCTTAAGTTTGAATTGATGAACCATGCGATGTTAATTAAGGTGCAAAATGATGCCAAATAGTCTTTTCCCATAAACTCGTGCATGGTTAAGTGGTTAAAGCGTCAGGCTTACAGCCAAAAGGGGGTGGGAGGTCTGGAGGTGGACACCTGCCGGGTAATACCGAAGACTTGAAAAAATGGAACCTACCGTGTGTTTAGTACTCATCGGAGTCGGAAAAAAATGTCATTGCGCCACAACTGGAAAAAAGCCTTGGCCGGCCACACTTAAACCAATTGGTTATAAGGTAAGCCGTAAACCTCTTCTAAACCCAAATCGATATACCGTAATTGCGGTCGAAGAGACGTTGCAAAACAAACTGTCATTCAAGACCTGAATTGCACTTATCACCATGCAAAAGTACATTTTGGATTATACACAATTCTCAATCGATGACTTTCTTTTGACCGTCTCATCACGTAGATCTAGGATGCAGAGCAGTGGCGTAGCCACGGGGGAGGGGATTGGGGGTTCAACCCCCATGACCGAACTTTGCAATGCAAAAAACACCTAAAAATAGCGGTTTTTCTCTCTGTCCTCAGACTTTTCCCTCATGTCTTGCCCCAACCCCTCCATGACACCACCCCCAATGACACCACCCCCCTCCATGACACAATCCTGGCTACATCACGTCTGATGCAGAGTATCTCACTTTCACACAACACACGCAATTATACCAGGCGGAGAAGGGGGGTGGGTATCGTCACCCGAAAGCGAAATTTATGAGACCAATTGAATTTGGTCAATTTTGGGTCGCTGATTCCGAAAATCGAGGGTATACGGGCCATATCCGGGCTTTTCTGGGCCATTTTGATGTTTAAACTTTAAAGGGAGCCCTCTATTTATCAAAAATCTCGTTTTCTCCATATATTTACGGTCCAGTCGTTAACTGATGTGAGGTTTGGTTCTAAAATTCTGTAAATGTAATGTCAACTGATAAATACGGGGAAATATTAGTATTAATATTAATATGCTAATTAGATAAGGTTAAAAGTCAAGTTATAATGTCAGCAGAGAAATAGACCGAGGGTTTGAGTCATGGAAAATTACATCAAAATGGCCTTACACCCTACAAACACCATAAATACTCATTTTAGAGCATGCGGCAGGGCTGGCACCATCTGAAGACCCCCTCCTTCCTCATCTGGGAACAAAGGACCCCTTCTTGAAGAGTTAAATTGTATAAGTGTAATACCGACAACTAGAGCTGAGTTGGTCATCGCAAGATCATGGTTTTTAAGTTGACTTCTTTCTCCAGTCATTAATAATATAAAATATATACCATTGTAGTTATGGGGAACAAATATAGTACCAGTGCTGTCCAATCAAGGCTTGAAATAAATTGCATGAGATCATTCGGAGAGAACATTTAAAGTAATTTCTTTTGCCGAGTTTTAATCGGAACGTTTCGAAGAATCGGTCCCCGCTCTATGGCATAGGGAGCAATATGTGCATTCACATGGATGTGTTAGAAGGCGTGATTGAGGGAAGTGCTCAACTGCCTGTGGGCTCAGCATAGGCTCAGGAGCAAATTTTTTAGTGCGCGACTATTCATTTAAGTGGTTCCTTTGCAAGGGGTGGTGTTACCTGGAGCCGGAAGTTCGGATTTACTGGGGAAATCTCGATCCCTTGTGGGACAACGATTACTCCTTCGTATAACATTGTAGCGGGAAATATACGAAAAAAAAATCAATATAAAAATTCGCAAGATATATGCTTTCAAATTATAACATGTGTAATTTATATCATAGCCTTCAATTTGCTATCCGCCTCTCACTTAAGTCCCCCATGGAAAAAAATCCCAATGCCATCTGTTCCCACTTTTTAGTCAAATTAAAGCAACCCAAATGACATTTTGAAGCAGACTAAAATGCTCTTGGCAGAAAAGTGTGCATACGTGTATGGAGGGGAGAGGGCTGTAGACACGTTTCGAACATCTTCCCACCTGCGTTGCCTGCTCAATCGGCAGATTTGGAGAAGACTTGAACGAAAGGGAGGGAAGTAAAGTGGAAATCACCTATATATTTTGATGCAGTTCTACCCCAATAGCCTACGTAAACAGGTAAATAATACGTCAATAAAATTGCTTTTAAAGATTCGATTGTGATAGAATATCTTATTGATTTATTACAAAATCCATTCTTATGTGTATTTCATATGAGGGCATAGGAGTTTGAGACGAGTACCAGAAAAAACCAAATGAAAATTTAGGGAATAAATTCCAAATTTTGGGTAGCGAAAAGTAAGTTGTGGTCAGAAGTCCATCAGAGTAAACTTGAAGCCAAAGTTGAAGAGGTAGCCTATGGAACATGTTTACTTCGATCTTTAAATGCTTGTCATATTAATTTTCTACCCAAAGATGAGATGATGGAGTAAAAGTTCACTTGGCCTTTCTTCCAGTGACCAAACAGAATATTTGGCTTTCATGGAACAATGGCAGAAAGTACCACAAGGGCCAAGCAAACTGCAAAAGTGCTTGATACCTTACGATTCCTTAGCTAAACGTGACAATATTTATACACACATTATAAAAATTTCCCGGAACAAGGCTATCCGAAGTAGTAATCACTGCCCCACAAGGGATCGAAATCTTCCAAGTAAATCCGAACTTCCGGCCCCAGGTAACACCACCCCTGATAATGAGCCACGTAGATGAATAGCCGCGCAGTTGAAAATTCACTCCTGAGCCTATTCTGAGCCCACGTACCGGGCAGTTGAGCAATTCCTCGACCACGCCTTCTTACACATCCACTGTAAATGGCACTTTTATGCACATAACTCCTATGCCATAGAGCGGGAACCGATTCTGAGAACCGTGCCGACTAAGGCTCGGTAAATGAAATCACTTTAATTTTCTCTCCGAAAGATGTCATAGAATATATTTCAAGCCTTAATTGGGCAACCATGTCGAAAGTTTTTTTTTTACAAAAACAATCATTTGCTCATTTTACACCAAATTTTTTTATGCTTCGAAAAGATATGTCTAGGTGAAAGCACCCATGAAACACCAATTTTCATTCGAAATACATGATTTTTGACGATTTCAAAATTTTTTGACGTCATAATTTTGGGGAATATCCCCCAAATAAAGCGTCATTTTATGTCATATAAACGCTGATTACGACAAAATCATAGACCCAAATAACACCAACTCTTTTCCTCCTGCTACCTATGACATGCAGAACGCGTTTAGCCATTTCGATATATATGTGGCTAGAAGAATTAATCCTTTAAATTATGTAAATTTGGGGTGAAAAGCAAATATTTGCTTAAAGACATCAGTTCCCATAAATTAATGTTTTACGACAAAATTAATAGGTGTGCCAAATCAAAAAGTTTTCACTGTGCGTGTATGAAATAGTATGGACATTACAAATCCAAATTTACCAGACTTTAAATCACAACCCCGAGCATTAAGCGAAAAACCGAACAATAACCAAGCGCCCATACCCTGTAACGCGTTTATCAGTTTATGAGGTTAATAATCGAAACTTTTCGATATGACTAGTACTACATCTGTCCCCCATAGCTACAAGTGTATGTATTGTATCTAATTAATAACCGGAGAGAGAAATCAACTTATACAAACTACGATCGTGCGATGACCAGCATAGCTCTAGTTGTCGGCATTACAGTTAAAAAATTTAAGTCTTCAAAAGGGGTCCTTTGTTCCCAGATGCGGAAGGAGGGGGTCGTCAGATAGCACCAGCCCTGCCGCATGCTCTAAAATGAGTATTTATGGTGTTTGTAGGGTGTGAGGCAGGTCTATTTTGATCTAATTTGCCATGATTCAAACCCTCGGTCTATTTCTCTGCTAACATTATAACTTGACCTTTAACCTTATCTAATTAGCATATTAATATGAATACTAATATGTCCCCGTATTCATCAGTTGGCATTACATTTACAGAATTTAAGAACCAAACCTCACATCAGTTAACGACTGGACCGTAAATATATGGAGAAAACGAGATTTTTGATAAATAGAGGGCGCCCTTTAAAGTTTAAACATCAAAATGGCGCAGAAAAGCCCGGATATGGCCCGTATACCCTCGATTTTCGTTATCAGCGACCCAAAATTGACCAAATCCACTTGGTCTCATAAATTTCGCTTTCGGGTGACGGTACTCCCCCCCCCCTCTCTCTCTCTCTCTCTTCCGTCTTGTCTAAATGGGCTGATGGAGGAGGAAAAACAATCTGGTCCCCGACAGCTGTAAAAATCCGTCAGCCTTCAATCTTGGACATACCTGCATGTTGGAACACCTTCGGCCATTAGGTCATATGTAATGTCTCGTGCGATTTCGAATGAACATTCGAATGTACAGCTCCTCTGTTCCCGGTCCCTTGATGGGTCCCCGAAAATTGGTTTATGTCCTGAATTACACCTACTATTCCCAATATTTTGCAGGGGAGCGGGTATGTAGTGGGTGTTCCTACAAGTTTTGTCCAAGACTGTAGATTAAACCTGAAGGTTAGAAGTTAAGGCATAGAACTCAAACAAACGAGCAAAAACGATGGAAATCACATTTCACAGTAAGTAAAAGGTGTTTTGATTACACCTTGGTATCCTTCGGAAGGGTACGCCTGTTCAGGCGCGTCGATCCAGGTGGCAGTCGTAATCAGTTGCATGGGTGAAGGCCACCTTTCTGAAGCTTTTACATTTATACTCAAAGTACGTAAAATAGTTCAACATAATTGTGCTCAAAAAGTACCATACCTTGCAAGAGGTTGCATATAAGAACACCTGAGTTTTCAAAAAAAAAAAAAAAAATCAAACGTGAGAGGATGTTCTCAGCAAAGCGCAATTGCGGGAGCTTGACATAAGGACCGTAATATCGTCTCAGCAAAAACTCTACGGGCAGTTCAAACACTTTCTACGAAGAGCGCCACCCATCCATCACTTAAAACGTGGTGTAGTTAAAATTTAATATTTGGAAACTTGGGGGGGGGGGGGCAAGGGGAACTGCCGATGAGATTTCCCAATAGTGTCTGGTCGGCACTTTTTAAAACCAAATTGAAATTTTAATTATGCCTATACGTACTCATAAAGAAAATAATTTGAATGTAGGATATGGGGATTGTCTAAGTTTGACCATTTGCCATTACTGTCATGTTAACAAAACTTTGTGCTAAAATTATAAATTTCACGAGCCAACTCATTGTGCATGAACTTTGAAAATGGTTGCTTTAGTACCTAACAGAAATGAATGAATATTTGAACTGTTAATTCTCAAGGAGGGAGCCGGGGAGTAAACCCTCCTCAAAATACTCCTCACGATAAATTTGTAACGTATCAATGAAAATACTCCTGATACAAGAATAAATCACAAGGCGTAACTTCCGGTGCTCCCACTGAAAGATCATACCTTCCACTGCAAAACAGTTTCATCATTTTTTATTTGACCCCGTGGATGGGATGCATGCCTCGATCATAATTAAACTATAGAAAAGATTAAGGTTTGCACCACAGTTGAACATCAATATCGCTACTACAATAAACACGGTCCTCTTAGTTGTGACTGAAATATTAGCTGCTGGGTGTAGAAAAAACCTGGATATAGTCCCAGGCCTGTAGCCAAGGGGGCCACAGGGGGTCCCTGAAGTATTTCTCCCTCTCTCCGAAGTTTGAAGTATGCCATTGACTAAATAAATTTTTACACATTCGGCCCATCGGAACCACTTTCCCTTTCCTTCAGGACCTTAGTCTGGCTACGGGCCTGTTTAATGGTACATATGGTCCATTTTAAGGCGGTCAGTCAGTCAGTCACGTGATGAAGTCATGCTACGGTTGCTTGAAGTAGGTGTAGTTCTTTTTCTATTTCTCTGTCTCTGTCTGTGGCTTAATGTATTCTTTATGCACAGTACCTGAACATGAAGAAATAAGTGCGTATTGCATGAACAACTCCCAGTAGACCATGTAAACAACTAAACAGGGATCGAGATGCTTAGTTCTCCATTACCAATGTTACACTGATCACTTTAAATCTTTTTGCAGTTTAAAAGAAAATGTATGATCACACACACTTACCGAACCAGCTTAAAAATCCAAACAGTCCCAAACGAAGCACAACTAAATACAGGATAGATCAGCTTTCCTTTGTCCCAGCTTAATTCATGTAATCGCCACTTGGCCGCCAACACGTACGTCTTGTCTCAGAAAAGTAAACTTCAACGCACTTAGACCAATGTCAGACATGCGCAGTAGGGGACTTTTAAAGCGGGGTTGGAATTGTTCGAATAGTTTTACTGCGTGAAAGTGCATTCCGACGATTCTGTCCTCCTTTAACGAGAAGTTTAGTCGTGCCGTCGCCGTCGACTCCCCTTGTCATCCACTATCAGAAGCCACTCGGACTAAAGTTTTTCAACTTCCGATAGTTTGCACATTCCGAGAATAGCAAGACTAAGTTGACGAGTTATTCTCAGCGTCACACCACCGTTCATCGATTTTTATAGAGTCAGACACGGAACCAACCCGACTATAACATGGATAACAGATTTATTATACAACGGTCATCACATAAGTCGGAATGCGTAAGCGGTTTGTTTTTCAACCAGCAAGACCCACTCAAGTAAAATCTATTCTTCGATATACATTACAGTAACTCACATAATTTATCTGACTCACAACTTGAGTTTGCCCCTTAAAGGGCGTACTTGTCCATTTGGGACGTTTAGCTCCTTAAGGGAGCAGAACTCCACCGGGAGTAAATGTTTGGTTTTCGCCCCTTGGCTCTTCGCCAAAGAGTCGAGGGGACTTTTAGAAAAAAAAAGACTCACATAATTTATCTGACTCACAACTTGGAAAATTACCCAAGCTTGAAGGGAGCACTTTAGCGTATACTGTTAAGAAAGTTTAAAATTTTAGGACAAATGGCGTGGTGGAAACGAAGCAAATATGTTACAAAACGCAAACAAATATAAAGCAAAATCTGTTCAAGTTTGAAGGGGCTCAAATCTCAACGCAAATGGGTTTATTACTGTTTAAGCGCTACCAACTGTTTGAATAAATTAAGGGAAATTTGGAAATTTTTATGTATATTCTGTTTGTAAAACAATGTCCAGTATCCCAAAAGAAGATGCAGCAGGGTACTTTTATTCCCACGAGAGGCTCTGTTAACCTTTTCAGAAAAGTCTCGGGTATAAGGTAGTCCTTGACAATGTTTTTCTGTCCATTGTTACCCATCCTTTATTTCCTTTTAAACTGAAGTAGCCTACGACTTTTGCCACAATTGAAGCTAAACCTCATGTCAGTGTGCCCTGAACGGGTTTACAGGGTGTGCATCAAATCCTTGCGTAGCAAGACCAGTTCGAAGTTTCTTAAGGAGCAGCATTGTGCAATATGTCAAATGGCTACGGGAGGTTCACACTTGTAAGCGTGTTTAAGTGTCATGCGTGACCGGCTCAGATGTTTTGTTTTCAGGTGACCGGCACAGAAAGGTCAAAAACTCATGCCAAGTGCGCATATATATACTTCGAAACTCGTGTATTCCACCGAGTGTAACACGGGTAGGTAACAGTCAGTGTTTCAGAAGGAGGGAAGGCTCGACAGAGCCTAGGGTAAACAAGCCCGTATCCTCGGCTCAGATACCCTTGTATCCAAACATTGTGAAGAACTTCTTTGAACAGGAGCTATGACCTAAAACTAATAATTATTAAAACGTCAAGGGCAGTCGCGCTAACTTATTTTGAAGAAACAGCTAAATATCACAATTTTCTTCTAATTTTTCTTGAAAGTATCTTTCATAATACTGTAGGACTTCAGTATTATTCAAGGTAAAACCAGGAGTTACTCCAATTAAATTTCACAGCTAAGGAGAAAAAAACATTGTCACATTATCCTTAAGAGCTTATCAAGAAACAGGAAAGTCTAGTGAGTCCTCTTTAATAATTCAATCTGGAATACTGCATTTTCCATGCAAAGTAACCCGATAAGATCACAATATAAAGTTACAACTATTTCGGGGAAAAGGAATCATCGTTTTTAAAGGAAATATTGCGTTTAAAATGTCAAAACATGGTCTGCACAGAAAAACAACTTCGATTATTATCAAGCCATTTTAATTAATCAATAAACACCAACAATAGCTTTATCTCTATAACTGTGAAAAATATTATGCAGAGAAGAGCGTCATTTGAATTTTTAGCTGTTAGGGTAAAGAATTAATTCTTGATAAATAAAAAACTGGATTTCTATCTGTGCTGAGCTTATTCCTTGAATAAAAGGCTACTATAATGCCTTCTTTTAAATAATTTATCATTTGTGTCCATATAAATATTGGTTTTAAAAGTATCATTTTCTTCTTTAAAGCATGAACAATATTTCTCTTTAATAAAGTTATTGCCTGACTGCCTAGATGCATTACTTCTTCAGTGACATGATTCATTATGAAAACTGAGATGTGAAAGGGGAGGCAGGATTATGGCTTATCAAAGAGCGGGGTACAATAATTTCTTATAGGAGTAATACACCCTGTTATCCTAATTCATATAAGGTTGTCCTTAATTATTTGACAACAAGTTTGTGACTGAATTTTTTAATTTATGCAAAATAATTACTTTTGAACCTAGAAATCTTTGTGTTTTGAAACCATTTGCATAGCCAGGGGCGCCATTGTGGCATGCCCTGGGGTAAGCACCCCTTTCTAATTAACTCTCCAAACTGTATAACTTTCCTTGTGAAGTGAAATTCTTTGTGTGCAGATAGTGCTTACTAGAGTAAAAGGCATCGATTGATTGATGGCGAGTTGGATAGTAGCACGGTGGACAGTTTGTTACTGTCTCTTGGTTTTCAATTGACAAATGGACATGTATCAATAAACATGAACGATAGATTCAATAAACATGAACAATACACATACACATGTACAATGGAAGCGAATAGAAAATTTTCATAAGTTTGATTTTAATAATGGTATCGTTCATAACCAGTAAATCTGTTTCCTTTTCTTGAGTTTTGACCGTCATTAAAGGGCAAGAGCATTCCCCCAACTTGAAGTAGTGTAGTGTTTCATGATTGACTCGTGAGTGTCATGTGACAAGAATTTTACTCCTCAAATGCTTGGTTTACACTGAATATGCAATGTTGAAGTCCTTAAATATTTTCAAAGATATACTTTGAGGAGAAATAAAAGAAAATTGTGTGATTTAGCTGTTGCTTCAAAGTAAGTTTTGGGTGACTGCTCTCGCCCTTTAAGTAAAACGAATGACGTCATCAGCTACTGACACTCACCACTAAGAGAGTGCACATGTCCCTTGTTTACTATGGACAAACAATCATCTGTCCAGGACTAAATGAATGTTATAAAAAAAACGAAAACAGGGATTTATAACAAAGAAGTAACTAAAGAAATTAAAAAAGACACCACAACACTGGCTTAAGTTCCCAAGAAAAACATGTGTTAAGGCAAAAGATATATTCTTTTTAAAATTCAGAAAGGAATGTCAAAATAAAACTGCATGTCGGAAATATCCGGAATAAATGTTAACATTGATAAAGCATATTCAACTCATGTGGGACATTCAATGGTCATATCATATATGGGCGTAAAACTCCTGTCACATTATTCCGGGTAGAATATACGGGCTTGTGGCGGGCAAGGATTTTGTTGCACGTGAAAAATTTCTGCAGGCAGGTTAGTTTTGGAAGAGTTAAAAGTGGAACTTGCGTGTTTGATACGTGGTACTTGCGTGGAAATTGCGAGTTCTCCATGAGGCATGCGTGCCGCACGCGGGAGAGCTTCTTGTTAGCTCAGGGACACTAACGGGGTCTGCGGATTACCTACGTGCCAGTTACGTGTCACTGCGAGGGAGTTGTCTGCAACGCGCAAGTTTATACGTGCCGATGGCGGGCATATAATATATACGGCAGAGGTAGTCGCAGAACGCCAGCAACCTGCTCGCAGAAAGCACTCGGATTACAAGCAGGGAGACAATAACTTGCCCACAACAGTACATACCATTTCCTCGATCCATACCCCGGGAATTGACGCTCTTAACGCAAGTTGGCAGTAGTAACACTGTTCCTTCCCGCAAAAATACTCCATCCATGCCCGCATCTGACACGGGTTCTCCCCAAATTGCCACGTGGTCCACGACTAACATAAGTTCTTCAAGCGGGCTAAGTGCTGGTGACGTGCGACCTCTACATGCCTCCTGTGCGAGTGTCCTGCGGGAACATCTGCGGGAAAACTCCCGCAATCTACCCTGAGCACATTTTGAGCATGTTCAAAACTTGGCTGCCGGCAACTTTCACTTCTGATGATGTCATATATGTGCTTGCCTCAAGCTCACTGTTTGTTGAAAAAGTGACAACTTTAATTGCTCATATCTTGAGAACCACACATAGTATTTCAAAGCGATTTTCACCAAAATGCTCAGAATAAGTACTCCTCTAACATATAAAACTTGTTATGACCTTAAATACTTCTTCTAAACCTTGAACTGTTGAACTGATAAACAGTCTCATGAGCTACATTCACACGGCAAAGCCTCATGAAGGGTGGGGATACCCGTGCCCTGGATGCTCACAGTGCGAATTATCCTCCAGACCGTAATATTTTGAAATAATGGTAAGGGTTCGACAGATTGAACGTTCTCTAACCCGGAGTTCTTTTGCAGTTTACCGTATAACCTCTTGCCCCTGAATCTATACTTAAACACACACCATCAGTATCAAATGAGGGGCAACTCTTAACTCAATAGTTTATATTAATGTGGTACCTTACCTGAATCTAAACCCTAATTCTTTCAAATCCGAAATTTCAGCAGAATATTCCGTAGGCTATACAGGTAGGCCCATACCTTCGAGTCAAGTTAACTTTCGGTCTAAGCAGGGAGTTGCCAGAGCAACTCCCTGGTACAAGCATGTGTCTGTCAAAAATAGTTTGTTTTAGCTCCGTAATTTTCTAGTTGACGTCACACTTAAGATAACGAACAGCCCAAATTCGGATCTATAGTGCTTCATTTGAGAGCAGAACGTTAACCACTCGCCATTCTATCGGACCGTCTGTCAGGCGAATCATCAGATCATCAGTGTACATCCAAGCACTTTTGTAAAGAGTTGCACCTCCAGAAGCGCTTAGCCAGAGGGAACAGGGCCATGCTCCCTCAATGATGCTGATTTTGTGTAGTTCCTTAAATTACTGAATTAGTTATAATATTTTAATCGTAACCAATTTACTTCAGTTGGTAAACAGTAAGAAGACTTTGCACTACCTAATTTTTCAAAGAAAAAACTATTAAAAATAAAACCCAAAAAGTAAGGGGATGGGGGGGGGGGGGGGGGTTAAATAGTAAGCTGGCAGCTTAATTTTATAATCTGCTGGTAACTTTGACTGGATTTCAGATCAGACATCTTTCATCTATGTTTAATGATATAAAACGAATGTTGAAACAAATGTGCTGCGGTTGGCAACTAATATTTTTTCTGCAAAATTTATATAGGCCAGAAAATGCTCGTTTGGTCAGAAAATTCATAATAAAATAAAGAACTATGTCTAATCAATATGATATTTCAATAGTTTTGATAAAATATTTAATGCATTGTAACACCTTCAAATTTATGAAATTGTTTTCATTATCTATTTTACTGGGGTTTTTTTTTTTGTTTCTTTTACAAATTGGCAGTAGAATGGGCAGTAGCGTAACTTAAGTGTAAGGGGAAAGAACGGGTCGGGTGCCCACTGACCATTGCAAACAAGGTATATCATGGTGGGTGCCAGAACCCTGGGTCACCCCTACTAATTCGGGTGTCCGGTGTTCCTTTCCTCAGAGAGCATAGACGTTGCACCCATGCATAAAGACTGAGCGGTTAGGCAATTTGAAAGGGATGTAAAATGGAGTCGTCCTCATGAGATAGAAGTTTTACTAAACCCGCCAAATACCTCTAACAAAACCTAAACCAAACCCTAATTTTCCCCAAGACCAATCCGTTGCTTGCATATTCCTACACCTTTTTCTCGACTGGCCTCAATTTTTTTACCTTAGTGTAATCTGAAGTATCTTCAACTTGTTTTGGTCAAACGGATTTTCGGTCTAGCGAACCTTCCGTCTACCGCCCTCCTTTTCATTACCACCTGGCGATAAACCGGGCGGATAGACCTGCAGGTAACGCAACATTTATTGCATGTCCCGTTGACTCAAATCTTAGATTAGGTTGCTCGCTAGCTTCTTGTAGGAATTTTCAACCTGAAGTTCGTGAACATACCGCTCGGGTTGTCAAAGCTCTCAATGTAGGCTCTTATGGCAATCAGACATTCTTGATTGATAAAGGCTTTTGCCTAGATACGTGTTTACGCCACTAATCCTGCCAATGGAGGAATCATCTTCTTCCAATGGCGTCGGTAGCCAAGGGGAGGGGTGGTTACTGGGGACCTAGGACCCCATGCCAAGATGATTCCACAGACTCACTGTTGGTCGTCCGAGTTAGCAATAGAATCGGAAAGTTTGGCAACGTTTTTGGAGATTTGTGCTTCACTGTCAGTATATTTCATGGTTTCATGTACTGGGTATATTTAGATACAGGATTTTCTTCAATACAAAGCATTCAACAATAATTGTATCACTTAGGTTAGATCTATGGCAAAGTTGCACCTTTCTTGATGAAAGTTTTGTCAAGTTGAAATTTAATAAACATAACATTTTAATGAAAGGTTAAAAGAATAAAAAGATCCCAATAACTGTGCATTAGTGGAATTAAATTTATCACCATGGGCTGCATGACTGTGTGTTCTGTAGAATCAACCTCCCACGCCCAAAATGTCACAGCGCCGCCAAGTTTTTGAAGGTGAAATACACGGAGTAGTTTAAATAATGGCAGCATATTTTTTGCACTCAATGCCACTGTTGATTTCTTTTGCAAGAGTGAGGAACTCAGTGGCGGATCTATCATATGTTGTTATGGGGAGACTTCCCAGCCTCCCTTAAGGACCATCCGAAACTTCGCTCATCTTTTCTCTCGCTCCTCGCGTTATTGTTGGCATTGTTGTATACAACATATTCACTGGCCCATCAGGTTGTTTGTTGATGTACATGCTGAAGGTGTGGGTACGGAGGAGCACAACTGTCAAGAATGCAAAGTCTTAAGGAAATTCGTTTACCTTCATGTTTCATGATTCATGAAACATTCAAAGCTTTATTGGATGTCCAAGACAGTATTTTCATTGAAACGAATGCATCTCGGTGCAGAGTCTGGGACTTTTGCAGCTTTTGTCACTGAAGTAAATGTGTTCTTATTCCACATGAGTTGTTCCTTTTTTGCACTTTACCTTATGAACAATTATTAGGGAAATAAAATTAATTGAAGTTTTCAGACCAAGATACTTATCCGCCTATCCGAAAATAAGGAGTGCATCTCCAATAGTCTCTGTCTGCAAAGGCTATGAGGATGTCATTCGAACGAAAATGGATGCCTTTTGACCGGGGTTTTTACAACCGTAGTTTCCAAGTTACCAGCAATTCATGAAAAAAAAAATCGGAAAAATTGGCTTCCTTGTTTTATTCTTTAATAGAATTTCAATCGAATTTAGCGGTAGATAGTTTTTACACTTGTTTTAATAGCCAATAGGTCCATTTTCTTGCAATTTGTCAAGATTTACGGGTAGATGCGCACTGTTTAACAAGGTGTTTCTTGATTGGTTGTTGTCATTGTATTGTATCGATTGTATTCTTTGTTAGGGATAGGGATTAGGTTAGGGATTAGGCTATCGTTAGCCAGTAAGGAGATTTCTTATTTGACAGTGCGCATGGCCCAGATTTACCGTCAACCATGCCCTAATTTCATCGACATAGGGGAATGGGTGAAAGGGTCCAACGTATCAATTTCCTGAATATCCCTAGAGGCGTTTAACCAATATTCCTTCTGGGCGGTTACGGCTGGTTTATGTGTGTCTGAAGGAGCCATATATCTATACAAACGGTTGTCAAACTACCAACATTTTCGCGAGCTCCACTTTTAGACCATGGAAGTACCAAGTTTGTACTTCCACGTTTAGACTATCTCTAACTATTTAAAATACTTCTTTTCTGGTGCAACATTTTGTCGGAGTAAGAATATTTATATTAGAGGCTGCTATGTATGCAGTAGTTAATCACTGCCGAAGTAATAATACATAGGCAACGTTCGCTCCTGGATGGGTTGACTGTACTGGGTACAATAATATCCTGTACACCCTGACAGTTTCTGCACAAGAAGCAAAATTGTAACAATGGCTTTTGCTACAGCAGCAATTTTAACGACAATTGATTTCGCAACACAAGCAGGTTTCAGAACAACCATTTCTGCCCGATAAGCAGTTAAACAAACAATGGATTTTGCTAGACAAGCGTTTTTTCTTCTCTTTTTGTTTTTACAATTTCAGTTTCCGTCTGCGAGAATAGTTTCAGCGGCAATGGTATAGCTTAATCTGAACGAGAACAAACGAATGAAAAGAAATCGTGTACTGCCGATCTGAGGGGAACCCGGTTTTGGCGGTAATGTAGGCTACAAAGTCCAGACGCGAACCCAGGAGTTTCAATACAGGGGACGCAGGGGCTCAGTAATTTTTCGCTCTTAGCCTAGAGTTCTGAGATGCAGAAAGATGTTATATTTGACACATTTTGCCTGCGTCATATTTAAACAGGACCAGACTTATAGTCACAATATTATCTTTCACATTTTGTAACAAAATAATGAAATGTTTACTTATTAGCGTAACAAATTGAAGGAAATTTAAGGATTATTTAGATGGCGGATCTCAGGATTCTTAACAATTTGACATTTTGTAGAAAATTAATGAATTGCGCATTTTTCGGATCTCAACAATTTATAAATTTTCAGAAAAGACAAATCGTACAATAGCAAGTTGTCATCAAATTTATAATTGAAAAAAAAAATCATGAAACAGTTTATAGTCTACTAGATTAATTCAAGTTGACATAACTACATTTCCGTTGAAATTGTACAGTTTTAAGAATTTCCCTGATTGACTTGAATAGTACTTTTCATAAATGTTTTTATTTTTTAAGTGTTCTAATATTCTTGTTTAGCGTTTGCAATGTATCTGGGGAAGTAACTTTGCTTCCAACGGCCGATAAGATGAGGTACATTCTTAATTTCCTTTTGTTTTATCTTTTAATTGCTTCATTATCCTTAATTAACCAGCAGAGATAAAAGCCTCTTCATATTCATAGCATATTTATATATTTTTTAATTGATGTGTATTTTTCTAAGACGTTTTGTGATACAAGAAAGCATGTTACGACCCCTAGTCAAATTGTCTTCAACTTCCATCACAAATCACGCCGGCATGAAATTCGGACAAACTCCTTTGTTCAGAGGCTAACATGAGAGCCTGACCTTGGTTAATTCTTGCGGTTTACATGGTCGGAGCGTATATGTTACTGCGCTTGATAGAGTTGACCTAAAATTTCTTATGTTTTGCATTTTTAACCATAAAACCCCAAATTTCGTAACAAGTTGAGACTCGTTTAAACGTTGAAACGAAAAAATGGATCAAAATTTAGCAGTTTAGTGAAAATAACGACCACATTTTAAAGCAAAATCTGCGAGCCAACAAATCTCGATGAGATTTTTTTTATTTGAATTTCCTAATTTGTTATTTTTGTTCATAATGAAGACAGGAAAAAAATCAAAATGGTGCGCTAAATTCCAGAAATTTCATATTTTCATAGTAAATGACTAAAAAGTTATGTTTTTTGACCGATGGTGGTGATTCGGTGGACTCCCAGTCTGCTTCTACTAGAGTTTACGAGTTTAAGCCAACCACGGTCATTTAGTTTCTTGCGGTCAGATGACGTCAAAATATCGTCAAGTTTGAAGCTCTTTTGGCCAGTCTGAGTGCCGATTTTTCATGCCACAAAATTTTCCCACAGTTCTTTCAGCACTTGATTTCATTTACAATATCGTTGAGATCTTCAATAAACTTGCATGCAGCGATTTAACTGTTTGAAATCATGTACAGTAGTCCATCGTCCTGCCACATTTGAGAATTTCTGACTAAAATGTTATAAAATATTGGGAAGTGATCTAATCAAATATCTTACGCAGTTCCTGTTTATTGACTGATTGATAAGATCATTTTCTGAACTACTTTTTTCTTTATTAAAACATTCAGTACATACCCGTTTGTCGAAAAGGGGTGATTTACCAGACTAATACACACAATTTGCGTTTATTTAAAATTTTACTCCCCTTTTGAAACTATAGGCAAGTCGAAAGCCGTCTACATGCAACATGGTGCCATACTTGGGTAAAGCTAAGAATTTAAAATGTTGTGTCAATTAGAAATCTGAGTTTCACAGCGGTTTCAATTTTTATCTTTTTTGTAGAAGTGTATGTGTGTGAGTGGGTGACGGGGACGGCCGGGGGGGGGGTGTCGGGTGGAAATATTCCCTTCCCAAAATGTGAGGGACTGCAACCCCCATGATTCATGGCCAAGAATTTAGCAGGCAAAAATCAGCATTCTCTTCACTGAATAACCCTTTTTTCTGTTCGTTTGTCTGTCGACCTGGATGTTGTTAACCCCCCGCGACGACAAAGCTTCTGGACTGATATTATTTTCCTTCAGATATTTAAAAACAATAAAAGTAACAGGCGTACAGGCACTGGCGGCGGAAGCGGGGGGAAGGGGGGACACGCCCCCCTAAATTTCTTAGCGAGGGGACTTCCCCCCAAAAAAATCAGGGAAGAAGTAAAAGAAACTTGGGAGCCTTGAACCAATTCAAAGTTGAGACTATAGTTAACCCACCACCGAACAGAGCAGCCAGAATTGACTTAGCCTATGTTCTGCCATTGTACTGGTCTGCAAGAAAAATGAGAAATAAAAGCTGTTCGTTGTACTGAACTTGCATCTATCTTGTCTTTTCTGTGTCTCATTTAATTCAGAGAGTATAGGCTGATTTCCAAAATAAAGTGGTAAAAAGTCATACTCATAATTAAATAAGCCTAGTTTTATTGTACTGGCTATGGTTCAGTCAGCAAAAGAGAGAGGGACTGCATTCACAAGCAGTGTTCATAAGACGGCTACCACAGCAGTTTCCATTTATGTGATTCTACTGTGATCGTCCCCATAGGGGTAAATCGCGCCGGGGAGGGGGATAATGCGATATATCCCCCCGATATTTGACTTGGGAATGACCTATGTAATCACCCCTACCCCATGATCTGGAGGAGTATTATTTTGAACAAATAATAATAAACAGCCTAAACGTTGGAACAAACAACGATCTAGATTCTAGACTATGCTATTGCAATAAAAGGTCACAAACAGTCGAAACCTACAGAAACCTGCGACCTAACTTTTAAATGTGATTGCCCAGAACCTCAACCACAAACCTAGTTATTTTAACAGATTGGAATCCGGAATCCGCCAAAAATGAGCGAAACGTATCATCCAAGGGAAAATCGCCGAGTGGTAGCTCCGTTCGCATGACGTATGCGTACGTACATGACCGTCCGGTTGGAACTTTGGAAGAGTAAGCTACCTCGGTATTATACTGAGGTAGCCTGCACATTGTTCAGAAGTTCGGCTTCATCCTGATCAGATGGGTCTGCATAGGCAGATTCAGACTGATTCCAAGGTAAATATTAATGAATTTACACCAGATTGAAAGTTGAAATGAATCCCAGTGAAAGTACAAGAATTTCAAGAAATAGACCTTCAATTAAAATACAAAATCAAAACAAACTTACAGGAGCAGTACCAAACCGAGGGCGAGTACAGGGGTGCAACTGATTTTAGAGTAGTTAGGTAACTGCGCCTCTTTTCCTTTGGATTTGAAAAATGATTTTAACAAAACCAAAATTACAAACATAACAACCCAACTGTTGATGTCCAAAAAATAGCCCATGGGCTATCTGTGAACGCAAATATTTCGCACATTTTTGTTCATTGAAGTCACCGTAAAATGTTCCAAAAACGGCTTAGATTGCAGGAGAGAGCTTATAGAATCTCAGAGCCGGCAATATCCGGCAAAGATGAAAGCTGTATTGCAAACGATAACTCGCAAAACGACTGCTTACATTCTACTTTCAAGTGTGGAAAATGCCATTTCCAGTCATCCGAGGGTCGAATTGTCAACTTTTTCGTAAGCTCTGCAAACACGGATGATGGCGCTATTCTTAAATAGTCCTCTCTTCAGAGTTAAATATTTGAGCAGAAAATCATCTGCCTCCAGGGAGCACACCACCATTAATTTCTCCATTGACTTACACACTATTTTGCCTTCGTTAAATGCCCCCCCGCAGCCCAGTCAAAGTTCACACCCCACTAAAGCTACCCCTCACATGAAAGCCAGTGAGTTGGCCAATCATGGCATCACAAATTCACCATAGCATGACCGTTTAGATTTTGAGATAAAAGGGGGTGAAGTTTTGGGTCTGTACACCCTACCCTATTTATCCGCAGGTGACGGAAAAAACGTCTTTTTCACACCAAATTTTTTAACAGTCTAAATCACCTTCAATTCTTCCCAATTTGGCAACACTCACACATTTACACGTCCTCTTTCATATCCAAAACAAAACAACCACATCTGATTAGTTTAACTTGAGCAATTCACACTTAAAGAGGACCTAAAACTGACGGTGTACTTTGGAACTACTTTTCCCGGCAAGGCCGTTCTGCTAATGGTGGTGTGCTCCCTCCAAGCAGGGAGTTGTCAGGGCCCTGCCTCCGAGTTGATAGTTTTTAAGTTGTTAAATTTGATCCACCCGAAATAGTCATCCACCCCACTTCCCTTATTTTGCCCAAACTTGTAAAATGTGTCACCATTTGAAGATATTCAAGCAAATGATGTCATTTTTGCGGTCAGATGCAGTCTTGTCCCCACGAAGAAGAGGGACCCAATATGCCTATGCAGGAAACCAAGCTAAATCAATAATAACAATAAAAGTTGTCAAAAGTTCTTTATTTCTTTTGTAATGACATCTTTCTTAGATTTATACTTACTGTATTTTACAACTATATAAACATTTTTCAATAACTTGTAAATAACACAACACCACCCGTTTCCAGTCACAAGGGAGTGGGGGAATTTTTTTTTTTTTCTCACAGGCATATAGCTCAGTGGAGCATTTGCAATTATAATATTTTGCTTTGAACCACACCCTTTCTCTAGAAAACCCCTGTGTGTCTACACAAACAACCAAACTTTAAGAAAATGGCATATGGAAGTTATTCGAGACATAAAACTGATTCAACCATGCTAAGTGACAAACATTTCATAAAAACTGTACTATATGACAAATATTCCTTTGTCACAATTAAAACCCTCCTGAAGAGTTACATTTTGCCTTTTCCCACTCCTTCTCATTCAGGAAATTGTATTAACTGTGCCCAGTTACTTATTACTGTATTCAATTGAACAGTTTTACACCTAACACCAACCTTGTACCAGCTACAGATACAGATACTTCCCAATGACATGTCACACTTATCCATCAATATAACTGTATCAAAGTCGAGAGAATCTGACAGTGGCAATCTGTGCCATACTGAGGAAAAATAATTAGACTCTTTATGTAGATCTACAAAGGATTAGGCACCAGCATCAGAACTGTTTTAAGAACTTATCTTCTCATGTGTTTCACATTAGTTGGACTGGTTTTAAACCGTAAGTGTAGTCACCCCATCTTATTATCTTGTGATGATGACATCAACATTGGTTCTTTGCTGTGCTGAGCCCAAGTGAGCTACTACTTGAGATGGTTAGCTGAGGAAGTATCCTACAGTTCTTTGAAAAAAATGTGGCAGTTAAACAAACAAAAATGCACAACCATCTAGTTTCTAAACATAAAATATATTTGGGTAACACAAAACTTGGGAATTGGTCAATAACAGTCTGAATATAGTGATGTTGGTGTTTTTTTCCTCAAGAATCACCAACCAAAGCATTGTACCCACAACTAGAAAAAAAGGCTGTGGGCATTGCTACATTACACCACAAAGTTAGAAGATGGGCATTAAGCTTCAACAAACCAAACCACCCTGGTGGATTATTGCTTCACAGCAATGAATGAACACTGTGGTAAGCACTTGTAGTGCATAAATAGTCAGTTGTCCTACAGCTCTGTCCATTGGCTACTGAAGACTAATTTGTCTGATAATCACCGTAAGGAGTAAGTTTATTTCACACAACTGCACATGCCCATTACTATCCAAGTTAGAAGCATGAGTAAGCAAGGGGAAGCAAATAAAATATAAAAGAAAAAAAAGTGATCAATAATCAGTAACATAATCAAACAAAACCATCATGAATATTCAGCAACTGGGTATGCTACTTAACACTGCTGTTAAAAGGTCGGTAACATATATAAACACATAAGGGTAACAAAACCTCTTAAAGGGATTCTCTACAAACCATGGAATAGATGTAATTACTTTTAGGAATGTCTGTCAAGTCCTTTTTAGAGGGGCAATCAGAGTTTGTTCTTACAATTTTTCCCAACTTAAATTCTGCAAAACATTTGTACATTCACTTAAAACTGATATAAATAATCCGTGATCACAGTCTAACACTACAATTAGCTAAAGTACAGTGGAGGCTGTCTAATCTTCTATCTTTATGGACTTTTGTTACCTGAAAAATAAGGAGACATTTTCATTCAACAGTAGATACCACAAACTTTGTGTTTCTCCTAACCTGAAAGACCTCTTCAATGTTTCTATATTCTGGTAAACAATTACTTCCAAAGGGAAAATGAGAAGCTGTAACAAAAGGTTAATCTTCTCTGTCACACTCTGCTTGACCCTTTAATTTATGATTGTCAGAATTATGGAAGTATACATCCATCTGCCTGACATGGCCCTTTTCCTGGGTGTAATGCAACTACTACCACTTTTTCTCAAAAATTTTTTGACACATAATTTGACCACAATGGATGAAAATACAGGTCTACATAAAGCATGAAAAATTCTCGCTCCTTCTAATGAATATCCACTGTGTATGTTGACATCATTTTGACACACACACATAAGTGAATGTTACATGTTACTCAGTGAAACTGACATTCAGCCCACTTTTATTTGTACCACTGGCACTATTAGAACTGGAACTATTGAACATATATCAGTACAGTTGACTTCACAACAGTAAATCAGTTTTGTATGTATCCCAAGTCAGAATGCACAAAAGAAAAAAATACAAAGGTATGGACAAAAACTACTCCCTGCCACCCTTAAAAGTTAGATGAGCCTTTTGGCTCAGTCTATAACCAGCTGGTTACAGTTGAGCCAGACTGTGGCATTTTACAATTATTGCTCACTGGCTTGTTTTCCTTACTCCACTACCTATGCTGAGCAACAAGAGCAACAGCAGTGCGATTCTACTGTCAGAGCCTTTGGTATGACTTGGCTAGGAGTCAAAATCCAGACCTCAGTGCCACAAGTTGGATATTCTAACCATTTGAAAAGGGTTAGGGATAAGGCCTGACAAACACAAATACAAGGTTCCTCATCTTTTCTTCAACATAAAGTGCATCACACCAGTAAATCTTGATTTAACTTCAAAGGTCAGGGTTTCCTCCAAGTAGTACTGAACTCAGACAAAATATGGCCTCTGTATATGTCAATGGCTTGGTAGATTGATCCAGTTGTAGGCTAGGTTAGTTTAAATGGAGTTTTACGAATCAGTTTCCAACCAACTGGTTAAAGTCAAGCCGGCCACAGTGTTTCTCCCATTTGTGGCTCACTGGCTTGTTTTACCGACTTCATTGCTTGTGCTGAGAACCAAGCCCAACTGCCACAGGTTCTATTTTTAAAGTCTTTGGCATGATATGGCCAGGACTCTTAACTCCCAACTCCTGACTGCAACCTTGATGCTCTAACCACTTAACCGTGCAGTCAGTCCAATTTAAGGTGGAACAGCTAATCAGTACCTGGCTCATGGCATAAACAAGTTTAGTGCAGCTAGAAAAGAACTAATGCCAAGCCCAGACACTGTTGATTGGGAGCACAGCAAGCTGTCCAGTGTAGCAAAGGTTTATACAAGGGTATGCAGTACTGCAATAGTTGGGATTGAGTGGGCAAAGTTCCTGAGAAGTTTCTGGGCTTTAGTATATTTGCAATGCTTTAAATGGCTCTAATTTACTTATATTTTTGTGCCATACACTAAAATGAAAACAAAAAAACTGTAAATGTTACTTTAAAGGAGATATGTAACTCATTTTCAGAGAATATAGTGCTGGTATTTAAGTTATAATGAACAGCTTGTGCCAGACAGGCAACTTGTAGTGTTGGTTCAACAGACTGCCGGCCATGGTGTAGCTACAACTCTGTAAATAAGTGCAGTCACAGAGCTGGGCTTTCCATTTGAATTGGCTGAGAATGTAACAGTTTGCTGTATAATCCTTCCATTTGGCAGTGAAATCTGTCCTACTTTTAGCAGCACACACAACATCTTCACAGCAGTATCTTGTATTTGACAGCCCTGGGGACTCGATTTATAACCATCCTACCATCGTAGCTCAGAGATGCAAACAACCAGGGGTCAGTAGCTGACCATTCACCAGCATATACACTGTCTTCATGTTCCTCATACGTTGCAAGAACACCTTCCTTTAGAGGTTCTTTGTTTCTGAAATGGAAGAGAACATAACAGATTTTAACATAATTAATGGTGATAATCTATTTGCTAAGAACAATTTGTTAGTCAAAATGGTAGATGAGATTTTAAAATTGACATAAATGTGTTACATAATGTCACCTGAAGCTGAAGTTTCAATCAGGGTTGTCATAACGTCGGTTGGCGCTGGTAGGGACTAACCGGCACTGGACATTGCCGACCGGTACAACACCTAAAATGCAAGGCTTCCTACTGGCACAAAAATGATCTTTTACACTGAAAAAAATGAAATTGACATTAAAGCCTATAGCTGTAAAATTCAATGGGTCAAAAATGAGGTGGATTCCATTGGGTAGGGTGAGGTACAAATATTGAGCCAGATGTTTAGCCGGCACTCAAATTGGGCTGATGACAATCCTGGGTTCAATACAGTTTTAAATTTCTTTCCAGTTTTAGTTCAGTTTCAATCACAGTTTACACTCAGTGCCAGTATCGCCACATATTAATATTCAATCCCAACCCACAGGGGGGACAACCACAGATGGACTTGTTTGGTTTTGTGGAGCCGACAACCCGGAAGTCATGGGGTGAGTAATGAAGTCTTATGTGCCCATTTTATGGGACATAGGGACAAACTATTTGCCACACACAACCTCTTTACCCTACCTCAATGCATTTAAACATCATACTCAGGACCTTCTCAGTATATATACCTTGAGGAGAAATTGTTGCTATCAATGCAAACTGTATAATAAATGATATAACTTGAATCTAAGCTGTCAAGTTCACCATTCAGGTAAAAGCCACAGTCCTGGACAAAATTATCTGAAACAAATCCCTGTGCCCATCTCAATATTGGTTTTGGAGGCAAATAAAAGATATGCTCTTTAGCAAAAAGAACACTTTTTTTCTCAAAATTGAATAAAGGGTTGAGGGGAAAACAGTCTGACAATATGTGGCCCAACAACTTTTTCCAGGATTGTAGCCTCATGGACAAGAAATGAGAAAGAATTGTGTGAAAACTGCACCTTGAAAGACTTTGTCAATGAATTTGAAAGTTGGAGACTGGCTGAAACTCTTGCCTGATTCTTACCGCCATAACTATCAAACGGGGGACCAAATTATGAATGACTACTTTATAATTTTAAAGCTTGAAACAAACACATATGCCCTACAATGCAGAATCAATAAACTTTTTCAGAGCTTTAAGGCAAGTTTAGTTTTATTTTTGCATATACAATAATGCATAACAGCAACAGAAATTTCTGGTTGGTAAATCATTGGCATCCAATTCTCACAGTATATCATGTTACATAGTCAGTCTTGAGACCTTCCGAATCTAACCTAACCTCATTTCTCTAACCCTAACCTCACCTAGAAACATGACGTCAGGCATGATGTACATGTGTTGGAATATCATACCTCAGAAATCAAAATGGAAGGCATTAGATTACCTGGACAGCAGCCAATCAATATTCATGGCCAGTTACTAAGAAGAATACTAATAGTTTAAATGAATATTCAACTACAAGCAACAGTAAAAGCAATACAGTACTATTTTCTCTAATGCACTAATCCATACCGCTCTTTTACCTCTTTTTCAGGAAACAAATCTGCCTGTTTTAGCAAGACTACCAGAGGTGACTGCCTCTGCCGTTTGGTTTTTGAGCTTTATAAATTCTATTGATAAATAGATTTTACCTTTCTTCTTGGTCTTCAAATTCCTCTTCATCTTCCCCCTCATCACTATTTTCCTCCCTACTGCCTCCATCAATACTGTCTTTGTCTTCATCAATGTGACCAAAAGGCTCTGATGAGATGGAGCTAGTGTTGGTAAGTATTACTCGACTGTCACTACTGGATGAAAGAACCAGCTGATCATGGAACTGGTTGTACCTGACACTCCAAACCCTGAAAGATATCAAAATAGAAATATTTTTGCATGATAAGATTCGTAAAATGTGTACAATACCGTCAGTTGCATAGAGACTTAGTCAGTTAGATGGAGTTTTACAGCACAGTTTCTAACCAATTGGTTTAAGTCAAGTTGATCATGACCATTTTCCAACTGTGGTTCACTGGCTTATTTTACCTACTCCATTGCTTGAGCTGAGCACCAAGCACAATATCAGTAGCATAAAGAGGTAGGTGGGGGCATTAGGGCATGGATCCCCTCACTGACATGGGTTTTCTCTCTTTCACCTTAAAGGGGCTCATTGAGTTGATATCGATACCTTAATGAGAGTGTTTAAGGGTCACTACCACATGACATTGATTACTATTAGCGTAACAATTCAGTTTTCATATCCAATAGTTATGGAAAAGTTACAATTTTGAGTTTTGTTGTGTCCGGACTTGTAACAATTTTGTGAATAATTTAAAAAAGTGTCTGGTCACGAATTTTTGAAAACGGAATTGAACCGTTATTTACTCACTCATAAAACAGTTATTTGTATGTAAGGTATGGGGATTGTCTAAGTTTGACCACTTGTCATTGGTATGTGAAGAAAACTTGACAGGTTTGGGAAAATTTGTTGGATTTCACAAATCAACTCAATGAGCCCCTTTAACTTCTAGTTTATTAGTTTATTGACACATGCATTCCCTGCATCACTCATATCACGTGCATTCAAGCATGCTGAACTTGAACCAACTGGTTGGAAACTGGGCCTTAAAACTACATCTAACCCAAACCAAGCATGCCACTCTACTGTATTGTGTTCAAAGTAGTATTGGCTTGAACTGCACAACTGCATACAATAGAACCTTTGTTATTGACCTAGCAGATACTACAAGTGTGAAGGCAAATTCACAGATGCAGAGTTTCCATTAGGTCTGCTAATTCTCTTCCCTGAGCTATGGGTTACACTTCAGGGATGGAATCTAATGGGTACAGTAGTTTCATAGCATGGATGACCATTTTGATTTTAGCTCCCAAGATCACATAAAATACTTTAAAACAATTTTACTTAAAAAGGTAGCATTTGTGGCACAAGGTTGTATACAAGGACACCCAGTTTTTCAAAATACTATCAATGAGAGAGGGACAACCATCTCCTTAGGCTCCTGGGCTCCCCCTGGACCAGCAATCATACAGCATAGGGCATGGCACCTATGTAAAATATACTGGCTATGTCACTGAGTAGCATGAATATAAATTTTAAGTGTAATTAAATTGTCTCCTTGTTGCACGTGTACTTGTGCACATCTTTCGTTACAAAAGCAAGTACACACCTTAATAGCAGCACCAATGCTTTGACACAACGAAATCTGTGTGTAAACAAGTTTATTCTTATGACTACCTCTATCTTGCTATGCTTTGTACCTAATTAATAATTCAGGAAAGCTGAATTTTGAAGGAAAATATGATACAACCATGGAGAGTTTCCTCATAGTATTAAATCAGTGCCACTGAAAGGTTTCCAAGATTGGTTGCAGTTCAGGTGTGGAATATGGACCTATGAAATTTTGACCTTCTTTAAGGAATTTTGGAGATTTTAAAAATGGCGGTATACAGACTCCGGTCCTCCAACTCCGCTTCAAACAGGCTTGAAAATATTTGAATAAGTTGACACATGTATGGCTATATGGTCATTTGTGTGCATACATTAAGATACATACAGCAAATATAGCTGTTGTAGGTTTGCATTCAATCCTTTGTTATGTAATGTATAGACAAACCTGACAGCAATAGCACCATCTTCTCAAACCATCATGTATTAGAAGAGTTATGGAGATTGCATCAATTGAATTTTTTTTTTTTTTTGATGAACACATGGCTGTTATGTAACAAATGGCTCAGTTTCTATCAGTTGGAAGTTTAGTACTTGAAAACAAAGCTACCATACTGCCATATGATTTTGAGTATTAAATCTATCATTCCACATCCATAGATATAGCATTTAAAACAATGAATTTATCCTTGAAAACAAATGCAATATTTTCCTTTAAATTAACTACCTATATCAAAATTATTTGAGAAATGTTTTGTCACTCTTTCCTTTGTTGAAAAAGAGTAAAATCCTAAAAACTTACCAATGAGAATGATCTGATAAAGATAAAACAGCTGTATTGGTATTCCTGATATCCCAAAACTTTACTTTACAGTCATCCCCACAGCTGGCAAGGTAATACTGCTTGTTAGGGTTAAAATCAAGATCACGTACCAGTTGATTGTGAGCATTCTCTATTTTGTAAGCTTCTCTGTCAACATAGAAATATGTTTAAACGTATTTAGATGAGTTAGAAAAAATGCACAAAAACATCTGATGTATTGTTACACCTAGAAAGGTCTAAGCCTGCTTTTATATTATATTGATGGCAACAACTGAGCTGTTAAATCCCATGAATGCATAATCTGTTTTATAACTTGACATACTAATTAAGCGTGGCGCTAGGTATGGATTTCATCTAGCGTGAGGTTATTGTCTGATAATTGTCTAACTTCATTGTCCCTCACTTTGCAGCCATCAGAGGGGTACTTATGTTTTGAACATTTATGGCACTTCTTGCCAATGTTTACACACAGAGCCATGAATTGGTTCATGGCAGAGGTTTCTGGAGTGTGAAATGTGTGAAGGTCTAAGAGAAGGGGTCCCCTTCCCTTAAAAAACTACTTTTGGTCTCCAGATGCATGCAAAGTGATACCATGTTTGTGCCTCAAATGTAATAAAGTTTACAGTGATTCCTTTTGCTACTATCTTTTTTTTTCAAGCTTGGGTCATGGGCAATTATTCAAAGCCCAGGGGAGGGGTGGGGTAAAGAAGGGTTGGAATTTGGAATCATTGGCTGTGTACCTACGTACATTACAATGGGGACCAAGAAGGCATAGGTATTGCCACAGAACTTGTTTATATAGAGTTGGCAAATCTACCTCAAGCACAAAATCTTGTCCAAAGGATGAGCTGAAAATGTTTAGTAAAATATCATATCAAATATTTGTAACTCACTTCATAGATCTCACATCCCATCCTCGTATTGTGGTGTCATTAGCTGTAGCAATTTGTGTGTTGTTATGATGAGGATTCCATCTGCCAGCTGTAAACTTAGGATGACCTTTGCCCTCCAATGCTGCTGAGTTGGTTAACTACAAAGTCCAAAGCAAAAAATACTCTGATCAGTGTACTGTTCTGATTATATTTTGCCACTTTGTTGCATGCTGTTGAAAATGCACTTTCTTGAGATAACCATAACTGGAGGAAACTCAGCACAAAAAATGAGAAGGGTAAAGAAAATAAAGGAATCATATTTTAGAACTTTAAAATATATGCAAAATAAGGACAAACTTCTGCCATTGAAAAAAAAAATATCTTCATTCAGACTTCCTTATAATCCTCAACTTTTATTGGTACATTATACTCAGGTAACTGTACATTATCCTGAAATAACTTACAGTAATTCATAAATGCAATCAACCCATTTGCAACTACCTTTGGATATTTAATTTTATTCAGGGTTGCACCATTTAAATGTTGTTATTTCCAAACAATTAATTGTCTTTTTAAATCAAACTATTGTTGTGTATGAAAGAACAATGTTACACAATGCTGGAAAAGTGCATAAAAATGGGATAATGCACTCTCAACAGGTGTTTATATTGCTATTGCTGGTGGCACTCAAGCGTTAAAACCCTTATACTTTGCTTTCATTAAACCTTCCATCATGCATTATCTTGTGCAGCTGATGCATGGTCAATCATTGTTTAGTCTGCAAAGATCTAGTTTGGTTGAAAAATATTGCCTTGTTCATCTTACCCCTCAATGCTGAACAAGTTTTAAGTTTTGTTTGAACTCAGATCACCTGATTGAAGTACAACTTCCTTTCACTATTGGGACATAATGCTAAAACATTCTCTGAATTCCTCTCTGTATTCAAGAAATACGAATACTACAAAAAAGTAATGGGCATAAGAGTGTGATTTTGGTGGATATGAATTATTTTATTAGTTGGAATTATATACCACCCTAGTGATTCCTCCACATTTGATTTATTGGTATGCCTTGGCATGACATGGGATATTTGATACTAACCCATGGTGATGGGTTTGTGAACAAAAAAGTGATGCCAAACTCTTTGCCTATCAGTGTCACACATACAATCAAATTTTGAACAAAATCTATAAAAGAAGTTATGTATGTTTTAAAGCATATAATGAATTCTTGACATCCCTATGATAGTACAAACAAAATCATTCATTGAAAGACTACAAGTTCTACTCATTTTAGCAATCTGAACAGAATGTCTAATCTGTTGATGAATAAAATTTGAGTTGAATAGAGCATTCAGCCTTTCTACAAATAAAATCATTCATGCTTCTGCACCCTAAACTTTCACTATTTAAAGGCAGAAAGGAACTCAGATATAAGTTTAACTTACATTTATTAACCTAACTTCTTTTATAGGCCATGCTTATTGTACCACATTAAGGACATTTATTCATCACCCCAGGCAGTTCTAATTTTCCAAACCTAGTCTCTAGATTCTTACTTAAGTCTCTCCCACAACTGTCTAAAATTCATCCTCATTCAGACACAAAGCCAGTTAATTACTTCAGGGCATACCCTGGTGAGTATACAAGGCCTTATGTGTTACCAGAACCCTTTCAGTTCAGGCATATTTTGAAGGTGCTGTCAATCAAAAAGAAACTTGTAGACTTGCAGTTTGCAGGGACAAATGACTATTTTTAAAGGTTTGAACTGCACTTTAATTGGGTGAAATCTGCCAGTTGAACTGTCCTCTTTGCTGCAAGCAATCTCTGAAAGTGTAACTGAAAAACAAGAATGTTTGTCAAATAAGTATACAACAAACCTTGGCCTCTGAGTCACTAACATTCAGGTCCCAGACTAGAATATGGGTTTCTGTTAATGAAATGAGTTTGCTGCCATCACTCTGTGGCTCCCAGAGAACACTGAAACATGAATTCAGAATTGCAAAAGATTTTGTGTAGCAAACTGGACAGAAACTTCAGGTATGGTGGTAACAACACTACATTTGTAGTATACATGATTAGAGTTGGTGTTTCCTCTAAGAAATTTTCCATTGAGTCAATACACTCAATATGAGAAAATTTGACCGACTATGAATAACTGTTTTTTGGACTGCAAATACATCAACTATGGAAGTAAACATGAATGAAGCCCTCTTTTGTCTTTCTTTTCACATGAACTTAAGTGCATCAAATTGACCATTCATTGCATTTAAATCACATCATAAAAGAAACTCTGACTGGAGTATGGCAAACAATATGTTCTTAATATCCATTATGTTTAGAACTTGAAGACACCTTTTTAGTAACAAGTGTAAAAATGACTGGATGTTTAGCCAGCTAACCATTGACACCAATGTTAGTCACATAAACCAACTTTATAGATTACAAATTCAAAGTAATTAGTCTTAATAGCACAGTTATGGAGGAAAAAGAAGATTCAATGCACAAATTTCAGTGAAATACATAACATTGAATGTGATAAAAATGGCTGTAATTCAATTGTACATTTTCAATTGTACATTGGGAGACATTGTATCCAATCTGCTGTGGTGCATCACATGTGCACTTCAAAACTAATTATATCTTTTTTCATGCATGTCTATTTAATTGACACATCTCTTTGTTTCTATTGTTTAGTCTCTCTTGACTGATTCCTTTAAATGATGTCCTTAATTTCGTTTTCAACTGATGCTCAGACAAAGACAGTTGTCTGTACAGGCTTTGAAGGGAGATGAATTTCTTCCAATGACCAGACTTAAATTAGGATTTTCAGAAAATGACTGGCAACAAACATTTCAATAATGCACATCAATTGTACCCCAAGGTTGAAACACATTATCTGCTTGAAAGGATGTTCAAGTCTATATCTTTCTTTGTTTTAGTAAGCTTTTCCCTCTTAAAAAGATATCTTTGAAAAGAGAGATTAAAAGAATTCTTTGCTGATTTTAATATAATATGTCTCAATGGTTTCTCCATCTCATTGGTCCCCCAAGTAGCTTAATTTGTATTCTTAGTACCCTGTGTCATTAGTCCCCCTTTTCATTATTCCCTCTCATTAAGTCACCTTTCTCCTTGGTCCCATTGAGATTGGGGACCAATGACACAGTGGACCGATGAGATGGAGGCCCATAGAGACAGGAAACAAGTGAGATTAGGGACTACAAACATAATCCCATCCCTGGTACAGTACATGTATATTACTCATACCTGACCACATTGCCAAAACCTCTTTCCTCGAGTTGACACAAAGGTTCCAGAGATTTAGCTCTCGCTGAATTCTCTTCCTCTGCCTGCATATCTGGTTCATTGGCAGAATCTTCCTCAGGCTCTGGTAACTTCCATATGGTAGCAAAGAACTGGGTTTTATTGTCCTCAACTGTGAATAACAAAAGTCATAACATAATCATAAATAGCTGTTACATCTCTGAAAAAATGTAGCAAGTTTTCTTTTAAAATGCTTACATGCATACACTACCTCGGTCCATATATTGAAGAAAACAACTTACTTTTGCTGTATGTTGAGGCAAATATTTGAGAATCTCCAGGACTAGAGGTCAACTGCCAAATTTCCCCATCTCTGTGACGGAAGACAGTTTTGTTCAGTGAATTATTGTCCTCATCAAATTGTAGCAAGTGCACCTAGAAACAAAAAGAGTAACTTAAGTTGTTTCAAAATGTTTTTTGTTACATGTATTAAGTGTATCTATGGCTTCTGACTGGTACATGCTAAAGGTGAGAAATTTGATAACTGAAAAACTAAAATAATAAATACCAACTCAACCAAGTGAGAATCTACTGTATAATAACTTATTAAAACTTCAAGATCATATAATCTTAGCTGTGTAGAGTGTAGCCAGTGGTAAATTTGGCTTGAGACCCTTTTCAAAATAGCTACTGGAAAGTATTGTATAATACACAATACTACTATAGGGCTTGTGTGTGTTGTTTTTGTCAATGGTACTTTACTATAGCAAAAATTGACACATGCCAACACTCTATCCCACAATTCATTGTAATTGCTATTTGGATAAACGGATCATCAGTCCTTTTCTTCTTTCCTTTTTCTCCACATGCTATACCTAATCCTCATATTCTCAGGAACAAGGATAGCTTCATGATAAAGATTAACAAAAGAATTGAAAAAAAGACTGATGGGTGCCAGTTATGGCTGACTTTATGTAACAATTGCTTTACTGTTTGAATTACTCTATATACTTGGAACATTTTACATACAAAGCTATCAAGGCTGTTGCTATAAAAAAACAGTTGTACTTTATTTCATATGAAGAAATGACAACCTGTCCAAAGGCAAAACCTAAAAGGGTATTCAGTATAGATGGGCGGATCCAGGAACCAAAAAATGAGGGTGGTTGACTTAAGAGAAAGCAGGGAGTGCGAGAGAGTTGCACCGATCATTTCATGTATGTTTTATTGTTCATGCCAGCAAAAAAGGGATGACTGAGGCCATAAAAGCCCCCCTTGGATCTGCGCCTGACAGAGAAGGGTGTAGTCACAACAACCTCTGCTGAAGTTTCACACATATGAAATAGAGTGTACTCAAACAGACATTAGGTCATTAATATCATCACTGAAATAAAAAAGGTCAGGAGAAGGAATACTCTAAGGCTATGAGTCCATAGAGACTGAGAACAGAAAAAGGAGTTCTACAAATTCATTTTACAGCAATATTTAGTAGTCCTACTATGTTTGTGTTTATGCCTTTAAATTTGGTCTATGTAATAGTAAGTGGATGACATTTTGTGGGCGATCGATTTTTCCCCAGAACTACAGGATAAGTCCATTGCTGGATATTCCGTCATTAAAGGAAAGCCAACATTTTCAACTGGGAGGATTGGAACAAAAGAGATACTGCATGTCAGGGATTTCACCAGAAACACAAAAAAAGGGGGGGGGGGATTTATTACTGCTAAACCCCAAGTCCAAATTGATGCTTTCCTACTGTAGGCTAAAGCTATGAGTGGGTTCAGGGGGACAAAAGCTTGCTTCAAGGCCCCTGTAAGGTGCAATTTGAGGGTTTTAAAGGCCATTTATTTTTGTAAGTTCAAACATTGCTGCAAAAGTGTTGTCTTTTTAAGTAAGAAACCAAGATAATGACATTCTTCTAATTTTTTTGGAAATGAAAAGAGGGGCAGGGTTTACCCACCTTCTTCTGGAAAGGGGGGGCAAATCCCCCTTTCCCCCCTCTGTCAAAAAACATGCATGTACAGTTACAGAAAAACTGAAGAATCCCATAGATTCACAAGCACTAGGTACAGTACACTGGTAAACCATGTTCTAAGAACAGAAATTGTACTGTAAATAAAATTACGTTAAAAGATGTTTCACCTTGTTCCCAGTCAAACAAATTACAAAAATAACTTTTCTAAGAAGTGACTCTGAGACTTTTTCAGGATACGAGAGCCACTTTTGACAAAAAGTTTGCAGCTTTGTATAAAGTAAAATCTTCCAAAACATTACCTGGTTGTCATTTTTCAGTGACTGTGTACCGACCAAAAATTGAATAGCATCTGTCTCTGCTGTTATTGAAGTTAGAGCCCTCGACTGAAAATGAAAAGAAATGATTGAAATGGTCACAAAAAATTTAACAGGAAAAGTATTAAAATGAAAAGTTTGTAAAAAGTGTAGGCTACTTCTACTGGCCATTTCCAGGAACTTATCGGAAAATAAATATTGAACTTGATTCTAGGCCAACCAGTGTTCTCCACAGGTTGCAAATCAAGGAGGTTTGAAATTTACTGAGTGGACACCCTATCTGATTTATTTGATACCATGTATGGTGCCAAATGGTGCCAAATGGTGCCATGTGGTTGTTGGGTCATTTCTTTTTCTGATTATTTGAAAGCAGTGTAGGAATATTCAAATGGCTATTCATAAAGGTCTTGCAAGAAAGACATAAATTTTCTAGACCATGTCCTCCAAACCCTGCCATAATACCCTTTTCCTAACTCAAGAAATCTCCCATTAAAGATTAGCAGCATTGTTAAAATATGCCTCCACTTTCAAAAAAGCTGCAAAAATTTATGTAATGTGGGCACACTGTGTCAAATTCCTTTTGTTATTCCTTAAACATGTAACATCCTGTCCCTACTTGAAATTTGATACTGTTGGAATGTTTTCATATACCTTTTCGTGTAAGTCTAACATTTCCCTATACCGTATGTGGGGTATACCAAAATATCTTGCTTAATATTACCTGCAGCAGCAAGAGAGTTATAAACAAATTAAGTGCAATGTTAAATTTATGTGCTGCGATGACATCACAAATTTCCCAAAAAGCACTAAATTCCAAGAGAAAATTTTTTTTTTTTGAAAATTAGTATCTTCTGAGTGCAACATGCTATTGAGATGCAGTTTCCACCTTCTGACAGAGAAGACTTTTCTGCAAACTTTGAGGTCGATGAATTTTGTCTAGGTAAAATGCCTTTAAGGCTATACTGTAGGATCTAGCCATTGGACTTGATATTCGAGAAAACCTTAAATTAAAATAAATTTGAGGGTTGTTTTTGAGGGGCAGATATATATTTTTGGAAGGGAGGACACCATTTGTGGAGATTGCCATTAATATTTAAAGGGTGGGTGGGCAACCTTCTGAAACCTGTGTTGGTGAAATTTGGCAGTTTTTGAACTAACAGTAACTGTTGTTCCAGTCAAAATCATACCCACAAATTAAAGGTTAAGTTCTGATGAGATCTGATTGAATTTTCAACAAATTCAAGTTAAGAACTTATTGAATCAGCACAGCTAGGCCTATGAAGCTTTAAGGGTCATTTCATCTTCACTTGTAAAATTTTCTAATTTTTAAAGTTGGGTGCATGAAATTTCACCTAGGGTAATGGAGGGAGCTAAAATATAGCAATTCAGCCTATTTATGCCTCTTCACTTCTTAATTTCTCGTTATAGGAGAAGGTTATTGATCTATCTAAATATATGAAGAACTCATAGGGCCCATAGTACTGACTGAAATTTTAAGGTTGTTTTGGCTTTACTGTTGTGGTTTAAAGCACCTCCTGAGGAAGTTTTTAACATGGGTGGAGTTTTCAGTGACCCCTACCAGTGTGCAATATGAACTGAAGGAAGTTAAATCAAAACAATTGGGATTGGAAAGTGTTTCTTATACATACACATTTTACAGAGAGTTCAACAAATTAATGCCATAATTAACTATATCCTTATGGGACAGTATTGCAACTATGTTCTGACGTACTGTACAACACTGGTTGGTTGGGAAATGTTAGTGCTGTTCTCATTTCAAATTGGTAGGAAAAGAAGAAGAACTAATGGTGTGTGATTGCATAATGGTATCTTGCCCTATCATTCATTTCTTAAAAACACCATTAATATTTATCACCTCAAATAGCACAAGGGTGCTGAAAACCATGACCCCTTCATTGTGGTAAAGGGGGTTTTCATTACCCCCCACTCCAACCCCAGAAAGCAAGGAAAACACCTCAGCCTTTATAAATTTTAGATTAACGATAGACAATTTTAAAGTTTAGTTACCTTCAGGATGACATATATAGGCCTAATCATGGATAAAGAAAATTCACTAAGCTTTTGTACATGTACAAAGTGATTTCTCATCTCGACATTGGTAAACCCACACTTCTTGTGGATTGTTCATCATAAATGAGCATAAATCTGCAATATTCCCATATTGGACAAGAGGAAACAAAATTATGTACCAGATTTTATGCACCTAAACTCAAAGCCTTTGGTTCTCAGGGCATTGAACAAACTAGGGTGCTGAAACCCTGGGTTTACCCCATCCATGCTACAGAACTCAATTTTCTCTTGAGTGGTTGAACTAATGCCAAGCAGTAGTAGGCTCCTGTACCAGGTCTTGCCAGTTTGGATTTACAGCAAAAGGTTGCTCTACTTTTTAATAGGAAATAACATACTTTGTTATAATTTTTGTAAGGAAAGAAAGAGAGTGGTTTTCAAAATTATGTTACAAACTTGTTTCATACAAACTTACTTTTGAAATATAATTCAACTATAAAGAAGGGATTACAGTATTTTGGGATTGACACAACTTTTGGAACCATCAAAGTAACTGTAATTAAAATATATATGGTGGGGCCAATTGACCTGGACGTCCAGCTCTATTACTGGTGCTTCTTGGGTTATAGACCTGGATGTAAATTCCAAGTTTTAAATGAGGGTTCCCACTCTGTCTGCTAGCAGTGAACACAAAGTGGATGTAATGAAAGGTTCCGTAATATGTATTTGCAATATTTGTATTTAGTGACTTTTCAGTTTCTTATTTGCAGCATTAACTGTTTTTAATACAATCTCCTCTGACATACACCATGTTGTTTCCTTTTAGTATCCATTCACTGCTTCATCCAATTCAACTGAGTCATAAAAATTTTGGCATAGTTTCTGATTTGCCTTCTGTGCATGCACTGTGCTGTAAAATCCTAGGAATGTTTTCTAAAAATGGAACCTACTGCCATTGTGCGAGATGCTCCACATTAGCCATGGAGTGGGAAAACAAGCCAGTGAGCCACAACTGGAAGGCTGTGGCTGGTTCGACTTGAAACAATAGGTTGGAAACTGGGCCATAAAACTTTATCTAACTAACTAACTAACCTAGCCTGGGATTGTTTTTGGTTTTGTTACATGTATGTTAATTAATAATAATAATAATATAACAGTTCTTATACAGCGCCTTACACAAGAAGTCTCAAAGCGCTAAAACTATACAACATGCGGTCAATAAGACAAAGTAAACAAATGAGTTTTCAAGTTAGTTTTAAATTGTCCAACAGTGGAAGAGTTCTTGACAAAAGATGGAAGGTCATTCCACAGTTTCGCAGATACTGTTGAAAAAGCACGATCACCATAAGAATGGGTAACAGATGACGGCACATTTAAAAGAGATTGAGAGCTGGAACGTAGTTCACGTAAAGGCTTGTAATTAGATATAAGATCCTTTAGATATAATGGAGCAAAACCATGGATGCATTTGTATGTAAGAAGAAGGATTTTGTAGTTGATACGATGCTGCACAGGAAGCCAGTGAAGATTACGAAGAACAGGGGTGATGTGGTCACATGATTTTGTTAATGCAACAAGTCGAGCCGCTGAGTTTTGAATTCGCTGGAGTTTTGAAATTTGGTGTTTAGGTAAACAATACAAAAGACTATTTCCATAATCCAGACGGCAGGTAACGAATGCATGAATAAGCTTTTCGGTAGTTTGGGCATCCAAATAATGTCGTAATTGACCAATTTTGTGCAAAGCAAAGGAGGCAGAGCGACACACATTATTAATATGCTGAGATAAGCTAAGATCATTCTGGAAAATAACACCCAGATTTTTTGCACTCTGGGCAGGCGTGATTAAAGAGTCTCCAATGGAAATACTGGTGAGTGGTATAGTATCACGGAAGCGAGAAACAAGGTGTAGTACTTCAGTTTTCTCAGGATTGAGTTTTAAACTGTTGGTGGTTGACCACGAAAGGATGTCCTTAACACAAGTTTCCAGTTGCGGTAATACTGAATGGCAGTTTCTATTATCAACTATAGCATACACTTGAGTGTCATCTGCATAAATCATTTTGGACAGACCATATGATTCTATTATGTTTTCAATAGGAGATGTGTACAAAGTAAAAGCAAGAGGACCAATAACAGATCCTTGAGGGACTCCCTCTTCAGGTACATGAGCCTCAGATAAGTGACCATTGATATTAATATGTTGCAATCGGTTGGTAAAGTATGATGTAAACCAGCGGAGTGCAGTTTCACAAAATCCAAATCTATTAGAAAGGCGTTGTAAAAGGATAGTATGATCAATGGTATCAAAAGCAGCAGAATAGTCCAATTGTGTGGTGTATGTTATGTTAACTGCGTGTTGTTGGCTCAGTATGGCAAAGCAGGTGAGAAGCATGCTACAAAGTTCCTGCTTATGTATACAGTATGCCAATGAACTTTGCCATGCCTCCATACGTTGTTGTCTTCAGTTTGTTTTCTTTGTGTAGTTCTGCTTCTGGTAGGATACTACAAACAGATCTCCGCAATATACCGTTGTAGGTGTGAAATGACTAGCGGACAGGCAAATTAATTCAGACTAGGACTGCACATACCTCCCAAGTGACCCTCATTTTACAGGTTTGACCCGAATTTGGGCACCAAACCCTGCTGACCTGCCCAGCCCTCTGAAAACCCCCCATTTCAAATCTCTGAGGTATTGTTAGTTAGAGAACAACCCAAATTACAGCAAATAATTAAGCTTACTGTTAACTACAAATTCAGAAAATCATGTCTCACAGCATATTCAACGGCTCATGTTGCTATACATTGCATTGGCCTTCACAGAGACATTTGCTGTGGCAACATCTCTATTGGCTAACCTTGCAGCAGGTATGGAATATATTCCTGTCACTGCGTATTACAATAACGTCGAGCAACACCGGGTTCAATGGCGAAAATGAATGCCCACTTCGCAGGTTAGAGGGGGGGGGGGCTTGTCTCAAAGTTTTCAATCATACGAAGGTATAATTTATTGGAAATCACTTGCAACATAGTGGGGCCGTGGGTGACACAATGAGATGACATTTGCAAACTGTACTGGTAACGCACCAATATTTACAGCAAAAATAACGATTGAATATTGTGATTAGGAGAAGTTTTAGTCATTGCGCTTTTGTGAGTATCTGCATAATATTATTTTGGCAAATCTCTCGATGCAATATTTTTCTAGGTTACTGCAAAAAATCCAGTACCGTACTGAATTTTTTTGGCCGAAACCTAGCGAAATTGTTGTGACTGATTTGTCCAAAATGTGTCAGCATTTTGCGTGTAGACACTTCTAAATTTCAAAATTTTTTCAAAAAGGGTCAGGGGACACCCCACCTCCCCTTATACCCCTCCCCCAGGTTGGCGATTCACCAATGGATAGATCAGTTGGACCCACATCTAGCCTCTGGGAAACTTGGGAGCTTTGCTAGTATGCTGGTATGATGGCATCTCCTCAAGGATGTTAACATCAGTTTACGTATTTAATTTCTACAAGATTCAATAAGAGCATGAGGGGAAAGTCCTGATGGCTGGAGTTAAAAAATTCTACTCAGCCACTGTCCTTGGAGGAAAAGAAAAACTGTAGCAGTCCTTTTTACAGCAGGGTGATGAAAGGTGTTCCATGAAGTCTTGTGAGTAGAGATTCCATGAAATAAAGGCATCTAGATTGATACAGAGGCAATAGAAGGAGAGTTCCCTACAGCAAAAGTGAGAAGAGTCAGTTATGCTGCATCAGGGTTGTTGATTTTTTTTATTTTTTTAAAAAAATAAAAAAAAAATCGGATTTTAATGATTTTTTTTTAAATTTCTAAAAGGTGTGATGTCACAAAATTTCCTGGATGCTAACTGTGTATACTCCATAACTACAAAGATGAAGTTCTCAGCTTCCATGGCTATCATTTGCTAAACAAAAACAAAATCAAATGTATGGAAAAATGAAAAGTATAGCCCATTGTACCAGTCTATACACAAAACATGTAACACAACCTCTGTGGTTCATAATCATATGGGCACATGACCAAAGTACTGTGCTGTATGAAAATGTTGTGCATACAAAGACAGTGATTTCAAATGTAGAAAATTTGGAAAAAATAACTATTTATTCCCAAAAGAAAATGCTGTTAAACTGAACAATGTGCACCAACAATCCTTTGAAAATAGTATTGAATAGGCTATAGGAATACAGCATCAGATCTTGAGTTTTAGATTTTCCAGTTGTGCTACGAGTAGCACTCATCAGGAAATTAAGGGGTGTGGTAGGTGCGCTGTTTTATTAAACTAAAATAGATTTCTATATGAGCCCCCATTTTCATCTAGGTGTGCAAAAAATCACACTCCTCACAGTGATTTTTGGTAAGTGATGGTGTGCAATCACACTCGCATACCTCAAAATTCAAGGCTTGCAGTATATACAGTATGCTGAACTAGGGAGTCTAAACAATTCCATGTTGAAACTCAGAACTGCTACTGTACTCCTTGTTCCTAAACTCATTGCACAATGGTTTCATAGCAGATGAAGTGGCGATTGTTTACACTATGTAGAACTTAATGGTGTATGGAATGTACTGTAACAGAGTACACTGTACATTAATTAATCATTCCATCTATCAATTCTCAATATTTCTAGTACTTGGACTTGGTAAGATCTCATTGGGCATGGTATGGGTCCTGATATCAGGGTTGGTAAAATGCAAAAATAATTGAATCCCATGCCTGGTTCATAGAGTAAGAATTTCATATGCATCCTGTCTTTGAATCACCCTAAAATGAGACCCTACAACACAATCTGGTACATAACTACTAAAACATCTGACATTTTCATTTGAGGGTCCCACTGTCCTCAACCAACTTCATGAAAAAGGTTAATGACCACTACGAATTCTGTTGACTTTTTTCAATGAAATACTGTACATTTCACTTGTGAGCTGTAATATTGATTCTGTGGAGTCAATACTGATGCGTCTCTTTCTAGGGGTGCACAATGTGTTTAATCATTCTGAACTGTGTTGTTTGATCAAATTAGTTGAATTCAGTGAAAAAAAACCAACCAAAAATAACTTTTTCTGACCATAAACAAATTTTTTCCAATGAAGTGATTTAAATCAATGACTTTTTTGAAAAAAATCATTTAAAATTGCAATTAAATCAGTGATTTTAATCCAGGCCATTAAAATCAAACAACCCTGTACTGTATAAGTTATCCCAGTACAGTAGTACATGCATAGTATGTAAACTTCTTACCTGCAACCTAAAATCATGCAACCAAAGTTTATATCAGGGAGAATATGCCTGGTACTTGCCATATAATAGGCCTACAATCTTTGAAAAAAAAAGTTGGGACACTTTGCCATAATATTCTTGAATTTCAGTTCAAAGGCTTACATGAATTCCCCTCCCTCGCTCACCCTTTCAATGTTGCGCTGAAAGAGTGACTGTATTCCATAAATAGGCTAACTGTGGTCAACATTGCGAAGGGGAGCAGGGGTGTCCCAAGGAGTTTTGTCCAAGATTGTTTGAGCCCCACACGCCTTTTTCGGAAAAGTTTTTTGGGAGGCTTATATGTCTGAGGATTTTAGCATAAAGAGTAAGTAGCATAAAGAGTTGTTTTAATGTGTTGTTTGATTCATTTGTACATATTTATTTAGAGTTGGGATGATAATAAAGAATAGACTGTTGCAGGTATTCTTGGGATATTTGCATCTTGTAAGCCATGGGCAGAGTTACTGTACGGGCAGAACACCTACCAATTCCTCCTCGTAATACAGATGCAAAACCAATTAAAAAACGTGTTTAAACTTGGAGGAGGCAATTTTAGAGCAAATAATTCAACATTTGAAATATGGAAAGAGACTTTTGAATATTTTTCAGGCCCGGGTAATCTCCAAGATACGTTCTATTCCGATAGATACTATATATATATACATATAACCAAAACAATTTCTTGGATAGAAAAGTCTGACTTCTATTGCAAACTGGTGTTAAGGAGACGAGATTTTAACTGAAAGAGCGCCACGATCTACCATGAAATGTTAAAGGCACATCTGAGATCCAAGCTTTTAAAATATAACAATGGTAGATCGTTAGTTAAGGCTGGTTTTTGGCATATTTTGAAGCAAATGGCACCCCTGTGACCCCATTTCTCACGTTACATGTAACTGGTTACGCATGCTTTTTTTCCTCTTTAAACCGAAGCAATTTCATTGCGTTTTGCTTCCAAATTGGCTTTTAAAATAAATGGTAGAAGGTAGGGTTTATCTTTCACTGCCGGTCTCGTCAAGTTCCCATGTACGGCATATTTTTTTCTTGAGAAAACACGGTAAATTACTTAAAAATGAAGTAATAGGCAGAATACATCAGTGCCTCTGTTCTCCAAAGTACACTTATCAGGTAACACATGTATCACTGTTTTGAACAAATTTAAAATACAAAAACATGAACATTTTTTCAATATTCTTTTCATTTTAAGACAGTGTAAACCAAAAACAAGTCACTGTTGAGAACAGCTACATGAACTATCGGGAGCTTATACTTATTCCCTTTTGCAAATCAACCCATCAAGACAAAATGACACTTTCTACTGTGTGATGCGAGTAGTTCTTATTATAACTTCCCGAAATTCTCAGACAATCTTGGACAAAACTGTTGGGATACTTTGCCATAATATTCTTGAATTTCAGTTCAAAGGCTTACATGAATTCCCCTCCCCCGCTCCTCCTTTAAATGTTGCGCTGAAAGAGTGACTGTATGCCATAAATAGGCTAACTGTGGTCAACATTGCAAAGGGGAGGGGGGTGTCCCAAGGAGTTTTGTCCAAGATTGTAGCCTAGGCCTAGAACCAGATGCCTCAGAGCAAATAGCCATGATGAAGAATTAATTTAGGCCTACCTGTAGCAGTGAATTAGCTGAATTTCAGTTTCTGCAAGCCAGAAAGATTTAAGACTGAGTCCAGCTAGTTTGACATCATCAGATTTAGCCTAACGTTAGGCCTAGCCTGGATGGGGTTGAATAGTATTAGTAGGCTAGTAGGCCTACTCTAGCCCTTGAACAGGACCCAGCATTACGTTCCTATGCTATACACTTCATTTCTGGGCCCTTGCCCGGTATACACAAAAACACATAGCTCATTTGCTCACGTCCCCCCAAAAATACCTTTTCTCACCAAGCTTTCCACAGATGATCTTTGTCATCACATTCACCTTCCACACAAGTCTGTTAACGAAATAAGACCTTTAAGAGGGAAATTTTGGCTGGATAATTCTGCGAGTAACATTAAGCCTATGCAGAGTATTTTTCAGTAGAAAAAGTCACTGTTTGTCATGTGATCTTATATAAAACAGGGAAGCCCACGCAGTGACTGTACAATTTCGTAATGTACAGAGAGCTTACTATATGAAATACAAGTATTGACTAGCCGCGCTTACTAATTGGTCTTCGATAGCTTGTTGAGCGGAAGTCCTTCCCATCATGCAACACAGTAGCAGACGATCAAGATTTCGATGTTACTGTGAAGGATGGCACCACATTTTTCCTGCCTTTTGCTATGAATTCGCTGGTATTAAAGCTCAGTTTGTTGTTTTGGCTTAAAACGTCGTTACTTTTGTACATGTAGGCCAGTGACCATAGTAAGGAGTGACTATAAGAAGCGGATTATACGGTCACGTTCAGTGACTATCCTACTCCAGCCTCCAGGGCTTGAAATGAGCTGGAAAAAGGGCACAGCCAAACTGAGCAATATCTGATATGGCTTTCGGTCCAGTGTATGTTATTTCAATGGACAATTACTTCTGGACATAATTAATGACTTTGCTGCTGACCAACTTGTGAATTTTCCCACTAGAGGGGATAGTACACTTGACTTGGTTATCTCAAATATTCCTAGTCAATACACTGATGTTAGTGCCATCGATTCTCCAAGTGATCATGAGGGTATCTCTTGTAAATTGAAGTGTTTGTTTCCTGATTCTAAGCAACCTCGTAGGCTCATTTTACAGTACTCTAAGGGGAATTTTGTTGCTATGAGGGAGGACACACGGGGTTTCTCATCTACCTATTTCAACGGGGGGCAAGATAATCGTACTGTGGAAGAAAATTGGCAACTCATTAAGTCCTTTCTTGAAAGAACTGTGAAGGATAATATTCCCACTAGATTGCCCAAATCCAGAAAATCTCTTCCATGGATAACCGACAGTATTCGCAGGCTAGTTAGGCGTAGGAACAGATTGCATGCCCTTTTTAAAAAAACCCGGAAGACTGGTATTTATGGGAGATGGGCTCATCTGCGAACTAAAATCAAAAGAGAGATTCACACCTCCCATAAAAAGTACATTAATGGAATGATCGGCGATATCAAAGCCGATGCCAAACCCTGGAGATATATTAATGGTCAGAAGAAAGATAGGCATAATCTCCCCCCTCTTAAGAACGATGATAAGCTAGCTCTCACTGTCTTGGACAAAGTTCCTGCTCTCAATAACCAGTTCTGTAGTGTATTTACTAAAACAGTGTTTCATACTGTTCCCCTCATCAGGCCCACGTGTAAGAGAATGAGTGATATAACTATATCCACCTTTGGCGTTGAAAAGCTTTTGCACGGTCTTAAAATCAATAAGGCCATGGGACCAGATGGCATCCATCCTTGGGTCCTGAGAGAGATTGCCACTGATTTTGCACCTGTTCTAAGCCATCTCTTTCAGCAATCCCTTACAAAAGGGTGCATTCCAGAGGATTGGAAGACTGCAAATGTTTGCCCTATTTTCAAAAAAGGTGACAGTTCCCTACCTTGTAATTACAGGCCTGTTTCTCTTACATGTGTCTGCTGTAAATTGTTAGAACATATTATTGCCTCAAACCTTATGAACCATTTTTAAATACATAACTTACTCTCTCCCACCCAGCACGCCTTTCGTAAGTCTCATAGTTGCGAAACACAACTTGTGTCGATAATTGAGGACTGGGCTTCCTCCCTTGATGCCCATAAACAAATCGATGTGTTTATCTTGGATTTTGAGAAGGCCTTCGACATTGTTCCTCATGAACTGCTGAAGACCAAGCTGTATACACTTGGTGTTTCAAATCAGATTCTTCGTTGGGTTGATGACTTTCTTGTTGATCGTAAACAATCTGTTGTTGTCAATGGAACCCGGTCTCCCCCGATGCAAGTTCTGTCTGGAGTTCCCCAGGGGTCTGTCCTAGGACCGATTCTCTTCTTGGTTCATATCAATGATATCGTCGATGGTGTTTCTTCCAAGGTTCGTCTTTTTGCAGATGATTGTGTCTGTTACCGTATTATTGAGTCCGATGAGGATTGTCATAAACTTCAGAATGATATCAAGCAGTTGGGGCTGTGGGCTTCCACGTGGGGCATGAGATTTCAGCCCACTAAGTGTAGCGTTATTACTTTTGCTCGGAAAAAAAGTCCCATACTTTTTAGGTATGTTCTAAATAGGATTGAGCTCCTGAGGGTAGATAGTATTAAGTATCTCGGAATTACCATCACTAAAGATCTGAACTGGGAGAAGCATATCCAAAACATCTGTAACAAGGGAAATAAGATTCTTGGTATTTTGTATAGAAACCTATCTTCCTGCCCTGGTGATGTCAAGTTAATGGCTTATAAAGGAATCTTTCTGCCTGTGCTGGAGTACGCCAGTAGTGTTTGGGACCCCCACCAGGTTTACCTGCGCGACAAGCTTGAGAGTATACAAAAACGGTCTGCTAGATTCATTGCCTCTGACTATTCAAGGGAGCCAGGATCAATGACCAGGCTCCTTAAGGAACTAAACCTTCTGCCCTTAACTGAAAGGCGGAGGAAAAGTAGATTGATCCTTTTTTCCAAAGGTATGTTTGGCCTGGCTCAATTACCTGTTGATTGTCTCCAGCGGCCTACTCGTAGAACCCGTTTAATGCATGACCTTCATGTCTGTCTCCCACTAGCCCTTGAACAGGACCCAGCATTACGTTCCTATGCTATACACTTCATTTCTGGGCTCTTGCCCGGTATACACAAAAACACAGCTCACTTGCCTACTCACGCCTGAGTAGGCATCCCTCACGTCCCCAAAAAGATACCTTTTCTCACCAAACTTTCCACAGATGATCTTTGTCATCACATTCACCTTCCACACAAACCTGTTAACGAAATAAGACCTTTATGAGGGAAATTTTGGCTGGATAATTCTGCGAGTAACGTTAAGCCTGTGCAGATTATTTTTTCAGTCGAAGAAGTCAGTGTTTGTCATGTGACCTCATTTAAAACAGAGAAACCTACGCAGTGACTGTACAATTTCGTAATGTACAGAGAGCTTACTATATGAAGTACAAGTATTGACTAGCCGCGCTTACTAATTGGTCTTCGACAGCTTGTCTAGCGGAAGTCCTTCCCATCATGCAACACAGTAGCAGACGATCAAGATGTCGATATTACTGCGAAGGATGGCACCACATTTTTCCTGCCTTTTGCTATGAATTTACTGGTATTAAACATTCCAGAAGGTATAAGTGGTATTTAAGAATGATCAAAATCATTATATTAACTCAAATCTGTTCTATGAACCATTCCATCGTAATTAGAGCTCGGTTTGTTGTTTTGGCTTAAAATGTTGTTACCTTTGTACATGTAGGCCAGTGACCGTAGTAAGGAGTGACTACAACTACAAGGAGCGGATTATACGGTCATGTTCAGTGACTAGTCTCCCACATACTAGTACTAACTGTTATAAATTTTGCTTCCTGCCTCGAACCATTAAGGATTGGAATCGTCTCCCCTTGAATGTAATGAGGGTTGCCTCTGTCCATAAGGACCCTATTACCTATATTACTGGGCATATTTAGCCTCTCGACGCATGCGTTATGAAAGAATGTCCTTTGGATGTGTCACCTTTATTGAAAAAGAAGAAGAAGAAGAAGAAGAAGAAGAATTACTGAGGGGCATCACAACCATCAGAAATTCGGGCCCGTATACTCGTAATACAAAGTGATACGAGGCGACAGTTAGTCTAGGCTAGGCCCAAGGTTACACTAACTTACTGACTGGTTAGTAGTCAATTCATCTGTTTCGCGAAACTAGGCCTGGTAGTAAGGAATAGCTGGTAACCTAACTAGTTTCTGCTAAGCTTATGATTGGTTTTTAGTTTGGATGGAATCAGGTAAAAGGTAGTTTGAAAAATACAATTTCATGTTAAATAATGCAGAGGAACGTCTGACCTGGAACTCGAGGCCATATATTACAGGAGCGTCGTCTTCCATCGTTATGAGGTATAGAATCTCGCGAGACCCTAGACCTGACCAAGTCTACACCACGGACTTCCTGCATACATGGACAGAGCATGTAACGTGGTACGTGCTATCCGTAGATTGTAGCCACCGACTTGGACAGAAAAAGGGCACCAAGATGGCCACAGTGAAGCTATAATTTGTAAGATTTGACAATGAATCGATAACTCTGTAATATTTTAAACGAAGGTTAAATTTGAATCAGAAACCCTATCATAATCCTGCAATACGGGTAGTGATTTTGATCTTACCTTGCATAATTTTGAAAATATATGAAGTTTCTTGCAAACTTTCACACAAACCTACATCAGACAGCCATCTTGCTACGCCTTTACTTATGAGTACGGTAGAGACAATCCAACGTGCAGTATGCTCTGTACATGTATAGGATATGTATGGTTTAAACCTAAACTTGCGATGGAATACTTTTTCCAGTAGGATTTTAAAGGGAAAATCCTTTTTTCTTTTTTTTTCAATATTTTCTTTTTCCAAAATGCTTGTTGGGTTACAATGAGCAGAACTTATTTTGATAGATTTGACATATTCCTCCATAATAGGGTGAAGCAATTACAAGATCGGGGTCGAAAAGCTGTTAGGCCTATTTGGACAAATCCAACAAGCCGAGTTCATATATTTGCATGGAGTTTCCTTTACTGTACTACGTTAACAAAATTTTTGAGGGTTATCTTTCTAATGCAAGAGTAATTCCACTTTTATCTGATCACGGAGTTACGTCTGACTCCCCGATCTGATTCATTGGTTGGTCTACAGGTTGGTTAATATTGATTTAGCATCAATACTTTGAAAAAAAAGTCTGTAGGCCGAAGTATGTATGTTCCTTTTTAAACTCCATCTAACCTAACCCGACCTTTTTAAGAAGTAAAAATATACATATTCAGGAGATCCAGGCTTTTATCCAGAGGGGGTGCGAAGTGTGATCGCCAGGAGGGTGATATAGATCGCCCGCTTGAAAATTTTGCAACTTGATTTGAAAGGTCCTGAAATTCGATTTGGTGCACTCTAGCGTATGAAAAGAGAGAATTTTCCGGAAAAATTGATAGGAATTGAGAAAATTAAGCTGTGAAATAAAAAAGGTTTTCCCTCATATTGGGGGACTAAACCATACTTAACCGCTCCACTCGATCAGAGAGATAGATTTTCAATTTTTTTTTTTTTTTTTGGGGGGGGGGGGGGGGATGGCTGGGTTGAATAACTTCGTAAAATTGGAAAGTGTGCATGCGAAGCGTGCACGAGGAGCACAAAGCGCAAGGCCCTCAATTAGGCGGGGTAGAGTACAGGGGCGAAACTCTTGTGGGGTCCACGAGGCAAATAAGTCCCTGGAAGCTCCGGGGTTTTGACGTCTTAGAAGTCCCAGGAAGACTGTTGAAAGGAGTAAATATTAAAGGCAATCATTCGTCACCCTAAACTACAGTTTCAGTATACATATATCAAAACTCTCAATTGGTACAGCTCTTTGACTGGCATCACATTCAAACATCATAGCTAAATTACACAGCATGGCCACAACGAGTGTCTTGATTACACATTATGGACTTGTATGGCCACTGGGACAAGCCATGAAGCAATAAACAAGGATTGTGTCTGAATAAAGATGGCTTTTAGATAAATGTGGGAGGGGCTAGAAGTAAGTAGGTTGGGAGGATCGGAACTGTTTAGGATGATAAAAATATGCCTTTGGATTGTTATGTTAAGGAAGGGTATGATGATGCGCGAGAAAATTTCGGTAGCCTATTAGTTTGAAAACCATGAGAACATAAGTAAAATGTAGTAATATCAATGTAAACTTGGTAGAAGACATTCTTCATCCTACCCATAGAAGAATAACATTGAAGTGGACGCAATTAGAGGCCGCTCCAAATCCAGATCGATTAAAAAAGTGTTGGATCTACCATTTGCCAGAGCCAAGGGGATCAACGCCAGTGGAGCGGGGGCATACCTTCCGCCAGGGAGAAGATCCAAATTCGTCTGGGAGCCTTCATTGGCAATCAATTGAAGAAGCCCGACGTCCCCCACCCTGACAATCTTCTTGATTTGCTCACAGGAACAATTTTATCAAAGAAACTTAAAATTCCCAATTTTCTTTAAAAAGATCTAGAAATATTTCAGCATAAGCTTCAGGTTTTCAAAAATTCTGAAAAAAAAGGAAAACAGTTTTCAATTTTCATCGCACGGCAAAGTTTGAAACCTCAACCAACCTCAGCCTTGATTTGCATGATGAACGTATGCAGATTGATCTTCTACTTCAGTTTTTACGTTCTCCACTATAGACTAACAGGTGAAACCATTTTGTTTTTCAAATTTTCTGTCATAAAATTCCTTCAAAATGTAAGATCCAGAATTTCAAATATATGTTAAATCAGGGGCGCGGATTTGGTTTTGTGTGTGTGTGTGGAGGGGGGTGGGGGTGGGGTGACATCTGGCCTAACGTTTTCTCCTGTCCTGTTAAGGTGTGTACAGCTGTGTAGCTAGACATTTTTTGGGAAGGGGGGGGGGTGGGCAAGTATCCAGATTTAATTTTTTTTAGAGTGTGAACACCACTGTACTAGGGCCGTAATTCCCGGCGCGCGAAGCTCGCTGAAATTTTTGCCATTTTTCAAATATTTGAAAATATGGAGCTTGTATTACAGAAAGTTGATTCTGGGTTCCCTGTAAGAAAATTTGAAAAGTTGGGGGGTTACTGAAGAATTTGCATTGGAGAAAAATTTGAATTTTATGAAAGAAAATTCATGAAAATAGCACTGTAGTTACTGATGTCACTTGATCTGGTGTCACATATTTCCCTTTTTTCACTTACAAAGTTCAGAGCTCGCAAAATTTTACTCAAATCATGAGCGAGCACTTCTGCTTAGAAACCGCAACTTGTGGCGCACGAAGCGCGCGGAAAATGTTGCTTTTTTGAGACAGATTATGACGAATGTGGAACTTTTAATTGGGAGAATTTCATGAGTTGTCAAAACCACACAATAGACTGGTTTCACAAATAGCAGATTTCCGAATACTTCATTTTTCAGAGCCGCCTGCCCCCTGTAGCTACGCCACTGGGTGTCTTAGAGAAGGGACCCAGATGCAAAATGGTGCTAAATGTTTCAATATTTTGAGTTACCAGGAAACTCCAAAGTTTTCCAAACATGACCTTGAAGGTGTGGGTTATAACTTCAACGTACCGTAAGGTCCATTTAAATACCGGGTGTTCTCTATAAGTAATTAGAATCAGAACGAAAATTGTCATAGTTTGCGAAAGATTTGTGCAAAAGTTCTAATAGTAAGGCACCATTTGTAATGGAAAGACGGTAAAATAAATCCGTGAATTGATCAAAATCGCACTTCAATTTACTTCTGGAAAATCACAGATCGAGGGGTGGGGAAATGGTACCCACTGGTACGGTGCTAGTGATACACCATTGCATAGGCCTACCGGTGTAAGATTGTTGATACAAAAAACATTAAAATATTTTTTTTTTTTCGAACAGCACCTCATCATACACTTTCTGCAGACAGAGGATAGAGGAGTGCCTGTAATACCTGATTGAAGTCTCCTACCTAGCAAAAAAAAAAAAAAATGCCAGTGTGAATTTACTCCTCTGATAATGGTCTAAATACGAAATGGTCGAATCGCTATGATGATGTGAGCGTGTCGACATTTTGCATTAGAAATCATAGGCCTAAATTTTCCTAAAACAGTTGCATGCAGAGTGTGCACCGAGACATTTTCAGTTTCCTTAAATTGTGTTTACCAATTTCAGTGTGCAAGGCTGCTCATTCACTAAAGACCGCAGATTTCATTAAAACATACAAACGATCATCTTCCTCATATTCTTAAATATTGTTCCACTTCATAACCACATCTGCTGCCCTAAGCACACGAACAATCGACATAATCATAGCGATCTATGAATAATGTATGTTGGATGTGCAAGTGACAAAAGGACATCAATGAGACTGCAAGCGCGCGGAGCGCGCGAAAATTTTAAGGATTTGCAAAGTAAACATATTGATACAGAAAGCTAGTCGATCGTAATCGGTAGAAGACATTTTTCATTACCTACTTATATAGTCTTTTTGGTAGTAACTAATATTTAATTTTCATTTCACAAAAAATTTTTACGTTGGTGTCCCCTCCACTCAAAAAAATTGGGCGGGGGGGGGGGGTGACTTGTCCACCTGTCCTCCCTAAATCGACGACCCCTGTATTAAATAGTTAAAAAGCGGAAACCAAACGTTTTGGGGAAATTCCTCAATATCGTCCGACGGCCTTAATCGGCTATGACATTCACAATGATAAACCCATCATGCAACAAGCCATGACAAATCGCTAAACCTATTGGAATTTTGTTATAAGAAGGTACCTGAGATTTTTCTCAATAAAAAACCCCAAATCTGTCATAAAATTACCTTTTCTCCTTAGATATGTAGCTTCAGAATTGCAAATGGCTATTAAAATGGCAAATTATTTTTATTAAATTTTACATGACGGTAAAAAATCCGTATAATACCAAAACCAACATAAATCAACCTTATGTTCTACTATATTTTGCTCTTGGAAGTCAGATCACTGAGTTAATTAAAACAACAAATTGTTCAATTCCACTTCACCAAAGGCCCAAATTTTCTTTCATTAAGTTTCAAAATTCCTCCAATATAAGCTCTTAATTCTCAAATTTTTGTTCAAAAGGTAAAATATTTTCAGGCAAATTTCCAGCAAGTTCTTCCAAAAGCATACGTTAGTATCTCGGCCTACATTTAATTTTTTAAGTCCAAACGAATTTTAGTAGCCCTATAGCTTTTTCGACTTTGATTATATGTAGGGCAGATTTTTCAATATTTTTAATGGTCCTTGTATACAAACTTGAGAGCCAAATTTCTTAAAAGTAATAAAATTTTCTTAAAAACCAGCTCCGGATTTCTAATTATTTTAGTATCAAACAAGCAAAAAGTTTTGGCGCGCGCCTCAAATACTATAGGCCTAAAACTAAAAGCCACGTTCCACCGGGAACTCATCGCCTTTCTCGGGGCTTCGAAATACTCGCTCGCTGCTGGGGGCTCGACCCTCCTGCCATGAGCTTGAATAGCCACTTTAACTTTTTGAGTTGCGGTGTAAATATTCATAAAATTACTCTGGAGGAAGATCCCTGGGGCAGGGCGCCAATTTAATTTCTTGCCGGGTGCAATTACCATAGCTATGCCACTGAAGAATATAGCTTTTTCGGGGGATTGAGGGAAAACGGAAGAAGGAAATTGATGGGAATGCGGACCTATTCATCATTATCACCAATGCGCAACTGAGACCTTGGAGTGTAAAAAGTAAATTGCGCGCGAAGCGCAACAAAATTTTGCATTAGATCTATTGTAACATCCACTTGAATACTATAAATGCCATTGGGATGATGGATTTTAATTGATGAACAATAGAAGAAAAGATTGAATTGATCTCAGGAAAATTGGCACATTGGAAAAAAAATATTAGAAATCGATATAGACGCATCCATTGTTCATTCCAGCAATGTGTACCTCAGAGAACTCCTGCAGACAGAGGATGAAGATATTTCCTTTGGAAGTGATACAAATTTAGACATCAGAAGGGAAATGGAAGGGAAATTTCCTTTTTCTGTACTTGACTCGAAAATAGGGAAATTTGTGGAAATGCTATTCCCTCCTTGGGAAATAGTTTTACTCCCTTCCTGGGTAATTAACTTTTTTCCAGCCTTTAAGAATAGAAGCGAGATGAAATTTGTTACTAGCCGTTATTTTAAAGTAAGGTTGGGGCAACTGACTACTAGACGAATCCCGACGCTTGTGGCTTTAGGCAGCCATTAGTGGGGTACATTAGCCTTAAATCGTCTTCATTTATTGTCTACATGAATTTCAAAACCTCATATTCAGTGCAATTGAGGGAACCAAGATAAAATTTAGTTTACATCCATCAGGTAAAGGTAAGCGAGGAAACTGAAAGATTATAAAAGGTTATGGACCCCAGTTGTGGCCGACTGTGAAAACTAGACGATCATTTGCTGTCCCGATTCGTCTATTTGTTAACGTAAGCAAACTCTTCTTTCGTTTTCCCTGTCCTTTTGATAAATTTTGATCCTTCACATTTAACATCAAAAACAAAGGACGAAAGGCTGTCATTCATGTGTGGGACACTTTCAATCCTTTTCATACAGCGTTCAGGCTTTGTGTATGTGTGCTTGTCATTCGGATCACCGGTCCTGTCATAGAAAGACTCTTTATTTTCAGGTACCGGCTTGAAGCTAGAGAACAATCACAGCAAACATGTAAATAATAGGAAGGGCGAGAAGCGTGTACGGAACAGTTAAAATGCCATACGTAAAAAGTTATATTGAGAAGAATCTCTCATATCCAACCCAAGTTTGGTTAACAAATGATTTTTTAAGCCTATAAGATGAGGAGGGGGAAAAGAAGGGAGGTTGGGTGGGGTGCATGACTGGTAGCTGACATAATTTTCTATCACGTCATGTCAACCAATCTTGGGGTAAACGACGCTAAAGGGATTATGTCAGAACTACTTTACGAACCCTCCCCGATCTCATTGAGTTACAAATTGTTTATGTAGTTGAAATTCCTAAAGATACCGATTTGTTGCATGTTTGGACCACCGTGGTCCTTCTACAACTTTTACGCTAATTTGAGTATTAATCTCCTACGAGGCCGACGGATTTCGTTTTAAGTGTTGTAGTTTAACATTTAGGCTATACAACGCTGTTCCTTTCATTCCTCGCAACTAGATAGACTCACCATGTAAAGAAAGGGGGGAGGGGTGCAGTGGGGAAGTCACACTCCCCCTTGAGCTTTCGTGATGTTTTGTCCCTACATTGCACGATTTCGTCGGTATGAATGATCTGTGGAAAAATATTCCAATAGGTGTAACGCATACATAATGATCGTCAACGGAAATTACGAAAAAGAAATTATAAAAAAAAAAAAAAAAAATCGCCGCTTTGCGCGCATTCATTCTCAGTTATGTTTTAATAAAAGGTTAAAACCAGTTTCATGTAATGGTTGTATCAAGGTATAGTTTCGCAATAAGGACAAAGTATTCTTCTTTCGTATGACTGATCTGGCTCTTTTCTTAAAGGAATAAGATTTGGAATCGATAAGACTTTCTTTTTCTTGTTGTTAGTTTGTGGTATTTCGTATGAAACGTCATTTCTCTATACGCTGATACCAAGTCCGCGGTAGTGAGTGGAAGGTTATACACTTTGGAACCTTTTGGATTTGACAACAAAACCGAATGATGCAACATACAGTCATACAACGTTCACAAAGAGCGTTCTTTAATTACATATATGCAATGTCAGATAGGCAGGGCATAAGCATTGCTATAGTTTGCCACCGTCTGGAGGGGGCGGGGGATCTGATCAAGACGGGTTTCAGGGTCTGAAATACCTTTGTTTGAAACATTATGAAATTGCTTGAATGAAAAACTGAGGGAAAGTTCGAACTGTCATAAACCCAACTTTTCCAAATTCCCTAACAAAAACTAAGTATTTTTCATTTTTCAGTAGAAACCGGCATTTCTTGTCGCGCTTCGCGCGCTTAAACTTTACTTTCAGTATCATTTAGGCAAACCGTTGCTTCTGGCTGGGATCGGAATGTTGAATGATTCCCTAGTGTCCACCTCGTCTGGCATATCCTTTGACTGGAACCTTGCTGTGTTCGTTTAGCAGATATCACCATGATATTTCCACGCAATGTCGGCACCCCCTAAGTGCAATAGTAGTCACAATTGACACAATCAAAGTTACACAAACTATAAACAGATTGAGAACAATAGATCCAGTGAACTATAACTAAAGCTAAGAAAAGGCTCAAAATTAGTTTACTTTCATCATCAACTTGAAGCCGTTCCTGCAGTATACAAAATCCTTGATTTTCACGCTCAGCAAGATAGGCTTGCAGGATGAATTTCAGTGAAGCTAATTAACTTTGCCCATACCGTGCACGAATAAATCTATGAAGAAATTCAATTACTAATAAGCTATTCTCGCCATGAAAAATTTCTCTTAAAGTGAAAATACTCTTTACTACTCGGAATCCTAGCTGTAATTCAAGGCTGATAAGAAGAGAGAGAGAGAGAGAGAAAAAAACATTCACACACACACACGCACACACACACACACACGCACACACACACACACCCACCCACCACCACCCCCGCACACACACACAAGCAAACTCTTCATCAGTGTCCCCTTGTGGGCTGGTGGTTGCAGAATACGCCCAAGATATCTCCCACCTACCGTAAGAGGCGCTAAAGTGAAAGACTTGTGTAACGAGTTTGAACTGTCGAACTTGTATAGGATTCGAAACTGCTTTTAATCTGTACCCTTTCATCTCGTTGACAATATTTAAAATTCCTCGCTTGTGTAGCCTTCGTGTCATTAAATCTCATCTAACTAACAAAATGGTAACCACATGGTGTCTCTTCTTACCGACTGACTATAACCATAACACTTTTAGATGCCTGCGGCGCGGTGTCCCCCTGGTATCCGAAGTTCTGGTATGAGTTGGATGAAAGGGGCAGGTCAAGGCTAAATGAGTGCAGGGCGACTTGTGAAGCAATACCACTTTGACAAGTGTCGTTACATTGGCAATCTGCTGTCGGTACATTTTCTTTATTTTTAACCCCTCGCCCTCACTTCTACCACTTCAGTTACGCTACTAGATCAACTGTGCATGACATTGTGATTTTCCGAAAAGCTCTCTTCAATGGTTTTTACAAGATTCCGTAGCTCATTATTGCCGTTTGCTGTTGATGTTGCTACTTATGTTTGCTAACTTCAACCTTATCAGGACAGGTGTTTGAGAGGTCAACCAGAACTGTTCACTTTCCCTCTAATAACCAAACGTACTGTACGTAGCGCTACCGAGTCGATCTGAACTCTTCACCTGCAGAACAATTATTGCACCTACCGTACCTGCAGGCTGCGGACTGGACTTTGCCTACCCGTACGACCAGACCTTGCTGCGGTTCCAAGGAAAACTGAGGGTATTGCAGAGGCAACATTTCTTTAGAGTGACTTGAAAGTTGAAGATATTCATTATTAACGTTAGTAACAGTGAAGCTAGCCAAGGGCCTTCTGTACATATTTGTATTTGTAGGCCTAGGCCTATATGAATTTTTTCTTGTAATGTTGTGAACCCCAGAAGGACCTCACATGGCCGAACCCCACAAGAAATAGCCAAATGTTAATGCACTTTTTAAGTTACCAGGCACAATTCTCGTCAATGGTTCTATTTGCTGATGATACAAATATATTTTTTACCTCCAATGACCCACATAAGCTAGAAGAAACTGTCTGCAATGAATTATGTTTGTATTCAGACTGGTTTGCCTCACCCTTAATGTAAGCAGGCTAAGACGAAATACATGGTTTTCAATCTCAAGAGGAATAACTTCAATTTCAATATACACATTAATAACCAACCACTTGAAATTGCTGGTAAAATAAAATTTCTCAGTGTTTTTTTTGACCCACTCCTTACATGGGAGCACCATATTTCCCACCTGTGTTCTAAGGAAGCTAAGGGTGTCAGCATTCTTGGCCGACTCAAACATATTCTTCCTCAGAATGTCCTACGTACGATCTATCTTTCTCTAATTTATCCGCATCTCACATATTGTTGTACTATCTGGTCTAGTGCTACCCCCTCCCAAAAGGTTGGTCTAAGCTTTCACGGTATTCCCAAAAAACATAACCGGTATAATTGGACGTCTAATAATTGTACTTCGATTATAACCGGTTTTTTCCCCGCACATATTACATTTAGTTCCTAAGTTGACATATGTGCTGTATGTAGCAAGCAAGTTACGTACATCTTTGTATCCGTAAGCCAGCGGAACTGGATGCCTCAGTTGCGGTACTTGAGTGGTAATTATACTACAATTTATCAAAAGCAAAGAACCCTTTTTATTTATGCTCTCGGGCTCAGCTATATAAACTTCAAACAATGTTCATAAAATATGTGCCCGCAATGTATGGAAATCAGGAACGGAAACTGAATTTTTTGTTTATAATCCCCGCCTTGGCCCCCCCCCCCCCCCCCCCCCGCTGGCTAGCTCTCCATCAGTGCTTAACCCGCCAACAATCCGACTGCGCTTATTGTCTGTGTTTTTCCCCTATGTGCGCGGGTCTGCTCTACTACAAACTGAGCCCTAAAATTTTCTGCTTGGCTAATAAAACAAAAAGCATTGAACTTTTACAGTAGAACCTGCTGTACACCAAAGTGTTATATTCCTTCATTATTCGTTTGTAGTCCTAAAATTATGCTTGCTTTCATTCAACGATCATTCTAAAACTTTTCAATGAGAGTTACATGGACCAACGGGATTTACACAGGTCGCCCGATTTCAACATCAGGGATCGACGAAATTACGCATGTCCGTAGGGACGGTAGTATAAGCCATACTAAAATAACGCAAGTGGTGCACTCCAGTTAGCCACGAATGTAATGCAAATAAGTACATAAATTTATGTACAGCTTGCTTCCACGTGGCTTTTGGCCACGTGGCAACTTCCTGTATAATGTACTACCGTAAGCCACACATTCACCCTCGATCTTTTCGCGAAGCTATCGCGAGCGATTATGAGAGATGTTGTGTACATAGTACCGTTTATAAATGAGGATTGCTACCGAACAGAGATTACAATTGCACTTGTGTTCTGATTGGTTAATTTCGTGTCAGTTGATGTGACGTCTTTACACTGAGCATTCTTCTAGGCGATCGATGTAGGGATTCCCAAATCTTTGTCCTTTTTATAAATATTAGAATTTTGTCAATGAAACGGCCCGATGCGCTTCCTTAATAAATAAATGGCGGGGACTTTAAGGTAGAAAATGTATATTAAAATCATTCACATTACTGTGATATGCCCGATGGTATTTGAGTTACAACGAATAGAAAAAGCATTATGTATTGATAATTTCGAGACAGCTTGTTGACAGAAACTTGGGCTGTACCAGCGAACCAAGAGGACTTTGAGCCCCGAAAAATACTGTACGATAAAATAGTCAATAAATGCAGGCAGTAGATTTTAGAGCACCCTATCTGCACAGTACAGATCGCTTGACCGAAAACTTTGAAGCTGCGCAGTACAGCTCATATTGTATTAGTATTTGCATGGGTACAAAAATAGGAACTAGGTACCTAATCGCCATACCCGGTGTTATGGTGACTAAAACATGACAACATTTTGTTAGGCATGTTCCATAGTACATCCATAATATTTTCCGAGATCACATTCACAAGTTCAATAATACTTCACATGTCACAAGGTTGTATCGTCTCTTTTGTTTCAAAATCTTAACAGACAAGAGTCACTAGAGCCAAGTAAGAAAAATTCTACTCTCCAATGCCTATATCACTAAAGAGCTATGAACGTTCTTATGAAGCTAGTCTCGTGTTGACATCTGGGCATGCTGACATAGCTTTCATTCGTAAAATTCGTAGTATGCACGAAAGCTACTCTGGGTCTACCAAACGTGTATGTAATGGCCTGTCTAAAAAATCGTGAATATTTTCGGTGTCATTACAGTGATATCTTAGTACTTTACACATAGCGGCAAAGTGTTAATTTGGGTAAAAGTGACATCCTTAATCATTGTGTAATTTTCGAGTTGTGTTTTTTTTTTGTCGTTTTACTCGAGGTTGCATACCGTATGAAATGAAAGACCGCACACATGCTAGACTCAGTTTACGTACCGAACGTTACGGGCACTGTCTTTGCCAGCTGGGGGGGGGGGGGTGATATCTGCAAGTTTCTGCGTAAAACGTTACTATTAATCATTGTCAGACAGCTTGCGTGCAAGAAGTGATGTACATATTGCTGCGAACACATATGTGAGCAGTATTGTAGCACACTACGTGACAATAGCAAATTCGGGCCGCACGCCGATGAAAATTTCAACTTCAGAAAACGAAGTGCAAACAACTCTCCAACTTAAACATAATTTCTAAGGACTCTCTTCATTCTCAGACTAGGAGAACGCTTACCAAATAGGCCAAAAATATTAGTCCATTATCGGGGGCAATCATGTAAATGAAGTGATTCTTTTTGCATGCGATATTTTCAAAGATTTGGGTAGTAGATTTGGGACAGGTAATATGATGGCGGGCGAGCACCCCGGTATCCCTGCAAAACACATCGCAAATGATCTACTCTCATGGAAACACAAAGGATCCTGCCGCCGATGAGTTGTACTGTCAACTAGGACGAGATAGTGCTGTAACTTACATTTTAACGATTATTTCACAATTATTCACGATTATTTTCGATTCTTACGATATTACCGATTTTTTCGATTTTTCGATTATTCTTCAAGGCAATAATCGAACCAAACCGTAACCGGTCATTACCGGTATCGGTAATATAACCGGTTTACCGTGAAAGCTTAGGTTGGTCATTCCTCAGAAAAGAGCTATTCGCCACATTACCTTCTCAAAGCCTCGTGATCACACCAGTAATTTGTTCAAAACCACAAACCTCATAAAGTTACACAACATTCTAAATTTAAATACTGTCACGTTCATATACAAATTAACTCATAATTTGCTTCCTAAACTATTTTCCAATTTTTATACTCACAATTTTCTTGTACATGGTCACAACACACACCAGTCGGGTAATTTACATATTCCCACTACATCCTCATCTTATAGCAAAAACTGTGTAAAGTATCGTGCAGTCAGACTCTCGAATACCATTCCTAATTACTTGAAAGGCAAACCAACCCTCACTTCATTCGGTAGTAATTATACTAGGTATATTAACAATGATTATTTATGCTTTATTCCCCTTTGTTCTTCCCCTCTGGCAGGGTGGGATTTCGGCATATGCTGTTGTGGGTAGGGATTGTCTGCTCATGGGATGGTTTATGTAATTTTTGTTTGTTATTGGATAGTTAAGTTTTCTTTCCTTTTTCCTTGTTTTCCTTTTAGGGAGTGCACTCTCGACAAGCCTTCGGCTTTTAGTTGCACTTACTTCCACTCTCATTTTATCTTCTGTAATTTTGTTGAACTATGTTATTGTATATACTTGAGTGGTGAAACAAATATATGAAATGAATTCTAACCATGGGAAACTACTCTTGAATAATTATTGTTTCAAAATATGGAGTCAAATTCCAAATTATGATAACAAACATTCTAGATCTTGTAGCAGACAGCTTCTGCTAACACTTGTTTACAAGTTTATTTCACCTTTTACCTACAGTACTCACCTGTATGTTAATGCTATTACATAACTTCCATCATGAGTCTTCCTGATAATAAGAATAGACCACTCTCTCTCACCTGTATGTAAATTAGCCTATTACCCAATACTTTTGTCTACTTAAAGAATAGGTCCAACTGTTACAGCTCTCACTCACCTGTATGCAAATGTTAAAACTCCACCTCATGGCTTCTGTTACCTTATTTTGTGTACAAACCTGTCTGGTTATCTGGCCTATTGTGGGTACTGCATGTCCTGGGGCCCGTTCCACAAAGATTTGCGCACAATCTTAAGTATGATTTACTGTTGACTTAAGTATGGGGAATCAAACTTAAGATTGTGTGTAGGTCTTTGTGGAATGGGCCCCTGGTCTGAAGTGCATGTACTGTAGGTGCAAAGGTAATGTTAAATCTCATTTTAGAGTCAGTATTCTTTTTCATTTCGTTTTGTTTATTTTCACTATTTTTACAAATTGCATATGGCAACAATAATTAAAACAGGAAAGTGTGGAAGATCTGAAAAAGCAAAGCTTATACAAGGCAGATCTACCAGGAAAGAAAAAACAAAGAAAGATTAATTACATCTAGGCTATACAAAAAGGACAGATAGGAAGAAATTATAAAGAAAGAAGAAACAAGAGAGAAAATAGGAAAAAAGAATTAAAAGCACAATTTCAGCTAGATACACATGAATATCAAATGGAGATTATAACTGGCCTTAGTCTAATTATCAAGTAGGAAGGTCTTCATAGCAGCACCAGAATTACTGCGTAGTTCATTAATAAACTTAATAACTTCAGATGCATTGGTAGGAAACAAGAACATGGAATTGTCATTACAGGGTCACTTAAAAAGTCAGTACTGTACACTCAGCATTGCTACAGGTATTTCTTGTCTTGCTAGCCAAAAAAGGTCCAATACTAGTAAAAAAAATATCCAAGGCATTTGCAATCTCATCACCTTCAATTAGGGTATGCCCATTATCTACTGTATGATTTTTCTGATCTTTTGGCAGGACGTTTTACCTTTAATTAGTTCATTTATAACTTTCCAGGTTGTTGAAAGGTTGTTTCTGTTCTTGTCGAACAGATTCATATAGTGAAGCTTCTTAGCTTGCCTAATAACAATGGTGAGATTAGTTTTCTACATTGTATCTATACCTCTCTCTGTTTTCAAAGGTTGGATTTCCCATGTAGACCCTGTGTAACTTATTTTTATGCCAAACTGACTGAAGTATTCCTCTAGTTAACCTAGGAGAAAAATTGTGATTACTTTTGTGTGCCCTTGTAGGGCAATGCTTGTCATAAATGGTTAAAAAACGGATCAATGAAATAGTAAATAAGCAGTCATGAGAGGAAACTCCCCTTTGCTCATTTGAAAAATTTGAAGTACCCCAAGCAGAAAATAAGATGAATCCTGAGAGCTATCACTGCTTTTGTGTTCAGTGTCATAGAAGAATACAATCACAATGCCTCTGTTGTGCTGGTCACTGGACATTTCCTGAGTAGCTTTATGGAGCAATGAACACACATAGTACTCCATTGAAATTGACTGAATCCATCTTACCTGCCATGTGCCTGCTATGGTGGGTACCAAATTTGAAAAGTAGCTAATTAGGGGCTTTTCCTAGCATGGTGTTTACATCCCTTGTAGAATACAGAAAACCACAAGTTAAAGATTGAAATTTGAGTAACATATTTGAAATAGCTATGATGTTATTTTCTGTCTGTGGTAGATTGTATCGTTACTCCAATTAGACTCATGATCATTCTTAGTAAAATAAACAGGGTGGTGATCACTGATATCAAAAATTAAAATACCTAGATTAAGAAAACCAGAGACGTCATTACTAAATATGTTATCAATCAAAGTGGCAGAACTTTCGGTGATAGGAGTAGGCTTAGTAATTAAAGGGAAGAAACATGACGAATAGAACATATCAAGAAAATCTGCAGTGGTGGAACAGTATGTCAATATTAAAATCTCCCAGTAGAAAACAATTTTTTTTTGAAGAGTTTATAGCATCTGTCACTAGGGATGCACCGGAACCAAAATTTTGGATCCGGCCGGAACCGGATTTTGCCGGAACCAACTTGAAATCCAGCCGGATTTTTTCCGGCCGGAACCGGATTTTTGCAATGCAGATGAATAATGTGAAATTCAGAAAAGCAGAGAAACCCTGGGATAGGAGTTTTCTGCTTTGTGATGTAATGTTTGTGAAGGACTAATGGGAAATGTCTATAAATTTGTCTTCAAGTGTTGTACAAGTGTATTTAACTTATTTTTTAACCAAAAATTGCCATATACTGTAGTAGAAAAAAGGCATGAAAAACTGTTCCTGCAGAAGTACAGCAAAACTGTTGCAAAGCAGGGCAAGTAAGAGCTCTGTATTTTCCCTCCTTAAGTGAGTATTTGTAGAGAAAACTCCTGAGGGAATCTTGAAAGTTGTTTTGCATGTCACTTTGTTCTTTTTGAACTAGAGTACATCACCACTTGTTCAAAATATTGTACAAATTATATACAGTAGACCAGTAATACTTGGCAAAGAGAGTCCTTGGATAGTGATTATTGAATGGAAAGCTCATATGTACTTTAAAAAGACAATGGTTAAGGTTTTTAACTATGCACAGCACCATTGTTTTATACACCATTTCTAGTATTTAAACATGCCATGATCTCAAAAAACTGAAGCACATTTATCATTAATAATTTTTTTGGCAGAGATACTGTATGTCACACATTTTGACATTACGTATTATACTGTATGTTTGACAACATATTTAGTGGTCCACCGATTATGCTATAATCTGTAATACCCAATTACCGATTAATTAATTAAACAATCGGCCCGATGCCAATTACCGATTATTAGAAAGAGGGAAATCACATGTTTGTCTCTATAGTATGTGTCCCTTGCTTTGTGCACATCGTGTATATCATAACCAGTTTAGGATAGAAAATACTGGAAATAGTTCCGTTTGTGAAACAAACGGAATATCATTTTTATAGGGGTAATATTTACAATTCAAAAGTGAAGATACAAATCAATTGTTAATGCAATAGAATTGTTTGCAGTGGATGTCATATGCCCTTTGATAATTTAGTTCTAAGGCCAACATCATGCTCTGTCTAGTTTTCATCCCCAATCATGTCGGGACATTTCTATTCTTTTACTGTACTGGATTGTAGTTGCTTTAATGTACTGTAGCTACAACTCTCGAGCTCCCATCTTAACCGACCCCATGTAGAGCAATCATAATAATCTTAGCAGTTCTGGGCAGCAAAACAATTGCACCCGATTAATGTATCTTATGGTTCCTTTCAGATATAAATATCCCTGTATATTTTTAGCAGTTCTCTTCCCAAACTTATGTCTTGTTTAAAAAGAATCTGCAACTGAAATGCAAGAAAGTCAGATCCCCACATAATCCACTTAGGCAGATATTTGTGGTGCCGTTGCTATGTGAATTTAGCATGGAACTCACCCGGCTTTGCTAGCTGGCTATATAAGCCAGTCTGTTCTATGCGTATTGTGCAGAACAGTTTGTACAGCAACTTACGCGGCGCTTTCTGAGAGACAGCAAAGAGTACACCTCGAATGCAATTCTAAATCTAATTTCAGGTAAAACAAATGGGTTACAGCGGAAAATATCAAACAATCATTCCCATGGCAGGCCGGTTAAATTTATACGTTTGTGATTATCAATGAATCTCGTTTTGGCAGGAAGTTAATGGATTGAGTATTTACAGGGATTTTAACGAAACTAAGAGCCCTTTTTCAAGTTTATTTAGCCCCTTTTTTCCAGTTTGCTAATAATCGGTGGCAATGATTGGTTGAATGGCAGAAATTTACCAATGCTGATCATTTACCAATGACGGAATAATCAGCTAGATGTCAATTACTTAACAGATGATCGGTTGAACATTAATCATATTGTGTATACTTAAGTGTGTGTGATGAATTATTAGGGACAGAAAACATTAATATTGACCCCAAAGGCAACTTTAATTTGTAATGAGTAATGTCTTCTGAAATTCAAGATGAAACACATTTCCTGCTTGTACTACACAACTTGAATGGGCAAGTAAGTGTTAAAAAGTAAAGAAAAGTAAAGTGAAGTGTTCAAGTGTATATTTTATAGACAACCCAATGGAATTAAACTGATACAGTGCCTTGAATGATGTGACTCAGATACAACTGTAATATGGATTATCCATTTTGTACAGTACTACTGTGCACTGCAGTAGACTTATTTAAATTGCATGAAAGGTCTTTTCATCCATTCAGTTTATTTCACACAGCTGGAGAAATTTGAAGTCGTATTTGTAACATGTATGTAAATCAGTTACTTTTGTAACTTTGTTGCCTGTTTGGTTCAGTCATTTTTAAGGGTTAAATAAAGGTGTTCAAATGTTATATACTGTAACATGCACTGACAAGCTATAATTTATGAACTTTAAGTTAATTCCGAGACAGTTACTGCAGTTTTCCTGTTTGTTTTAACTCAGATCATGTACATAATGCTACCCAAGTTTACAGAAAATCCGGTTCCGGCCGGATTTAAAAAAAATCCGGCCGGAACCGGAACCGGATATTTTTTCACTATCCGGCCGGACCGGATATCCGGTGCATCCCTATCTGTCACAGTAAAGACAGGTCCTCAATACATAAATTTGTTGAGGTTGTAGGAGGGCAATAAATATCACCAATGATAATATTTTTCTTACTGGAAAAAATCTCAATAAGCATAGATTCAAAATGTGAGGATGTTCCCATCAGATCTTTACTTAATTTAAACTGTATATGGTCAGTAACATAAAATCTAACACCCCCTCCTCTCTTATCAGGCCTGTTCAAACTAGTTTGCAATCGATAGCATTTGCAGAGGTGTGTTTGGTTGCGACCAAGTTGCATTCAATGCCACCACATCAAATTTACACAGAGAAAGTACTGTAAGTGAGAAATATGCTCATGGTTTTTCCAGAGGCTACGGCAATTCAAATGTATAACACTTAACAGGGAAGTATTTCCTGACAGGGTGCTAGAAACTGAAGATATATCTCTGTATTAAGGGGTTCACTGATGCTTTCATAATCATCAGATAATTCAGAAGAAGAAAAAGATAACATTGAAGGGTGGAGAATAAAATATGTAACATAGAAAAAAGTAAAAAACAACAGTACCTTAATATATATACAGGTATATACACAAGTTAACATACTATAGACAGCTTTATTTACAAAAACAATCTCTGGACATACTCAACCGCTGAGAGGTACATAAGTTCAAATGTTAATTAAATCATTTTTGCCGAAAATCCTTTTACGAAAGTCAGCCCGGTTAGGTGATATTTGGGCTATAATATTCCTGTCATGGCTCTAGATGTTTTTTAACAGCTTCATGGCTTGTTTTCTGGAGAAGTTGTTGGTTTCTTCGGGTAAGGTCTTCTGTCACCACAATTTTTGAACCCCTAAGTTTTCTCCTTCCACCAATAAACTTTGCTCTAGCTCTATACGAAGCAAACTTGACAATTATTGGACGCGATGAAATTTGTCCAATTCTATGAGAGCGATCAATGTCATTTAAGCTTAAAAATATTCCCAGACATTTGACAGCGATATCCGTTACGATTTCGTCTGTATCTTCTTGTTTTGACTCACCAACGCCAATTAGTCTGACATAATTTCTGCGAGAGTACTGTTCTTAGATGTTTGTTTTGCGAGAGTCATGTTCCTTTCAGCAGATTCATCTTGCAGTGTTTTGAAGTCTGCTTTTGCCTTGAAATGTCCTTGCAGTTTGCATTCAATTTTGTGTATTGTTCCTGTAATTTTTTTTATTTCTTCCTTCATTACGCAAACTTAACATCAAGGGCTTCTTCTACACACCTTTTGAGCATCAACTGGACTTCTTTGATCTTTAGTATATTTTCCACAAAGAATGATACCAGTTGCACAATTTCTTTTTTGTGATTGGGTACTTGCTTTGTCGCCGCCTATTGTCACAAGGTTTAGCAGTTGAAAGGAGTCTGAGGTGCAAGATAAATTTTTCAATATTGATCAAAGAGATTATGGGATAATCCCAGCTGCACTTACTGCAGGATACTAACAGCAAAGAGATACAGAAGGCTTGGTTAGAACCACCTGAGTTCCACATGGGTTCTTGAGTGTGGTAGGCTCTCCATTAGTCCTGAAAACCGTACTCGGTTGAAGAGATGCTGAAGGAAATATCACTTTAATATTAAATTTGAAGAAAAAGCGAATGTTGAATAGTCACAAACATTGACTTAACACATGTGTCTTTTGTTTTTCTTACTTTAAAGGTCGCTAGCTACAGTAAGTATGATAAACATATTACTGTTTTTCCAGCGTCTTGTTTTTAACTCTACATTTCACCATGCACCTTGTTTTTATATGCATCTTTGTAAATTTATGTGTTTATAAATGAAATACACTGAACTGTATTCTGGAAGGTGTAACCTTAACGTTTTATGCAGTTGAAGGTGTAACTAAAGTAGGGATGCACCGGATATCCGGTCCGGCCGGATAGTGAAAAAATATCCGGTTCCGGTTCTGGCCGGATTTTTTTAAATCCGGCTGGAACCGGATTTTTCTGTAAACTTGGGTAGCATTATGTACATGAGTTAAACAAACATGAAAACTGCAGTAACTGTCTCAGAATTAATTTAAAGTTCATAAATTATAGCTTATCAGTGTATGTTACAGTATATAACATTTGAACACCTTTATTTAGCCCTGAAAAATGACTGAACCAAACAGGCAACAAAGTTCTAAATCGCATCGGGTTGTCTACAAATACACACTTTAACACTTCACTTTACTCTACTTTTTAACACTTACTTGCCCATAAAAGTTGTGTAGTACAAGCAGGTAATGTGTTTCATCTTGAATTTCATAAGACATTACTCATTACAAATTAAAGTTGGCTATGGGGTCAATATCAATGTTTTCTGTCCCTAATAATTAATCACCCACACTTAAAGGTAAAGAGCAGTCCCCCCAAACTTATTTTGAAGTGAAAGCTAAATAATGCAATTTTCATCTTATTTCTCTTCAAAGTATCTTTCATTACTTTTTATGACTTTACTATTGCATATACAAGTTAACCAAGCAGTTATTTCTGGTAAATTTCACATTTGAAGAGAAAAAACATTGTCACGTGACTCGCAACAGCCAATCATGAAACTGGACAGTCTACTACACTTCTTCAATTTAGGATGACTGCTCCTGCCTGCCCTTTAAGTATACACAATATGATTAGTGTTCAACCAATCATCTGTTAAAGTTATCGGCATTGAGCAGATTATTCCGTCATCTGTAAATAATCGGCATTGGTAAAATTCTGCCATTCAACCGATCATTGCCACCAATTATTTGCAGACTGGAAAAAGGGGCTAAGTATCCTTGGAAAAGGGCTCCTAGTTTCATTAAAATCCCCATAAATACTCAATCCATTAACTTCCTGCCAAAACAAGATGCATTGATAATCACAAACGTATAAATTTAACCCCTGCCATGGTTATGATTGTTTGATATTTTCTGCTATAACCCATTTGTTTTACCTGAAATTAGATTTAGAATTGCATTCAAGGTGTATTCCTTGCTGTCTCTCAGAAAGCACCGCGTAAGTTGACTTACGTGCATTTCAGTTGCATATTCTTTTTAAACAAGATGTAAGTTTTGGAAGAGAACTGCTTAAAATATACAGGGATATTTATATCCGAAAGGAACCATAAGTTACCTTGATCGGGTGCAATTGTTTTGCTGCTCAGAACTGCTAAGATTATAATGATTGCTTTACATGGGGTTGGTTAAGGCGGGAGCTCAAGAGTAGCTACAGTACATTAACGCAACTACAGTCCAGGACAGTAAAAGAATACAATGTTCCGACATGATTGGGGGATGTAAACTAGACAGAGCATGATGTTGGCCTTAGAACTAAATTATCAAAGGGCATGTGACATTGACTGCAAACAATTCTACTGTATTAACAGTTGATATGTATCTTCACTTTTGAACTGAAAATATTACCCCTACAAAAATGATATCCCTGTGAAACGAAGGGAACTATTCCCAATATTTTCTATCCTGAACTGGCTATGGTATACACGATGTGCACAAAGCAAGGGGTGCGTACTAAAGAAAAAAAAGTGATTTCCCTCTTTCTAATAATCGGTAATCGTTATCGGGCCGATTGTTAAATCAATTAATCGGTAATCAGGTATTACCGATTATAGCATAATTGGTTGACCACTAAATATGATGCTATCAAACATATAACATGTAATGTCAGAATGTGTGATATACAGTATCTCTGCCAAAAAAATTATTGATGACAAATGTGCTTCAGTTTTTAGATATTATGGCATGTTTAAATACTAGAAATGGTGTATAAAGCAGTGGTGCTGTGCATAGTTAAAAACCTTAACCCTAGAGTCTTTTTACAGTACATATGAGCAGTCCATTCAGTAATCACTATCCAAGGACTCTCTTTGCCAAGTGGTGATGTACTGTGGTTCAAAAGAAACAAACTGATATGCAAAACAACTTTCGAGATTCCCTGAGGAGTTTTCTCTATAAATACTCACTTAAGGAGAGAAAATACAAAGAGCTCTTACTTGCCCCCCTTTGCAACAGTTTTGCTGTACTTCTGCAGGAACAGTTTTTCATGCCTTTTTCCTATTATACTGCAGTTTTTGGTTAAAAAATTAGTTGAATACACTTGTACAACACTTGAAGACAAATTTATAGACATTTCCCATTAGTCCTTCACAAACATTATGTCACAAAGCAGAAAACTCCTACCCCAGAGTCTCTCTGCTTTTCTGAATTTCACTTTATTCATCTGCATTGCAAAAATCCGGTTCCGGCCGGAAAAAATCCGGCCGGATTTCAAGTTGGTTCCGGCAAAATCCGGTTCCGGCCGGATCCAAAATTTTGGATCCGGTGCATCCCTAAACTAAAGGTTATTTTGACTTGAGTTCAGATATTGTTTGTGGCCAGGCCTTGAGTTTAGTTTAAGGTCTAGTGGGTAACTAAAAACCACAGATGTTAGAAGGGTTGTATACATACTATGCACTAAATTTAAAGCCTATACTAAAAAGGTCCTTCACTCAACACATGAAACTTAAAGAGAGAGAGAGGGCGCACCTGGCCTACTGTGGCATTTTTAGCCCTACTGGAAACCTCGAAAAACTTTGTTAGTCCATGTCACAAGTTCAATTTGAACCTCAAACAGCATCCACCAGTTCCTCAGATACAACTTTTCTCTCTGAATGTCACTTCAAAATGGTAAAAATTACTATGAAAACTTTTTTGCAAGGAATTGCATTAACACTGTTACAAACAGATGATAATATTTGCGCAACTGAGCTGTTAATAGTGCCTAGCCTACATCCCCACACATTTTGCAAGAAAGGAGTAGACCTACCATGTAACAGATAAGATTTAACCTTTTTATATGTTTTTACCTATTTGTCTTTTGCAGCTTTTTGATATTTTTCAACAGCAGCCTTTCGACAGAAAAGATCCATTGAGGAGACAAATATATCACCATGGCAACAAAGCTATTGAGACGTTTAATCAAAACAAAGAAGGCCCCTGCTGCAATTGGACCTTACAAGTAATTTAAAATTTTTAAGCCATGATTTCAAAATAGCAAAGCTGGGGCTCCCTCAGCCAAGTTGGGACTGATTGCATGGTTAAGTGGTTTAACCATCAGACATACAGTCAGGAGGTTGTAGTTTGAGTCATGGCTGGGTCATACTGTACCATAGACTTGAAAAACGGAACCTTCTGCCATTTGTGCTTGGTGCTCAGCATAAGCAATGGAGTATGTAAAACAAGCCAGTGATACACGAAGGGCAAGAAAGACTGTGGCTGGCTCAGCTTGGACCAATTGGTTTGAAACTTGGCTGTAAAACTCCATCTAACCAACCTTGCCTTATCCTTGTTACAGCTGCTACATGCATGGCACAGCCAGAGAACTTTTAATTTTTATGGAAATAAAAATGGGGGGGGGGGGGATGGTGATTTTACCTACCTTCTTCTGGAAAGGGGGGAACAAATCTCACAACAAATCCCCCCCTTTCCCCACTTTGGTGGAAGCAATACTGTAGCAGCAGTCAGGCTTTGGTTGAAAAATACCTTTTTCCTGACTTAAAGATACCTCACTTTAAAGATTTATTTTTTGGTTGTTTTTATTAAAAAATACCTCCACTCTTTCAACAAGCCATAGGAATTTATGTTGCATGGGCACATTGTGTCAGATTACTTTGTTTTTCTTTATAATTAAATGTCCAGTTTGTCCTGGAAAATTTGTTATTGTTTGAATGTTTGAATAACTATTCCTGTAGGTCTAGCATTTCCCTACACCACATGTGGGGTATGCAGTAACAAACAGTGTTTCTCAAACTTCCCTGCAGCTCCATGGAGTTTACAAATAAATCAAATGCAATGTTCATTTAATGTGCTGCATTGACATCACATATTTCCCATAATGCTTCAAATTTCAAAAAACAAATGGTATTACTTTGAAACTTAGTGTCTTCTGTTCTATTATTGAGATGCATTTTTCACCTTCTGATATGCTGTAGCTCAGTAACTGTTGAAAAAAAAACAATGTGGATTCATTTTCCAAAGCCTTCCGACTGCAGGAATATTATACAGTACATACTGTATTACTTACTAACCTATGCACTGCCTGCACTAATGATTGAACAGTAAGTAAAGTTCGTGGCTGTCGTAGTGTAAACTGATAAACAAAATCCAAGTGTCTTTGTGACCTTAAGTATGATTTCAAGTTCTCTTCCGTTCTGTAGTTTCATCTTATTAAGGGTTTTTTATTTTTATTTTTTTTTCGAAATAAAAAAAAAGTCAAGCTGTTGCTGTTGGGGGAACTGTGTATGTATCTGGCCAGATTGGACTAGATCCAGAAACTGGTGCCATGGTTGAAGGCGGATTTGAGGCTGAAGCTCACCAGGTTAGTAGTATAATTTGACACAGAACAAGGGTTCCAAACATTTTACACACACCATTTGTTATGAGGTCATGGCAAAGTTAGAGGAGGGAGGGGCAAATCAAGAGTTATCACTTGTTAATATATGGTATGAAGAGATGAAGCTAGTTGCTCAACAGAAAAATGTAATCTCAAGACTTCTGTGCTGATATCTCAAGAAATACATGTCAGATTTAAGCAGAAGTTTCACAAAAATTATTAATGTACCTTTTCATTCATGTAGATTTAATTTTGCTTGAAACTTGCATCTTTTCAACACTTGTCAATGTTGTAAGATGTGAGAGACAACCCTCCCTTAACAAATTCATCCTGCTTTGCAGGGTGACTACAATTCTTGAAGTATATTTGTGGTCTCCCAGAATTATTTAAAATGTCCATTGCAATTTTTTTGTCAAAAAAAAAAAGGCATGAAAAAAAAAAAAAAAAGATTTTTGATGGTGTAATCTTTGTTTTCACTTGAACTTTTTGACACAACTTCTTTGTGTGTACTCCATAGATCACACATTAGAAAAATATTCCTCTTCTTTGTGTAGGTTTTCAAAAACATTGGAGCAGTTCTGGAATCTTCTGGACTCACATACAATGATGGTGAGTGACCTTGTTCCAACTTTTTCCATCCATAGTGATGATGTCACTCACGTAGTTTGATGAGACTGATGGACAGTACTCAAACGTATAAGTGGATTGCCCTAATGTGTCAAGCTGAAAATTTATATAATTTGAACCTACTGCCATTGTGCTTGGTGCTCAGCATAAGCAATGGAGTAGGGAAAACAAGCCAGTGAGTCACAGCTGAAAAAAGGCTGTGGCCGGCTCGACTGGAACTAATTGGCTGGAACTGGGTGGGAAAACTCCACTTACCTTACCACTCTGCTCAAATTAATGGCAGAGAATATGCTTTCAGGGTGTTGGAAGTATTACCAATGTGTTTGAACCTTCAGTACATACTGTACTAATAGTTGGCAAATAATGTTTGTCAGCTTGTAAAAACAGTCATGCTATTTTTTTCTCTGTTCAGAAAAGTTTCTTCGGTGACATATTCCCTATAGCAGATTTTGTAAATTCAAAAGAGATACTTATCCTATTTTTAAACTTGCAAACCTCTGCAAAAATAGTTTTCATTTCTTCTTGAGTTGATAGAGTGTGTTCATTGTCATGTCTAGGTCATGACCAGTGGCTGCCAATGATGTCATATATATCTCTACTGTATAAAATTAAAAGTTAATAGCCAGCTGTAAAAATTGTCTGCACTTACATAGTTTCCATGCTTTGAACCTAACCGTGCTTTTTCTATTCCTTGGAGTAAAAGTAAAGTCATTGCCAGTGAAGGTTTGGTTTGTCCACCAAGCTGTGTTTGGGATGTAGGTGGACTATTTTTTGATTTATGCTAATATTTCAAGACCATTTAAATTGAGAGAAGATAATCTTTGCAGGTATTTATTGCTTCCTCATTGATGCTCTTCTTGGTTCTCATTTTACTCTCACAGTTGTCAAATGTACAGTACTCCTAGCTTCAATGGATGAGTTCCAAACTTTAAATGGCATCTATGGATCATGTAAGTATACAGTCATTTCATCCATTTAATGTCAAATCAAAGAATGATTAAATTGGGGTTGATTTTGAGATGTGGTGATATGGAATCAGGTACCATCACTCACCTGACATCACATGTGAGAAGAATGATTTTGTGCATATCTAGATAGAAAAAGTGAACTGATATAAATCTATTTAAGTTTCATAAAAATGTGTAGCACACCTGGAAAATCTAATGCAAGTCTGGAAAATACACCTTCTTCTGTCCCTTGTAATAAATAACTGTACCATTCTTCCTTCCATTGAAATTTCTGATTAATGTAAGGTTTCAACATGTTTGAAGGTAATGCATTTCTAGAAGATTTGCAGGTAATGTTGTCATACAGTGTAGTTATATGTGGGCTGTTTAACTTTTTCGTTGGTGTTCAAAAGGCATAGTTCTGGACAGGTTTGGTGTATTCTGACATAGTCTCTGAGAGCTGTTGTCATCCAGTGGTAGCTTAAAGACAGTGTGACATGTCAGCAAAATGACCTGAATTCACTTGACGGTTATGGAGTGAATCATTTTAAGGAAAAATCTGTTGGAATTATTTCAATATCTTTTACAGTTCTCAGGATATACCTCTTCAAAGTTAGAATGTTTCAGAAGCAGCTTGTTGATTATGCAAAAATAGTGATGTGGGGGTTGCCCATTGTTCACATTTCTTTTGTTAACCCTACTCTAATTATCACTTCATTAATCATTAGATAGTTTGTGGTTTGGTATTTAATACTATGATTTTCAAGGACAATTTACACTTTCAAAATAAAATCTTTGAGACAAACTAATGCAACAACTGTCCTTGAGATGAAGATTGTAAAAATAAAAGATAAGATATCATGAGCCAGGTATGGCATGTCCCTCCCATGACAACAAAATATTTGCTTATTGAGCTCAATTAACAATCATTGAGTGCAAATCAGATATTGCCTTGTAAGGTGCAGCCATTACTTTTGTTTTTAATGCTGTTGACATCAAATACCCAATTTTGTTATTTTAATGTCACACGACCTTTAAACTAAGTGACATACAGCGTATACTTGTACAGGAAGGAAATTAAAGGCCAAATGCAGTACACTAAGAATTCAAATTATCCACATTGTCATTACATTCAAATTGTCCACAATTCAAATTATCCACATTGTCATTACATTCATTATCTAAATACATAACATGTATTGAAATATTGTCACATAAGCCAGTGGATGAAATTTTTTTAGAGCAAGGGAATGTGACTTGATCAGTGGTTAATGTTTTTGAGAATTTGAGAGCATGCTCTTTGGGTTGGGGGCAAAAGACTGTTAATCAGTGACCTGTTAATCAGTGTAACAATTCAAACACTCAAGATATCAGCAGAGAATGGAAATAGCTCTCACTTCTTCAGAAGTTGTGAAATACCAAAATATTTGAATGAGACTGTGAAAATAGCATTAGGGAGAGTAATTTTAGAGAAAATAGTGTGGAATACAGAAAGAAAATGGTTATTGTAGGACTGTTGGATTTATTAGAAGATGTCATTGATCTGCAACAAGCTGGTTAATTAATGAATAGATGAATATTACATACATGTTCCGTTTGGATTCATATATTGCAATCGCACGCTGTTTGTTTGTAAAGTGAAACAGCTGCGCAGTTATGGTGTGTAGCCTTTTGTGGGAATTTCCAACAGCGTCCTGCAAATTTTTTTTTTCGTAGGAGGCCTAGGGAAGTTTCATGCCAATGGACCAATCAGCTACTTGGAAATAAGCCACACCCCTCATTTCAAAATAACCCCTTTTCGACCCATATTTTGTAACTCAGACACCGAATTATGAAAGGACAAGTTAAATATTCCTTGTCCAAGTTACAACCCCATTTCTAGCCCTATTCATGGTGCTGACACCACCATTAATATCTCCATTGACTACTTACACACTATTTTGCCTTCATTAAATGTCCTCCGCAGCCCTGTCAAAGTTCACACTCCACTAGAGCTACCTCTCACATGAAAGCAAAGAAGTTTGCCAAGCATGGCATCACAAATTCACCACAGCATGACCAATTAGATTTTGAACTACAGTACATGTGGAAGAGTGGGCTCTGCACCCACCCCTATTAATCCCCAAAGTGACGTTAATTAATTTTTTCACACCCAGGACTCAAATGGTCTAAATTACCTTCAATCTATCCCAATTTTGCATCACTTACACATTAACATCTCCTCTTTCATATCAATGAAAAATAATGAGCAACTGATTGTTCTAATGTGAGCAGTTTACACTCAAAGAGGACTTAAAATTGAAGGTGTACTTTGGAACTACTTTTCCCAGGAAGGCTGTTCTGCTAATGTTGCGTGCTCCCTGTAGTCCCCTTGTACGGAATTGCGAGAAAGAGGCGTAGATAAGCCGTCTGTATACGAACTATGTGGGACCCAAAGCCCCAGTATACTGATACGGCCGTGGTAGGACCTACCACCTGTGTACAAGATTAGTGCTAGGATGTTTTCCTTCTATTTGCTGCAAAACATACCACTGTGAGACATTTTCAAGGTTTCCATTAGTACTTGCCATGCAAGTACAGATTTCTAGTTATTTCTGCTTTTTTTCAGTATGATGCACAATGATTACGCACATCACTAAGTGTAACAATATTATTGTAAAAATTATTCTGTGTGCATGTGATCATTTTTAAGCATGAAATGCATTAAGATATTAACATATTTCTGGCCATTATGTTTAGGTAATTTCCAAAAACCCGATGTTTTGCCTGACAGGGCATGTTTTCTGCTTGGTTAAATAATAAAACCATCCATTTTCTCTCATCATGGTGTCAGTCAGTTGAACTGCTGTTCTGTTTACTTTTTATGAAACTAGCTATATGAGGTTGTCTCCTGTTGCACTAGCCTCTGTATAGTAAAACATGTTATGTTATAGTTCTATCAATGCTGATACATACTTTTGCTTTCTTTGTTTTCATGTTTAGATTTCAAAAATAACTACCCAGCCAGAGCAGCTTATCAGGTGGCCGCTCTTCCAAAAGTAAGTGAGAACTTATAGATATTATTTAGCATTCCAAGGCATTAGTCTGTAGACCTTTTAACCCTTTGCTGCCACCTTTGATGGTGTTGTAACACTCCCTGTACAAAATTGTCCAAAAGACTCCCTAGAATACACTGCATTGTTTGCTGTACTGTAACCCCATGATTCCCCAAACTGAATTTAGTCACTTGAATGAGCCCCCCCCCCCCCCAAAAAAAAAAAGTATAACAAATAGTTTGGAATATTATGTTGTATTGGAATCTTGATTAAGTTATGTAAAATGTGAGCAAAAAGTGGACAAATTATTAATACTGACTCTAAACTAGTTGGATGTGTAACTAGGATTTTAAGGTTAGTCACAGTAGTGGAAGAGCAAGAAACTCACCAAAGTGATGTGCTTGGCTGGTCAGTGTGGGTAGGTCTTATGTGGTGGTGAATATGCCAATTCTCAAAGAAAAGAAAACCTTGTTGAAAAATGTGTTTCTATAGTAAGAAGATTACCATGTGGCTTGAGAATGAGTGCACATGTTTAGCAGATAGGGGCCTTTTAAAAGGAATGTGTGTTTTAGCCAAAGGTCACTTCAGGGGAGGAAACATGTTTTAAGATAATTAGACCTAGTCAGGACTGTTGTGGTGAAAAGTCAGCCTGTCAATCTTCCTCTTTTGTACTTCTGTTGAGAGCCTAAAGCCCCATCCATAATATGAGACTCTGATACTGATACTATGATGCTAAGCAACTCTTTGTAACCAGATTGTTCAGAGGGGTTGCAAAGTGTGGAATTCTCTTCAACTAGTTGCAAGCAGACACACAACCCAGTTTCAACCTGAACATGTTCAGTCACATGAAACTGAAATGTGCAACTGACAACAATGACGAACATCTGGAATGAAGCTTGTGGAGATCAGTTAATGGAAATGGACAGAACACATTCTTGTCTCTTCAACGTAATAAATAAAGTGGATGTTATATGTTAGTATTTTGTGTGAATTGCTTCATGGACCTTGAACTTGTTGCATAATGTGGACACTATGCTCTTAAAACTAGTTAGTGGTCGGTCGCTCATCACCACAAGATGGTCTTGTTGGAATAAGTTGCACTGCTTAGTGTGGATGGGGCTTCAGGTCTCAACAGACAATCTGTGAGCTATATTTGCAGGTAAAATGACAATCACTTTCAGCAAGTTCATATTGACATCCAAAGGAAGGTTGAAGAAATAAATGTTCCAACAACCTGCAGCCCTCTAAACATTTTTATATGGCAAAGGGACTGTGAACTTTTTCATTGTGAAATGAAAAAAAAAAACAAATATGAAATGCCACATTTAATGTGGCACATTTAATGGGGCACATTTAATGCAATTTTTCAGCCTGCTCTTTATGTGTACCTCAACGTTTCCACCAACCTTCTTTTTGTGATGTGCCCACCTCACAGATTTTGACTACCACTTCACGAAAAATTGCTCATATTGCTCCCTGCACTGTACTAATTGGTTTTATAGAAGTTATGGTTCTTCTACCTTCTTGGTGGAAAAGCCGGCATTTTTTACTTCTTGGACTAACTTATTCTACTACTTCACAATATCTGAAATCCAGGGGAATTCCCTCACATTACGCATTTATTCATTGATGTTACGCAGTTTTTTGGTGGCTAAGCAATAAAGTATGCTGCCATCATGACTAGACTTTACATACTGTACATGTAGCATATACTGCACATGTGAGTATCCAACCTACACATCAGTTGTCTACTTTCATAAGTGTGACTTATTATATGCTCTTGCTTCCAACGTGTGACAAAGGTGTATTTAAATTTTGTATGCCTAATTCAATTCCCGTTGGACAGCTGAAGGCAGCTTGATACTTGAGAATCCTGGTTTAAGAAAAAGATAGAAAGCTGGACAAGAATACTGACTTTACTGCTATTTTACACAAATTCTAACTTTTTTTACAGAGTCATTTATTGTTGTATGAGCTTTCATATCATATTATTAACCTAAACTGAATCAATTGAAAATGGTTTTACATTAGCTCATTGTCAATAAATTTGATTGTTATTTTCAATTTTTGCTTTTCTTTCATTTTTTTTTTTTTTCAGAATGCAAGAGTAGAGATTGAATGTATTGCTGTCAAGAATATGACAGATGAGTAGATCACACCACCTTGATATCATGAAAAGCCTGTCATAATTATTAGTCATTGATGAAATCTTTGGGGGTGGTTTGGTACTGGAAGCAAATTTGATTGGTGGCAGTGTTAACAATGATGACATTAGTGAAAACTTGAGCAAGACATATTGCCAAAGTTTCATAGAGGTTTTCATAATCACTGTTTAAGGGGCATCACTGGGAGGGGCATCACCTGGAGGGGTATCTCCTACAATTTTAAAATATTTGGATTGATGGAAAGCTGAGATGATAAATTGTGTAATTTTTAAAATACAGTATGGAAGGAAATTTTAAACATGTATGTTTACCAAGAGGAGGGGCATGTGCCATTGTGTCTTTCCTAGATCTACAAATATTGAAGATTAAATTATACATGTTTGTCTTCCAATAAGAGGGGCACATGTCTGTTGTGCCTGTATCTGCCCCTGGAACAGTGAAGTCTTTGTGATTTGCATTGATTTAATACTGAGTATTCAATGTATGATAGATATAACCATGGCACATTGAGGTTTGATTTGTAGTGGTCTTATGCTTCAACTTCTAACATCATAGTTTAATCAACTAGTTAGTATTCACAGCTTTTTCATGTTGAGGGGCAGTGGGTTCCCTGATCCATTGCTTATGGGGAGAATCATGCACAATAGCAGCATTTGTCATTTTTTAAAGTATTTGGTATGACTGGACTTAGGAATCGAACGTGGACCTCCTGGGGTGCAGTGGCAGTGCTAGAATGTCAAAATTGGGGGGGGGGGGACTAAGCGCAAAGGATTATGTTGAGGGGCAAAAATTTTGGGGTGCAGTTAGAAACAGAACCCAAAGCCCACATTTCTGGCTGCAGTCTAGGGGTGAAGCCCCCAGGAGCTCAAAGGGTTAGCATATCTCTAGATGAAAAATTAAGTTTTTGGATAGGTTTAATTTTTTTTTTGTTTAACCCAATTCCTAAGTGACCAAAATTAGCGGAGAAAGTGGGGAGGGAGAGGGGAAGGCCCAAATCTTTCTTTTTTGTCGGTCTTTTCCAAGTTCTCTGGTAGGTTTTGTGATTGCCAATATTTTGCATTTAAACTTAATTGTGTGCAGCTGAAGAGAAGTACTTTAAACTTTAAAATCCTTTCAATGTGTTCTGTATTTAATAAATACAAAGGTTGATAGCAGGTATTTTTAAAAGGGGTAACATTGGAGTCACCAGTTCTCATTCCCTCAGTAGCCTCTGCTAGTGATGCAACATGATGTCATCATTGGGGACAAGTCTGGAGGTAAGATTATTTCATGTACTTATGGCTTAAAATAGTAGGTGCATTCTCTTGAGTGGGGTATTCTGAAGGACATAGGGGGAATTTTAAAGACCACAAATGCAACCATGATATAATGAGGGGATGTGAGGTATCCTGTAGGGGTCAGACCAGGGAGGTGTTATCAGACAGAGATCCCTTGAAAACTTAAAATTAAAATCCCATTAAATTTATCACAGAGTGGAGACTTAATTGGCATTGAATTCCTACCCACAAAAGGTTTATTTGGAATAATGCTTTTGTCTAAAAAAATGTGGATGGTCAAGTACCAAACAATGTCGTGACATTCCATACGACTGTTTATTGCCAAGGAACCTAATGCTGCTGGCTCTAAACTGTTCTTATGATTTATGTAAATTAGCCAAAGAGGAATAAAACTAAACTTTGTTTTTCAATTTTCAATTTTCAATAAAACTGGCAATTCCCTTATTTCCATGTAAGGTGTAAAAGCTATAAAGGTATACTCTTGTTTAGCAAGTCACAGGGAACAAGACAATTTTGTGCCAGACCCTGAGTTAATTCACATTTTAAACAATGAGGTCCCTCCCCCAAAAAGTCAATAAGATGGCTTATTGCTTTTACCCTAGTTGCCATAACAGATCCGGTAAGAACAGGCAATGGGGAATACCTAGGGTTGAAAGAAAAAGTTTAGAGGTATCATTACATGAAAACACCTCTCAACACCAGTGGATTGGTTTGGTTTTTGGGGGTTAACCAACCTTGGAGGGAGCTTATTGTAATGTGAATGTGTGGTAACAAAGTGAAAATGCTTTACCATGAAGAGCACTGGTATAAAAATATTTTGTCATCCCCCCCCTCAATTAAATATGAGTAATGGTGACTTACAGTTTTTTCCAATTGAATTTGTTGAATAATGATCAAAGTGTGCTTTTCCTGTACATTAGTATTTTTGTAAGCGAGAAGTTATCTGAGATAATATACTAGGGTTCTTACAATTCTAAGAAAACCTGAAAAGTTGTGGAATTTCTTTATTGCAATTGTCCAGGTCTTGAAAGTCATGGAAAACTTTCAGTGTGCTTTATAAGTCATGGGAAATCAAGAATTTTAAAATTTTTGAAGAATATCATTTTCAACCGACTCAGTTTTACATGTAAACTTATCTATAAAAGTCAGAAAGTGCATTATTAGTCTGGAAAAGTCATGTACTGCTTATAAAACTTTATGCACATGATGTCACACAGCAAAAAGTACGCCCTCCGTAAGGGGGCAAAATGAACTAACGCTATCAAGTGCAGACAACTGATTTGTCAACCAGTTGAATATGCGCGTACAGTAGTCTGCTACATGTACCAGGCAAATTCTTATGCATGTTGCCACCTGTTCCATTGTTTTGCCCCAAAGGATGACGTCAGTTTGTCATGATTGCATAAGGTCTACTGGAAAGGTCATTGAACTTTAAAGGAAAGACAGGGGAGAGCCCATGTATTGGAACAGCTTTCTTGAAATTCTGAGTGGACTTTTCAAATTACTCTTAATATTGTTTCAATATGATACTCAAAATCTTGTAAGACATGCTATTCATCACAATGATAATATCATAATCGATATAAATCCAGAGATGTTAAACACTTTTAAAACGAAACTTAAGGTGATGGGTACATTACTGAAATTATGATTCAGTAAATATTTTGAAAATGTCTTTTGTTTGTGGGTGACACTTGTAAAGTGAGAAAGATCACCAATGTCCAAGAATAAATCAAGAAATAAAATACAATATTTTGCAGTTTGTATTGATTCTATTGTGAATTGCATTGACCCTTCCATTATTGAGTTCTTATAGTCACCAAGAAAAAATTATTTAGATAACAACTGCTTGTTTAGGTGGTGTAGACCACTTCAGTGTTTAACACATATGCCACCCCATATATTTTAAGGCATGAATTCATCACTCCAGTCAGAAACCCTCCCAACCTACTGCTAGCCCCTCCCACAACTGTTTGAAAATCATCATCAAGACACAATCCCAGTTAATTACTTCAGGACATATCCTGTTGAGTATACAAGACGTCTAGGGCGCTCCTCCATTACCTAAAATGTCTATCTCATAGACTGCGTAGTGACAAGTGGGCGAATAACTACTTTTTTTTCATACTGTAGCGAAAACGCAAGGTAAGCGCCCTCCTTGCACGGTACCTTTAATCTGTCACATGAAGCAAGTTGACCCCTGACCTGCGTAATTCTTATTAGCTGTTATCGTGTGATTTGTCACGACCTAGTGCCATGCAGTCACATCGCAACTGCTCGAAAAGAGCTTCCTTCTCTTACATTTTATGCATGACGTTTCGTGACGTCATAAGGATTTTAATACTAATTAGCTAAAAGTCATGACTTTTAAAGTCAATTATCTCAGAAACTAGGAACCCAAAAATCTTTCAAACCGTGAAAATCAATGAATAAGATGTAAAAAATACTTTCGGTGCCTGGTTCTGAGTGAACTTACGGGCAAAAGGGAGGATTTTAGTCCATTTTATGAAACGTCTAAAATGGGTTTCAAATGCTCTGCAAAATCGTTCAGCATTTATTCGTTGTTGTTTTAAACTACTCAGTTTTTACTTCAATAGAGAGAAAATTTTGTTTTCTATCTAGTGGTACCATTTTTGCACTATAAAATATCCTCAATGAGTCAGGTACTCGGTAAATTCCACCACGAATCGATTGTGGCGCCCAGAGTATATATACAGTATAGTGAGCCTACTTTCGCGAAATGAACGTTAATGCAGGTCGCCCTATGTAAAACGTTACAACAGCAGCCTAATTCATCCTCACCAATATTGTTCCCATTTCGGAGAAAATGGTGCGATACTTGCTCCTTCGACATTTTTGCAACATATTGTTAGTTGTAATGCCATTTACAAATTAAACTAATCAGTAGTGTTGCACTAGAAGGCTATTTATACTTGTTTGAATGTGATATGCCTGTATACACATACAATGTCATAGTCATGATGGCAAGCTCTGTTGACACAGAGCAAAACTGCATCTTGTTTGCACCAAAACAGTGAAAATTACCTCACTTTAAAAAAAGTTGGGCTAACTAAAAAGCTGGTTCAAAAATCTTTATACTAGGAAACTCTATCAACTTCAATCAAATGTTCATTCTTTGAAAAAAAAATAAAAAAAATTCTATGCATCATGTAGTACACTCAGTCAGCATAATACATTGAGCAAGAAAATGAATGAGACTGAGAGACCTTCTAAATAGGCCTGCTTAGATAGGAAGGGCCTTGCAGGAAAGATCATCAGTACAATGTTTAACAAGTGCTATTGATTTTCCTCATTTACTCTGGGTAAAAATGAAAAGTACTGAAGGCAAAGGCAAATACCACTAAGGTTGCAAGGGAAGGAGTATATCAGCTGAGGTTTGGCAAATGGGATATCTTACTTTGAATTCCTTGTGAATTTCTTTTCACATGAAATACTGATCCTAAAAATAGCATGGTGATAGCTGGACTGCTAGGATAATAATTCATCACTATCCTGTCCTCTTGTGAGGTGACGGAATGTTCCAGGCTCATTTCTACCGTTGGCAATAGGACAGTTTGATATGCCTATAGTTTCTCAAACAGTCAACGTAACAATACAGTTTTTTTGCAGGAAACTACCTAAAGGTTGCCCAACATAGTTCTCCTTTATGTGACCTCCTTAAAGATCAGAAATATATATTTAATGTAAAAAAATCTAGGAATGAATTTACAGTTTTCATTTCACTGAATGCCACACTGATGAGAATTCATTTTAAGGCAAAGTTGGGTATAGATGGTAGTATGTAATTGCCCATGGGGTAAGGTTTTGAAATGATATAAGCTTATAAAGGGCTAGAAATTGTATAAATTGCAAAGCTGCAGCTTTGCAATTTATAGGCTACCTATGGGACTTTATAGAAATAGACAACTTGAACTTAATTACAGAACAGTATACCACTAGATCGATCTATTATGAAAAATGATGGAAAGGACTGAGTTTTTCTGTTTGTGGCACAGTAACTATCAGGTAAGAAAGAATAATAACCCGTGAATATGTCCAGACTGAAGTTGAACCCTCTAAATTTGGAGTTTGTTTACTTAATCCAGGCTGACTTGATCATGATTCATAGGAGTCCCAGGTTTACCGACTTACAACAAAGTTACATCTTATTGTAAGCCCCCCACTATAGCCAACATTGCAATGTTACTGAATATGCCATGAAAACTGAAGCTTCAAATTTCATAGACTACAAGTCTACAAACAACACTGGAAGTTTTTAAGAATGTAAATGCAATGGGTACCTGTCCTGCAAATCCCACAGTATAATAGTCGTTCATTATTTTGTTATGACCGACGTTATCCGAGCCATACTGGATTAGTACTAACTAGTAACAGTAACGTTGTAGGATATACAACGTTAACTGTGTACATTTACCAACACCATATGTACTATAGTACATACTACATACATGCTGTACGCTAAATGCCCCTTCGGGTTTAGCAGTTGTTTACAAAATAATTTATAAATTAAACTACGTAATTTTGGTATCAACAAGAAGCCTATACTATAATCTTCAAACGTCGATACAAAAGAATCGTTTTACATCCCTCAATGAGTCAGGTACTCGCAAAGTTTTAGGTCCTAATTTGAGACATAAGAATCGACTGCCTCTTTTTGGGAGCGTATTTTTGCAGTATATGTTTGGAAAAACCTAAAAAATCTTTGATTTCTAGGAGAAGAAAAGATCAAAATGTCCACTTACCGTCTCGTTGTATCCATTTATACGCCTACTTATACATTATTCAACATATAGGGGGAGACCCCTTGTCAGTCACAGTTCCGCGAAATCTCATTTGCGCAGATCTAAAAAAGGCGGGAATGCTAGAGAAGTGGTCACTTGGCTTCATTAACTGTACAGCTGCGTGTTGACTGCATGTTTCCATTGTTACCCGTGCGGGCCGGATATCACGTGTGTAGATTCCCGCCGGCTCACACTTAGCCTCGTGGGTTGATAGCGAGCGGAAGCAGACAGGCAAGCGCTAAAGGAAGAGACGTTGTACTCCCTCGGTTCAAAAAGTAACGTGAGTTTAAGTCGTAATTCTTAAGAGTAATCAATTAATAGAGTGACAGTTAATTCTTTTAGGCCCACTATAGAAGAGTGAAGCGATCGTTAAGTGAAGTAAGGCAATTATAAAGTCGTCGATTGTATATGACGTGTGATAATCAATGTACCGTTAGCTCATTGCTTCGTAGGCCTGTGTATTGAGATTTGTACAGAATTTACTATTAAGTTTCTACACAACGGTGTCGTTACCTTGGGACCGTTGGGACGAAATTATTCCGTAAAAGTCAGTGTGTATAATCTTCTGGCCTAAGAGTAACCTTACAAGTAATTAGCAATCTATATAGACAGTTAACGGGTCTTAAGTTACTGTCGGTGACCTGAATCTTTGAAATTACATCAGCATTGAACCCTAAGCTGGGGAAATTTAATAGTAGCTTAATGGTTCCGGTCAGTGTGAAGCGGCCGGCATAAGTTAAAAGTGATAAGAGAAATAGACGGATCATTTAGGCTGAATGCACTTTTCTGGGACAGATAATTAGTTCATTCGAGTGGTTTAAGAGTAAAATGGCCCGGGCAGAGCTATGTTTTAGACTTGTTTAAGTCAGTATGTCCCCTGCTGAGACCATCTAGATTTTATCCATTTTCTTGAGTGAGGTTTATAATTAAGGGGAGCTTTAACAAGTGATTCTTACGGGTGATCAGTGCTCGTGAGTCATAGTGGCTATGAGTAACTCTCACGAGCGGGTAGAGCTCACGAGCAGGTAGTGCTCACGAGTAGCAGTGTTCGCGAGCAGGTAGTGCTCACGAGCAGGTAGTGCTCACAAACAGGTAGTGCTCACGAGTAGCAGTGTTCGCGAGCAGGTGGAGCTCACAAGTAGTAGTGCTCACGAGTAGGGGGACTCATAGGTAGGGGTGCTCACGAGTAGATGTGGCCAGTGGGTAAGTTCAAGAGTAGCTTAAACTGTCACCTGTCACTAAGTTTAATTAGGTCGTAAAAGCAAGTGATTGTACGAGTTGCGCTTACTCACAATGATGGCTCACTAATCAAACCGAATCGGGATGTACAATTGCTGAATAAAATTGATTGAGAATCAATACTCGACCTGTCTTCATCTTTGTGTGTGTGTGCTTCTGTTATACTCTACTGCGACTGGAAACGCTGTTTGAGGACGACGGCGAGCGTTACACGTGGTGGCAGCGGTGGGATAATTGGCCAGTCCAGATGTCCGAGAACAGCCGGAAAAGCAGTCAGATGGGCAGATCAAGTCCAGTTTCCAGTTCTGCAGAGTCATGGGTAGACATACTACAGAGGCAGACAACGAATGGGAATCAAGACGGACAACATCAGAGCGCATTTTCCAGTCAACCAGATGGTGATATCCGGGAAACGTCAACCACAGGGCCGAGTCGGAGGCAACACAGTGCAGAACCCTTTATTTCTTTGGATTCAGGGGGTATGCAGAGGTCACCACAACGAGCCGAGTACGAGGTGCTCAGTACTACGGAGACAGATGGACCAAGGAGGCCAGCAGCCCAACGAGATTATGAACAAATATCACACAGAGAAGACAGGTGTCAACAGTCAGAGCGGTTTCCACGTAGAGTAGGGGTCAACCCAGAGGAGTTACCTAATACTGTTGGTGGTTACCCTCCCCCTGTTAATTCATGGCTAGACGGGATGGAGAGGGATAGAGGTTATGAGTATAGAGGGCGTCCCGTTACTTGTTCAAGGGAGCAGACAAACCCATTCAGCCAATATTTGCCCCCTGAGCCCGAAATCCCAGAAAGGTATGAGACTACAGGAAACAGGGGCAGGCCAAATGTTCTCCCACCCCCATTCAATGGAACAGGGAACTGGGATGATTATATGGTTCAATTCGAGCTAATAGCAGAGCTTAATAGATGGGACCAAGGAGCAAAAGCTTTGTACCTGGCTGCCAGTTTAAAGGGACAGGCTAGGGCTATTCTTAGTGACCTAGATAATACACATAGGAGGGATTATAGTCAGTTAACAGCAGCCCTTGCAAACAGGTTCAGTCCTGCTAACCAGACACAATTATTTAGAGCAATTCTGAAGAACAGGACTAGGGACCCAAAAGAAACCATACCACAACTGGCGCAAGAAATCAAAAGGCTTACATTGCAGGCATACCCGGCGGCTCCCTATGAAATGGTTGAAACCCTAGCCCGGGATTATTTCATTGATACCCTGGGAGATACAGACACAAAGTGGAGAGTATACCAGTCAAGACCTCGGAACCTCGCTGACGCTGTGGAGGTAGCTGTAGAACTAGAAGCCTTCTACTTAGCCGAAACAAAGAAAGGGAACCTTCGCAGACCCATGGCAAGAGCAATAATGCCCCCAGCAACTGATGGAGATAAAGTAGGGAAGCAAATAGAATCCATTGGTGAGGCTCTCAAGACCCTGACCAGTAGCACAGAGAAAATGCAGACGCAGATTGTCAGACAACAGACGCAACTTCGAGACCTGGAGGAGAACCAACAGAAGTCAACAGGTCCACCACGGAGCGAACAGAGAGTTAACTACAGGTCGTGGCAGGAGAATGAGAGACCACTACCAAAGTGTTGGCGCTGTGGTAAGCCAGGGCATTTGAAGAGAAATTGCCAGGAACCACCCAAAGAAGCTGAAAGGACACAAAATGAAAATCGTCAGGAAAACTACCAGCAGCCGAGCTTACAGGCCGAAGGTCGGCAGTAGACGGTGACATTAGGCCTGCAGAATTTAGTGTGAGAGGTTACGGGATCACGGATAACAATGCAGGGATCAGAGTAGATGGTTTTTTGCAAGAGGTGCCGGTTTCCTTTCTGGTCGACACAGGGGCAAATATAACCATTATCAATCCTAGAGTGTATGCTAGTATCCCAGAGAATAAACAACCTAAAGTGTTTGCTGCACCGGTCAAAATGTTACTTGCTGATGGTAGTACCTTTCCCTTTCTAGGGCGAGGAGTGTTTCAAGTGTGTGTTGCTGGGAGAATCGTTGAGCATGATGTATGGGTTGCTGAAATTGGGTTGGACGCCATTTTGGGGCTTGACTTTCTAAGAAAGCACCGGTGTAGTTTGGATGTTCTCGGGGGAACCATATCATGGGACAAAGTACACGTAGGGGAGCCACAGGTTGATGGGGAGCACCCTGATGATGAGGTGCTGGGACCTTGTCGGATAGTTTTGTGTGAAACAGTGGTGATTGCCCCAGGTACAGAATCAGTGATATGTGGAGAACTTTCAGGGATATTTCAAGGAAATCAAGGACTTGTGGAGCCAGCTGAAAAATTTGTAAGTAGGCACGGCCTACTGGTGGGCAAATTGTTGGTCGATCCACAAAACCCTGTAGTACCCTTAAGAGTGTTCAACCCTAGTTTCGAACCCATACGAGTGTACAAAGGCACAGTAGCAGGGGTTCTGGAGGAGGTCGTAGAGGTAATTGGGATGGAAGATAGTTCTTATGGTAACCTGGCGACACCAGTTCGAACTGTGAAAACTGCTACGGATAAAGGCCAAGACACGGAGGAATTCCCGCAACACCTCGCTGGATTATTGGAATCATGCAGTGGTAGACTTGAAGAAGAACAGTACGGACAGCTGAAAGACCTGTTGAGCCAGTATGGTGATGTGTTTTCCAGATCTCTCAATGACTTGGGGCGAACAACAGTTGTAAAGCATACCATTGATACAGGAGCTGCCAAACCTATCAAACAGCCAGCCAGAAGAGTTCCTGTTCAGCAAAGGCAAGTAGAGAGAGATCTTGTAACCGAGATGCTCGATGCTGGGGTAATAGAGCCATCCACCAGTGCTTGGTCGTCACCGGTAGTGCTCGTTAAGAAAAAAAATGGTAAAACTCGGTTTTGTAATGACTACAGGAAGGTTAATGCTGTGACTTCCAAAGATTCCTACCCTATCCCACGTATAACAGATTCGCTCGATGCTCTGAGTGGTGCGCAATGGTTTACAACACTCGATCTTGCAAGTGGATACTGGCAAGTCGGCATGGAGGAGAAAGATAAGGAGAAGACAGCGTTCGTGACTGGCGAGGGGTTGTTTCAGTTTCGAGTTATGCCATTTGGATTATGTAATGCGCCTGCAACTTTTGAGAGGCTTATGGACCGGGTTTTGTCTGGTCTTCACTGGCAGGTGTGCTTAGTCTACCTAGACGATGTGATAGTGTACGGTTCCACCTTCGCGGAAAGTTTGGGGAGGTTGAAAGAAGTCTTTGACAGACTGAGAGCTGCAAATCTGAAGTTAAGCCCCGAGAAGTGCAACCTCTTTCAGTCCAGTGTTACATATTTGGGGCATGTTGTTTCTAAAGAAGGAGTGGCTACCGATCAACAGAAAATTGCAGATGTGACAAAATGGCCTAGGCCGAAGAATCTCACTGAAGTACGCGGCTTTTTGGGGCTGTGTGGCTACTACAGAAGATTTATCAAGGGATTTGCCGACATAGCCGCACCTCTATTCAAGTTGACGGAGAAGAAGCAGGCATTCGATTGGAATTCAGATTGTGAGACAGCCCTCCAAAAGCTGAAAGAAGCGTTGACTTCAGCACCAGTCCTTGCGTACCCAGACACCACCGGTAAATTCATTCTTGACACAGACGCTAGCGATTTTGGGGTTGGGGCAGTTCTGTCGCAAATCCAGGACGGTGAAGAAAAGGTGATCAGTTACTTCAGCAAATCCATGACAAAGCAAGAGAAGAGATATTGCATCACAAGGAAGGAGCTTCTGGCAGTTGTTAAGGCAGTGAAACAGTTCCACCACTACCTCTATGGAACCAAGTTTCTAATAAGGACTGATCATGCTGCCCTAAGGTGGCTTATGACATTCAAAAACCCCGAAGGACAGATTGCCAGATGGCTCGAGCTGCTGAGCACATACCACTTTGACATTCAGCACCGTCCAGGGAAAAGTCATGGCAATGCCGATAGTTTGTCTCGTAGACCGTGTGAGACTGATTGTAGACATTGCAGTAAGAAGGAGGAATACAGCAAGGAAGGTGAAAAGCCGTCGTCCTGCCCGTCTAACGAGAGATCTAATATAGTTAGCAAGGAATCCCAGGGAAAACACACAGAGGAGAGCGTCTCACCACCAGACACTCTAGTTGCAGCAGTTACGAGGGGAGATCAGGAATTAGAGGATCCACCATGGTTACGGCAATGGTCCTTGGAAGCTATTAGGAACGAACAACTCAAGGATGTGGAAACAAGAAAGGTTATTGAGTGGAAAGAAGAAAGCACGCTGAGACCAGAGGCTCAAAATATTTCGAAGGAAAACGAAGAGTTGAAGAACTATTGGGCACAATGGGAAAGACTTGATGTAAGGGATGGCGTTTTGTGCCGCAGATGGGAGAGCCACGATGGTAGGGAGATAACCTGGCAACTAGTCGTACCCAGGGGTCTAAGAACAGAAATCTTGGAACTACTCCATGACAACCCTACGGCAGGCCACATGGGGATTAAACGGACACTTCGAAGGGTTCAGAAACGATTTTACTGGCATGGTTGGAGAAGGCAAGTAGAAAGGTGGTGTAAGGCATGTATTGTATGCCAAGAGAGAAAAATGCCCAAGACCAAGGGAAAGGCAAAAATGAAAATTCAGCCAGTGGGAACCCCTTTGGAAAGGATAGCGATAGATATTCTGGGTCCGTTGCCTTTAACCGATCGAGGGAACAGATATATAATGGTCGTTGCCGATTATTTCACCAAATGGGTAGAAGCGTATGCCATTCCCAACCAAGAAGCTACCACTGTTGCCACCGCTCTCGTAAATGAGTTCATCTCTAGATTCGGAGTTCCAGACAAGCTGCACACAGATCAAGGCAGGAATTTTGAGTCCCAAGTGTTCAAAGGAGTGTGTAACCTGCTGGGAATTCAGAAAACTCGCACAACGGCACTTCATCCACAGAGTGATGGGATGATAGAGAGAATGAACCGTACACTTGAAGAGATGTTGTCAAAGACAGTTGACAAAAATCAGAAGGACTGGGATCAATGCCTCCCGTTGACCCTTATGGCATATCGCTCATCTCGACACGAGACAAGTGGTATTTCACCAAACGAGATGATGCTGGGCCGGGACATAGCTTTGCCTGTTGACTTGCTTTTCGACAAAGTATCGGTGGAAGAAGATAACCAGAATCAAGAGGTTGTTTCGCAGAACCAGTATGTAATGAGACTCCAAGAGATGCTAAGGGAAACCCATAAACATGCTCGAGATTGCACAGAAATAGCCAGTAATAGGCAGAAAAGGAACTATGACCGGGATGCAAGAGAAAACGAGTTCAGAAAGGGTGACAGAGTTCTCCTGTACAACCCTAATAGGAAAAGAGGGCTGAGTCCAAAATTAGCTCGAGACTGGGAAGGTCCATGGACAATAGTGGATAGACTAAGTGATGTGACGTTTCGCATCAAGAACGGGGACACCGGACGAACGAGAGTTGTCCACCACAATCGACTGAAGACGTTAGAGTCACGAGAGACTGAAGTAGCTACTACTAAGAAGGAGCCCACATATTGCACAACCGGTGTACAGACTGATGAGACTGAAAAGATGACTGACCAAGGATCGGAAAGTTCGGGTTCGTCCCAACCACCAAAAGGAGGGAGCCAGCCCACAAGTCAGACTCAAAGAAGAAGGAAACCGCCTGAGTGGCACCGAGATTATGTCATGTAATTCTCGGAAGTAATCCAAAATTGCAGTGAAAAGTTAATTGTTTTTCTCTTTTCTATTGCAGATGGAGTTTATTGACACGATGGACGAGAAAGAGCTGGAGTTGGCCCGGGAGTATAGATGTCGGATCTGTAAGGAAAGGCTCAAAACTGTAGGCAAGCTAAGAGAGCATCTTCAAAACAAGCATAAGTCGGCCAGGTTCAAGTGTAATAAGTGTGAGTACAGCTCGGATAGGAGGGGGAATCTCGCAAGACACATTGATGTTACACATACAAAGTCGAAAGAGGCAGCTGCCAAATTACCGAGTAGGGCTACTCCCAAAACACAGAGGACAGAAGAAATCGAGGACAAGACCCATACCCACGACGTAAGGCGGTGTGTGCCGAAGACACCCCGAGTCCAAAGACAAGTGGTACCGTATGCACCGAGTCTGACGGAGCTGCTAGCGGAAAGCCCAGAAGATTGCAGGCTGAAGATAAAGGAGTCTGAACGCCCTGAGCAGGAAGTGACCAACACCCCAGTCAGTCCAGACCATCAGAGTTCAGGAGTGGATTCACCCAAGACTATACCGATTGACAACCCTGGAGATCGAGGCCCGGATCCGCGGCTTTTCAGAGGGCTACTCTCAGGTAACCAGACGGCAACAGAAGTCAAAGTGAGTGAGGCTAGAGTAAGAGCTCGAGACTTGTCCAGTGCGTCAACGTCGTGTTCCTGGCAGATGAAGCGTATCGCCGGAGACAAAAAGTTATATGTGGTGACGACAGAGACTGCTGTCAGCCCAGGAGGTACGTTCTACAGAGCAGTGAAGGAACAGTACGAAGGCCAGTAGTAGATGCAGACGATTGCCATGAAGTTTTGTTAAGTTTGGCATGTTTAAAGACTGACATGAATTTTGTTCTTTTTAATGACTTGTATAAATGTTTCGAAAAGTGTTTTGCTATTAAGTGCATGCTAGGTAAGTGCATTGAAAACAGATGTATATAGATTTTACAGCGTAAAAGTGTTTCTTAAAAATTCTATCTTTAATTATTGTAAAGCTGAGAATGTACAACGTCGAATGCGTGGAAGCATTCCTTTTTGTGGAAGGGGGTGGTGTAGCGAAAACGCAAGGTAAGCGCCCTCCTTGCACGGTACCTTTAATCTGTCACATGAAGCAAGTTGACCCCTGACCTGCGTAATTCTAATTAGCTGTTATCGTGTGATTTGTCACGACCTAGTGCCATGTTTCTATTGTTACCCGTGCGGGCCGGATATCACGTGTGTAGATTCCCGCCGGCTCACACTTAGCCTCGTGGGTTGATAGCGAGCGGAAGCAGACATGCAAGCGCTAAAGGAAGAGACGTTGTACTCCCTCGGTTCAAAAAGTAACGTGAGCTTAAGTCGTAATTCTTAAGAGTAATCAATTAATAGAGTGACAGTTAATTCTTTTAGGCCCACTATAGAAGAGTGAAGCGATCGTTAAGTGAAGTAAGGCAATTATAAAGTCGTCGATTGTATATGACGTGTGATAATCAATGTACCGTTAGCTCATTGCTTCGTAGGCCTGTGTATTGAGATTTGTACAGAATTTACTATTAAGTTTCTACACAACGGTGTCGTTACCTTGGGACCGTTGGGACGAAATTATTCCGTAAAAGTCAGTGTGTATAATCTTCTGGCCTAAGAGTAACCTTACAAGTAATTAGCAATCTATATAGACAGTTAACGGGTCTTAAGTTACTGTCGGTGACCTGAATCTTTGAAATTACATCAGCATTGAACCCTAAGCTGGGGAAATTTAATAGTAGCTTAATGGTTCCGGTCAGTGTGAAGCGGCCGGCATAAGTTAAAAGTGATAAGAGAAATAGACGGATCATTTAGGCTGAATGCACTTTTCTGGGACAGATAATTAGTTCATTCGAGTGGTTTAAGAGTAAAATGGCCCGGGCAGAGCTATGTTTTAGACTTGTTTAAGTCAGTATGTCCCCTGCTGAGACCATCTAGATTTTATCCATTTTCTTGAGTGAGGTTTATAATTAAGGGGAGCTTTAACAAGTGATTCTTACGGGTGATCAGTGCTCGTGAGTCATAGTGGCTATGAGTAACTCTCACGAGCGGGTAGAGCTCACGAGCAGGTAGTGCTCACGAGTAGCAGTGTTCGCGAGCAGGTAGTGCTCACGAGCAGGTAGTGCTCACAAACAGGTAGTGCTCACGAGTAGCAGTGTTCGCGAGCAGGTGGAGCTCACAAGTAGTAGTGCTCACGAGTAGGGGGACTCATAGGTAGGGGTGCTCACGAGTAGATGTGGCCAGTGGGTAAGTTCAAGAGTAGCTTAAACTGTCACCTGTCACTAAGTTTAATTTATTTATCCCATTATCCCATTGCTATTATTTGTGAACATTTAAGTCCGTGTAGAAGGAATTTCACTAGGCCTGCTATTTTTAAGCGTGATACCAGTACTTCTAAAATATGACAATAACGCTCAGTCTGCTTTTACTAAATTTAATAATAAACTTTGTAATATTTTCCAAAGAAACTGTCCTATGCGTCAAATTAAGTGTAAGAAAAATTTACAGAAATCACCTTGGATTACCTCTGGTATTTTAAAGTCCATTCGCAAGAAAAATGTATTGTATTGTGCGTATAAGCGAAGCCCCACAGAACAGAATTTACTGCATTATCGAAACTTTAAGAACAGATTAACTGCGGTAATTCGAAATGCCAAGAAATCGTATTACTATGAGTACTTTAGTAAAAATAAAAATAACAGTAAGAAGATTTGGTCTGGTATTAATGGGATACTGAACAGAGGGGGTGGGAACACTAATGCGACTGGAATTGAGAATTTACGTACAAATGATGATCCGAATAACATGCAAAATTTTGCTAATGATTTTAATAATTTCTTCACATCTGTAGGCGAAAATCTAGCTTCTAAAATAGATGTAACGTACTATAACTACAATTGTTATCTCAATGATATAAGTGTTTTAGATACCTTTATTTTACACCCAGTGAGTCATGAGGAAGTAGTTAGTACTATATTGAAACTTCAAAGTGGGAAATCCCCAGGGTATGATGGCCTTACCAATGATATTTTAAAACAGATACATGGCCATATTATTGATCCTCTTACTCATATTTTGAATTTATCTTTTTCTGAAGGTGTTTTCCCGAATGAACTTAAAATTGCAAAGGTCATTCCAATTTATAAATCTGGTGGAGCTGAAACTGTATCTAATTACCGCCCTGTTTCAGTTCTGCCTGCTATTTCTAAAATTTTTGAAAGACTTACATACAATAGATTATCAGCTTTTATAAATAAGAATAACCTATTATATTCCGGGCAGTATGGATTTCGGAAGGATCACTCCACATATATGGCTGCTTTAAAGTTTGTTGATGATATAGTGTGTAACCTAGATAATAGAGTCAGCACCGTGGCCTTATTTATCGATTTATCTAAAGCTTTTGATACTATAAATCATGAAATTTTATTGAACAAACTGTACAGATATGGAATACGGGGTGTGGCATTTGATTGGTTTAAAAGTTATCTTTCTAATCGTAAACAATTTGTCCGTTTTAAAGGGAAGGACTCTAATCTTAATAATATTAATATCGGCGTTCCGCAAGGTTCAATACTGGGACCTCTTCTTTTTATATTATATATCAATGATATGTATAAGTCGTCAAAATTACTGAAGTTTATATTATTTGCCGATGACACAACTGTTTATTATCATAATCCTGATGTCAGTCGAGCCCTCCAAGTTGTTTCTTCAGAGTTAAAAAATGTTTCTGAATGGTTAGCGTCAAACAAGTTATCTTTAAATATAAGTAAAACTAAATTATTGGTTTTTAATAATATGAAAGGTGACACTGCACGTTTTACTATAAATTTTAAGAACACCATCATAAGCAGTGAAAATTCTACTAAGTTCTTAGGGGTTACAATTGATAATAAACTTACATGGCAGGATCACATTCATAACGTTACTAAATCCGTTTCTAAAATCGTCGGTGTTATGAATAGACTAAAACATTATATTCCTAGTTGTTCCTTGTTAACTATCTATAATGCATTAATTTTACCACACCTTACTTATAGTATTTTATTATGGGGTAATGCCTTGCCAACATATACAGACAAGCTTTTTATTCTTCAAAAGAGGGCTGTACGAACTATATCAAAAGCTTCACCATACACTCATTCTCTTCCACTTTTTCACCATTATAATATTCTAACTCTAAAGGACCACTACAATTACCAGTTAGGCGTTCTTTTGTATAGGCACAACAGCGGTCAACTCCCTCCTGATTTCCATTCCTTTTTCAACCTTAATAGTTGTCATCACAACTATCCAACAAGAAGAAGAGATAATCTTCTCCAGCCATATACTAGGACAATGTTTGCGCACTCTCACGTGAGAAGTAGCGGGGTATCTCTCTGGAACTCTCTTGACATTAGCATAAGAAATGCCCCTAACCTTAATCTATTCAAGAAGTACTTAAAGAAATCCTTCTTGTTATTGTATGTGGATAATTAATTTTATCTGGCAAAAAAAAATAAATAAATAATCAAATAAATAAAAAATTAAAAATCTGGCTAAAAGTAAGCATCAAACTAGCAGCAATTCTTTGTATACAATCATGTAAATGTTATAGGAGTCATATTCGTATTTATATATTCTAGTTGTGTAAGCAATTAAGAACATCTCAGTTATTAGGGCCAGACTAGAAAAGCTTGCAAGCTTCATCTGGTTCCTTTTCTACTGTCTTCATACTCACGTTTCTTGTAAATATTATTTCGTATTGTATCATAATAATAATGATAATGAATGTACGTTTGCATGTAGTACAGTTGAAAAAAATAAACAATAAACAATAATTAGGTCGTAAAAGCAAGTGATTGTACGAGTTGCGCTTACTCACAATGATGGCTCACTAATCAAACCGAATCGGGATGTACAATTGCTGAATAAAATTGATTGAGAATCAATACTCGACCTGTCTTCATCTTTGTGTGTGTGTGCTTCTGTTATACTCTACTGCGACTGGAAACGCTGTTTGAGGACGACGGCGAGCGTTACAATACGTCTGTAGCTCAAAAGTAAGTGGTCATGTTATGGGAATTCATATGTGGCATTAATAACTCGTGAGCTTGGCATTGATGGTACATCCACTGGCATTGAAAACTTTGACAAGGAAAAAAGAGGCCAAGTAGCCAAGCCTGTTTAGTGTGTAAGTCAAAGGCAACAATTAATGGTGGTGCGCCACCTTAGATAATGTGTAATCCGAACCCTTTCAGTACGTACCGGGCACAATTTGGTCTAACCACGGACTTAGATACATGGACAGAGCATGTAACGTGTACTTCCTATCTGTAGATGGTCGCCACCATCTGGGACAAAATAGGCACACCAAGATGGCCGCCGTGAAGCTATCTCTGTAATATTTTATGCAAAAGTTAACTTGAATGGCAAAAATATCATATTCCTGCAATACGTGAAGTGATTTTGACCTTACCTTGCCATATTTCAAAAATATTTCAACTTTCTTAAAAAATATGGACATGTACTTGAGCAAGTCCAAGCTTTCACACAAAAATCATAGCAGACAACCATCTTGGTACATGCGCTTTTTCTCACACGTACGGTAGGGACAATGTACGGTACAATATGCTCTGTCCTTGTATAGGAAGTCCGTGGGTCTAATATACACTTTGATTTCCTCCCTACATTATTTCGGAAAATTTATTTTTCTTCATGGTTTTTCACTATTACTTAAAACTATGAGGTCGACAGTGTAAAAAAATTCAGATTCTTTCGAAGAAAATTTGGGTTCATTTTGTAGCCTGAGGAATTAGAAATTTAGAGGACTTTTAAAAGTTCTGTCCTTCCTATTATTCGCAAAATCAAAGATTGTCAGGGCGACTTAAGATTATATATTCATGCCAACGGACTGAGGGTCTCCAACCTGGGAGCTGTCACAGACGAATTTTGAAAATTTACCAAAAATGTATTGTCTAGTTTAGACATGTATTTGAATAACATCAGCTTACACATTGGTAAAACTTTTTGAAATATATGTAAACAAAAACAAAAACAAACAAACAAACATGATTTTTACGAAGTGAGAATTTGCAAACGTCACTGTTTTGTTGGAGAAACGGCATTCACGAGATTTTGTACTGTTAAGGCGGCTGAAGTTCGTTGCATGTTTTATAGTTTGAATAAAGCCTTCCTCCAGATATTCGAGGAAAATTTGAGAGAAGAAGTGGTATTTTATTGAAAAAAACTGAAAATATGCTTGTCTTTTTCAACAAAACAGTCTAATTTTGCGTAATTATATAAGCATTCATTATCTTTAGTAGCGAAATCAATGAGATCGTCGTAATAACCGAAGTTTGTTAAGATAAGCATGCATATTTTATCTTGCTTTAATAATTTTTGAACGAAACTAGGGTGATCTTTTGTTTTCCTTTCTCGCAATTCGAATGTCTGGAGGTTACACCCGACCGGAATAATTGGTAATTTTTTTTTTTTTGTGTAAGAAAATTGGGTACATTGAGAATTTTTGAACAATATCCTACTTGTGTATGAGAGCAAACTTCGAAGGGGGCAGATGTGCATTTGCTTATAATCACTTTCTTGATTGGATGTTGCCATTTTTTTGTATCGATTGTACTCTTTGTTAATGTTAGGGATTAGGTTAGGAGTTACGGCTAATGTTTGCCAGTTAGAACATTTCTTGTTACACTTACACAGTGCGCAACGCCCCTCCAAAAGACCTGGGGGAGGGGGGCTAATTGGTCCTCCATCTTTTATCGTACGAAGTAAGGCCCCTCGAAAACATTACACTATCTACCCGTAGGGTGGGGCAGTCATTCCAGACGGGAGGAAATGACTCCCATTCCCTGCAACCCCGTTGGAGTATTTTTCGACTGCACATAATTATAGTTAACAGGCGCATGTATAAACAGTAGAAGTCTTTGATCAAGGATAACTTTACACTATCACGTACAGTTTGTTCAGACACTTGGTTTATTAATCTGTTCCGTGGTTCTTTTCACTATGATTAAAACATGAAACCATTATTGTGAAGCCAATATTTTCAGTTGACCCCCTTTTTATTTTTTTCTCTGATTGTGAAGAAAGTCATCCTACTTGAAAGAGTTTTCGAGCAGCTTTCCTCTAACAGGTCAACGCTATCTGTGAGAAAAATGCTTAAATTGCATTGCTTCTAACGTTCAACACGGAAGTCTGCAGAATCCTTGTTTTGTTTTCAAGAATCTGTGAAAAGATCTGTACGTTGATTTTGGCACCACAATTGCTTATCATTTTTCCGTTTTTTAAGTGTTGCATTAGTCAAGTCAGAATTTGTTCTAGATCACATCCCATACCAGCGCTCACACATACATGACATGTGAAGAAGGTACTGAAACAGATGAAGCAGATTATGTATAGCTGGTTTCAAAGGGTATTTTTTGAAGGGAACCGAAGTAGGTTTGATTCTGTTATTTCATGTAAGGTGTCTCAATAGCAAGTAATTGTACTCGCCAGTAGATTGGCTAAGTTGTTTTATTCTATATTTGAGATTTTATGTTTTTATCTTTTTATCGATGCTACGATGACTATCAGGAGTGAGAAAAGGAAAAATGAAACCAACTCCAAGGTACATTTAAACAAACATTTATTTTCTAACAAGGACAACTGAACAGGCGGAACAGTAACAGCGAGATGAGACAAAACTGACGGACGGTGATGAAGGACTATACACGTTCGTATAACGATAACCCGAGCGACAGGCACATACGTAAAAAGGGGGCAGCAGACTGGAAACATTAACACTGAAGATAACGGTGAAGTTCATCTGTAGAAGAGAGGGAAATGACATAATCATGAAAAATATAAAACTAGAAAATTACGTAATCAAATGATCATGATGGCGTGCATGTAGTATCTTCCTAGCTCCAAAACTGTAAGACTGTTCTAATCTTTTTCTAAAGTCCTCCCGACTCTCTGGCAAAGAGCCGTTCGGCGAAACCAAAGTTTAAACTGCTTCCTAAAGAAGCTATACGTCCACTGAAGGACAAGATTTGACCAACCGAACGGCCCTCAGACCATTTACATCATTGGTCTGTCATGTATAGCTCCATTCTAGACTGAATGAAAAGAACAGATACTACACGTGATCTTAGCCAAAAGGCTTAGAAGCGAAGACTGCTCTAATCTTAATTTTACTAGAAAGTCACACAGCCTGAGCCATATAATGTAATCCTCAGTAATTTGTAGGTAACATAATTATAGTTCTAAGCTAGTGAAAAGTGTAGCTGGTGGAAAGTATAGCTCGTGAAGAGTTAGCTAATGAAGAGTGTAGCAAAAGGGATGAAAGACAATCAATTCGTGAATGCCCATTATTCGAGTTAGTCAGATCAAGAAAATATTTTTACAAGTATTCTTCTTTTAAGGGTCATATAGTTTAATTGAAAGACGGGCAACTTACCATCATGGTCGAAGACGTAATCTCCATTCTCCGGGGTATAAACGTGTTTAACGAAGTAAAATTTATCTGTTGAAATATGAAAACAGATTCAAAAGATTGTGACGGTTTTTAATATTGTTTACCAGTCACGCATGTTCCGAGTAGCTTGTTATGAGATGAGAGGTAAAGACCATATACTCCCGTCACTCTACGATTTTGTTGCATGGACTTTCTGATCCCCTTAAATTGAACGTCGACAGTGATCATTAACAATTATGGTTTGCCTGGGTAGTCTACTCTAATGTGGGCTAATTTCCCACCACTTTTCACGCATCCGTTCACTGTATAAGTTTAGGATCTAATGTGTGCACGTTTCTCTTCCACACAGGTAAATAGAACAATTTTGCGTGTGTCGCGGGAAGTTATTTCATAGGACAGATCTATCCGAAAACACAATATAAATCAACCCATCAAGATCTATGTTCGTATTGTTGTGCACAAACAAGAATTTTCTGTAGTGGATTGGGTTGTGCAGTTTTCTAACAGTGAGCTCCATTAATTGCCTCGGTGTTCATCACCTTCAAAATTTAGGCATAGTTTCCATGTGCTTATCGCCCGAAGACGTCCCACGTCCCAGGATTTCCCCGTTTAGTAAATTCTGACGTCGCCCCTGGTTATATCAACGAGCTTTGAAAGAATGTAACGTCGAAGTCAGGACTCCGGCTCAATTCCAGACTCGGGTCCATTTCCTCGGACTCAGAGTCGGACCGGAATGGAGGTCGCGGAATTGCACTTCAAACGGAACGGGATCAGCTGAACTTGACGTGGAGCCGATTCCAGTCGAGTCCACAAACAAGTTGTTTTATACTATTCATTTAAGGTGGAAGGGTATGAAATTGACTTTTGAATGAGCCCGCGATTGCCCCATTGTAAGCCATGCAAAAAAGGATTTGTTTAGCACATTTCTCTAGAAAACGTATTAAGGTGTTAACTTACTTGGCCCCCACTGGAAACATGATGCAATGCTAACACAGATGTTCCTTTCCTGAATATTATGTGCATGTTTACGTTCTTAACATAATGTGTGTAATTCCTTAACGTGATTGGAATGTCAACGCGTTTCCAGGGAAATGTGTTCAAAATTAGTGTGCAGTTCCAGAACACTGTTTTGTAGTACACACAGAAATGTACAGACTTGGAATTGCCACGAAACTAGAAAACATAGAATACAAATTGCCCAAGAGCCAGAGGTACCTTACTGAGCACGAAATTGGCCCAGAATGGTTGCCACTGGAATTGGCGTGGAAACTGGTTACGTAAACTCGCTGGTACCCCATGGGTAGGTTGTGGAACCATGATTTAGTAAGTATAAAGGGTGGGGTCATTCAACCCGGGCTACTGTACCTCTAGCATGTAAAAGATGAATGTTTCGATCCATGGTCGTCTTTGTGGTTATTGTATTACTGAGGGTACCCATAAATGTAACTAAATGCCCTTAGTTTCCAGGCTAGCTCACCTTTTAGCCTAAGGATAATTTCTGTGAACTGCCAGGTGGATGAACCGTCTGTGAAGAAAAAGAAAATTTGTTTGTGAAAACGTAAAGGATTGTGGAAGTTTATAAGGGCAGGGGAAGTCTTCCTAATTTTAATTAGTATAAGAGTGTACCCCTTTCATGAATGGACCTTTAATGAAAACATGTTTCTCACCATATTGTGTAACTTACTGTTTTTAATGGGATAATTAACTCCTGAAATATAATGAAGGACTTGAAGAAGAGAAACAAGAAGGTTGGGAGGATGTTTTTTCAGAATAATTTGGGGAGACTACTCTTGCCCTTTAAGCTAACAATACGCATCTGGTAGGTATTCTGTACATACAATATTCTTAAAAAACTAACAAAACCCTTTCATTTACAAACAAAAAGTGTGATGACACATTGTAAAAATTACGCTAGATTCATAGGATATGAAAAAATAAAAAAAAAAATAATAAAAAAGGAGATAGATAAGTATTACAGAAAAGTTCCAAAAAGTTACGGTAATTTATATTTTTTCATTTTGTCTCTTTTATTTTTTATTATTTATTATATTTATTATTATTTTTTCTCTTTACATTTTCAGCAATTTTAAGTCATTTTTACAGTGAATGAGAGGTGGTAAATAAAAAGGACGCCTTACATAGTTTGTTCTGTGCCAGTACCATTGAAAGGGAAGTACTTGTTGCATATGCACACTATAATCACAGCTGTATGAACAACTACGCTTTCAATTACCTCGATTGGTAGATCTTGCGAATGATTCGGATTTGTAAAGGTCTTCTGTAAAAGTTAAAATAGATAACCAGCGTAGACTTGTAACGTCATCTGACTTTTACTTTTGAAAATATTAGTGTAAATAGTGATGAATCCATGTCAATGACATATTTTGATTGTAACAGTTTTTTTTTATTGTTGCACAATTTTGTAAAAAAAAGCTAGACTTTGATCTTGACCCTTACCAACTAAAGAACACGTCTTTATGAAATTCTCGTGATCTAATTGTCACGTGAACTACTGACTTTACCAACTTGATAAGAAAATAACAACTACGAACCATTTTAGGTCATTAAATGTTTTCACCTTCTATGAGCGGTATAGGAGATGTTTGCTAAATATTGTTTTGCTCAAGGACGCACACACACAAACACACACAAACACATAGACCTACGGCTAAAGTAACCTGAGAAATGTTGAACCCTTACCTGAGTGAAATGATTGACAGTTCGATTCCCGTCCTGAGGTTGACAAGCCGTCTGTAAGAGAAATTACCAGAGTAAAAATCATAAATGTTACTACTTTTAGTTTAAATTCATTGTTGGAGTTTAACCTCCTGACTATTGGTCATCATATTAATCCACCCCAGAAGAGATGAGAAACGTTTTAGGTAATTTAAGGCAAGGCCTGTAACTTCGGTAAATTTCTTCCTTCAAGGAAAAAAGAGCTGTAACTTTTTGTATAAACTTACTTGTGGTTGATTCAATTTCTTCGAAACAAATTTTGGTGGTTTTTTCATCTGAAAAAAAAAAAAAAAATATAGGGAAAAAAATTCAAATTCTTATACAATGTTTAATATTTCTTAATAAATAGGCCTAATTTTAAACGTGGAAGACTCATGGTTTCTCTAAAAATGTAAAGAGTATTCCCTTTTCAACGTACTCCTGTTAAAGATAAATTCAATTTCGAGGAAAATAGGCTTAATCCTATTGGAAGCCGGGGGACAACACCCCTACACACACACACACTGTTGAGGAAGGCCCGCCTACCCTTTTCGAAATGATCAAATTTGGCCGGGGAGCTATAATTCTTTAGATGATTACACCCGGTCTCCCGAGGACTCATTTGCATCTGCATACAAGAGCGACATATTTTTTCATAAAACACTTTTTTCTTAAACGACAAAGAAAACGGGATCTTTCTTGAGAAAATTCAGAAACTTTCTCTAGCACAAACTCAACCATTTTAAAATGGTTAAAAAGGTCATATATATCGTGAAGCCTCCCGCGCAACAAATTGTTTTTGCCCGTCTTATTAGCAAATCCTGACAACACACTTGAAGGACGGTAACGTAAGCATCTAAAGTATCTTCATCGAGATTCTGATGCTTTGTATTAAGGTTTATAAAATTATACCTTTTATTGTTCTTTGCGTAAACGTCTTGTTGTGAGACACGACCGAGATTCCATCTATGAAAATAATACAAAACTTTTTTTCAGTAATGAAAGAAGAAATTCTCCACCTCGAAATTCATTAAAAGCGGAATTTCTGGAAATTTCTGAAAAAAGAGAGCAATCCCCTTAGCTCTATCTGTATAATTGTGTAGGGCTAATCTCATGCATAGTGAAGTCTCACCCCAAAACAACCCAAATTGTGTTTACTTATTGGCGGTTGTCCATGCATTTGATAACCATATCTTCATTTCTTCTTATAACCCCTTCTCAAATTTGTTCTTGAATTTATTTCAACTGGATTCTTTATTTAAAATCTATTATTGTCCAAGTAACAGGAGGGTGAATGCAATAGTCCATCCGAAGTAACCAAGAGGCAGCGAGACTTTAGGATCGTGATGAAGGTGGAGTATACCAGTGCCTTAATTTGGTTTTGGTAAATGTGATACTATACGATATTTTATTTCACATGTTTTCTCATAACCCGATGTACTGAAATATACAGATAACAGTGTTATAGCGATTTAATGAGAAATGATTTTCCAGAGTTACTCACTGCCGTTACTTTGGGTTGAGGAAAAAGTTTCATCGGTGGTGGTTACTTTACCGGCTGAAGAATGAAAGGTAAAGAACGGAAGATAAGCAGTTTGCTAAATAAAAGCTAAATCAAAACCGACCTACTAATTGTTATGACATTAAGCTACTACAAAAACTGTTATTCCTCTTGACAGAAAGGCTTATTGAATACGGTTAGTTTTAAGTCACGGGATGAAGCAAAAACATTCATAGCGACATCTCTTTCGAGAGATAATAAAAACAGACAACACTGAAGTGTCGCCCCTTACCCTAACGGCTATTTATTGATGGTATTTTTAACCTAAATTGATTTCTTAAAAGATGAAAAAAAAAAAAAGACAAATACAGCCTTATTTGATTTGTTGAAGACATAAAAAAGCCACAACATGACCATTTGATAATAGAAGCATCAACATAGCAAGGAATAAGGGGTGAAAGCTTCGGATATGCCGGAAAAGGATAGGAATTAGTGCTATCGTTCGCCAATCAGAATATTTCTTGTTAAACAGTGCGCATCGCCCCGAAAAAAGCCAGATGCAAACGTCGGTGACGTCAGATGTGATACCCTTTCAAGTATAGTACAAATACTCTCATGGGCTCAATATGTGCTTGGCTGTCATTCGGTGATCATCTTAGGATGTAAGTGGCTTGTGCATGCACGCATGTAGGTCTAAACGCAGTTGTGTTCAATTGTAATAACTTAAAATAGTATAGTTAAGATTTAATAAAATCTTACCAGTAACGTTGTACTCTGTCCTGTTTACTGTTTGTTCTGAGGTCATTCCGAAAACTGTAGCGAGCAGAGATTTAAATTTGAAGTAATGTAATGTCTTAGAAGAAATATTGCGTGTTTTAAGATACCAAAAATTTTCATTCGTTTGAGTTATAATTTAACTTAGCGGATACATGAATCAGGAATTTCAAGGGGAAAATTTTCTCACCTGAACAATCAATTTGCTTGATTTCTTCTGTCATTGAATAAATCTCTTTATCTGTCAATGAAAAGATAAAAACCTGCTACGTAATTGAAGCAGGGAGTTGCTAGCAACTCTCTGATTAAAGTGATCACGTAAGACCATGTTAATATAATCTAACATTATCTTTAAACATTAAAACCAAATATGTAAGAAAAGTCAAAAACGCCATCTTTAAGTCAACGAACATGTTTATATTTGTACCATAGACGTTGATTTGTTGATTTGTTTGATGAGAAGTGATCACGTAAGACCATGTTAATATAATCTAACATTATCTTTAAACATAAAAACGAAACATGTAAGAAAAGTAAAAAACGCGATCCTTAAGTCGACGAACATGTTTATATTTGTACCATAGACGTTGATTTGTTGATTTGTTTGATGAGAAGTGATCACGTGAGACCATGTTAGTATAATCTGACATTATCTTTAAACATGTAAGAAAAGTCAAAAACGCGATCCTTAAGTCGACGAACATGGTTATATTTGTACCATAGACGTTGATTTGTTGATTGGTTGATTTGTTTGATGAGAAGTGATCACGTAAGACCATGTTAATATAATCTAACATTATCTTTAAACATTAAAACCAAATATGTAAGAAAAGTCAAAAACGCCATCTTTAAGTCAACGAACATGTTTATATTTGTACCATGGACGTTGATTTGTGGAGGACAGGGAGAAACGCCCCTACTTTTAATCACAGATTAACTCCCATGACTTGTACCAAGAGTAAAAAATAAAGCACAAACCTTGAGTGGTAGTCTGCATGATGTTTGTTTGTTTAAAGAAAGAAGACCGGCCATCTAGTAAAGAAAGGTAGATTTTCATTGAATTTATGGTAATACCTTTACATACCATCGTTACTCCAAAACATTCTTTTAAGTGATCACTTAGTCTAAAATCTAAAGAAGATATGACGGTAACCACCACCCTTACGAAGCATTCTTTACCAGAAATGATGAAAGATTACGGAACAGTTGCTTGTATATTAGCAATAGGGTAAGCTATTTAAATAAGGGCTTTATGAAACTGATTTATTTTCCCTTTACTTAAAGGACCAGTTCTCTCACCCCAAACAGTACCAATTCTCCTAACCTTCTTACTCAAGCCCCTCCCACAATCGTCTGAAATTCATCCTCATCCAGACACAATCTCAGTTTATTGCTTCAGGGTGAGTATAGAAAGATTCAATTTATATAATCAAAACACTCTCAATACGGTTCATGTTGTGTAATATAAGCTTTGGCTCTCTGCATTGTTTGAATTAGCTGTCATTCAAAGAGCTGAGCCAATTAAGAATTTTGGTTCACGGGTACCAAAACTGCATTTTGGGGTGAGAGGTAATTGACCCTTTAACTATACCTTTTTGAAGATCTAGACGCTAGGTAAACTTGCTACAAACATTTAAAGTTTACTTTAAAATGATTAAATACAGTTTAAAATAAAATCTGCTTTAAAATAAATGGAAGATATGATTTAAACAAAGCCATCCCAATTTTTTACATCTTAAATAGATCCATTCAATTAAATTATTTAGTCATAACTCAGAACTAAAACCTTGTCCATATTCGCCAAAACTGACATTGGTCAAATCTATTTAATTTTGAATACCTTCTTATATGCAAATCTGATTATCTCATGTTTGATAAGTTTGTAGGATATCTACATTAATTACCTTTCCAAGTGTATACAATCTTTGTAGCAGATCTTCCTGACGAATCTTAAATGAAAAACATCGAACATACATATAACAGACCTCTTGAAAACAAATATACGAACGGGGGGGGGGGGTATATTTGTTCTTTCTGACCTGTATACACGAACAACATTTCAAAAACATTCACTTGTAACAATCCCAAAGCAGGGTTGTTGTTAGATTGGAAAACATTCCATGTTGTCAAAGAATTCGCATAGCAATCCTTGAAAACATTTGCAAAACATTTTCCACATGTTTCGAGATTGTGACATACCCTGTCTACATTTTGCAACAAACTGGAAACAAGCACATTTTGGGTTTGTTTCAAGGGAATGATTGGGAAATATTCCTCGTGTATCCAGTCCTTTAGACTTATTTGATAAATGCAGACGGAGGCATAATGACCTATATATTTACAAGCAACGGCGCAGCCAGAGGGAGTGGGTGCAATCCTCTCCCCAAGAAACAAAATGGGGGTGGGGTGGGGTGGGGAGGAAAGAGCAAGAAAAAAAAAGAGTAAACATAGGAAAAGAGGAAAGAAGAGAAAGGGGCAATGGTAGCGTCACTGAAGATCAAATGTAGCATCAATTTGCATCTAGCCCGCTCATTGTAAGCTACAATTTTTCAAAGGAGTTTTCATCGTCTCTTAGAACCTTCCGAGAACCGCGATCAGTCATCCTTCAATCCGCTTCCTTCACAAGATGAAATTCAGACCCCTTTACACTGTAAGGAGTAGTATTGTGATACGTTTCCGGCAAACAAGTGTGTTATGGCCTTGTTTTGATGGTTTTAAGGTTATGAGGATTTCACCTCCAAAACAGACTCACCCTTATTACTACGCCCCTTTGGAAAATAAATGATTTCCAAAAGGTTTTATTTTAGTATGACCGCTGAAAAAAATCTTTCACACAGAAAGGGAACAAGTACAATGAGCATTGTTAATTGATAACTAAATGAAGATGCTTTAACAATTTCTTTAGGACAACACTGAATGCACGCACTCAGAGTAATAAGGCCCCTAGATAAGTGTAGAATATTCCCATTGTATATCCCACCTGTCGTAAAATGCGATTAAAAGGAAGAAATAGGACCGTATCTCAATCGAATTTGAGACCAAACTTAAAATTATATCGTATTTAAAACCGTATTGAACTTTCCTTTCTTATCTACGCTGACGTTTTGTGTTACATATTTGCGTGGGTGTGTCGTTAAATCCCGTCCAACTTAATAAGTAGCCTCTGATCTTCTCCCATGAGCAGTAGCAAATAAACAACGAAGTTTTGACTGACACTTTTAACATACCTGTCAATGTCTCCGTCATTTGTTCAACTTGATCAGATCCTGTAAAGATAAAGAGACATGGAACGTCATAGTTTTGTTATTAATCATGAAAAACATGAAAACAAAGGAGTTTGGTCCACTCGTTAGAACATGAGGAATAATTAAAAAAAAATCCAGTTTCATTTATTTTGAACAAAACTAAGAAATAAGAAAAAGGAATGCTAAAAACTTCTGTTTGGAATAGAAGAGAGAAACTGAATCTATTACTTAAAAAAATAAATGGATGCTTAATACTTGCGTCACTAACAGTCACTAATAACACAAAAAACGGAATTGCCAATGTCACTTAATTTTTTTCTGCAGTTAAATTATAAGAGAGAAATAGTCGCCTCTAAATAGGTGATGTAATGTTGTAACTATCATCACTTTAATCTTGTAGTCAGTTTTTAATGTAACCTCAAGATCTGACCAACTTTGATTTGAAAGGAAGGGAACATACCTGTGGTCTTCCCTGCTAATTACAAATTTATGAACAAATTTTAGTGAAGATACAAAGTCGTTCTTTGTTTACCTAACAAGCTTCTGAAAGTGTATACATGTACTGTCAGTGTAAGTCCTGGGGAGGAAAAGAACAATAAATCTATTTATTACACCGGTGTTTAATTTTGTTTTGTTGATTAATTTAAATAACAACGTGTATAAGTAAACACTAGGGGAATATAAATGTTAATAATATTACTCTATATAGAGAGTTCTCACGTAACATCAAAAGAGCTTTTCACATGGCGCTTTCAGCCATATTTCAGAGCAAAACCTAAAAGTACGGGCTTACCCTTAGACATAAAGGCTGCTAATGTTTAGTTATGGCGTCGCTGAAAAATATCTATTACCACATCTTGTTTCCTGCCTTATTTGGCTAAATGGACAGCAAGGTACAAAAATGATTTAATATTTAAGGGTTTCATCAAAGAGTTCAGGTTTCAACTTGGAATAAAAAAAGGTTAAAAGTTACTGCAGATGAATCTCAATTTAAACATATATCCCTCACCTTGAAATGATGTTTGAGAATTCTCTTGAGTGTGATAGCCGTATCCGTCTACATTACAGTGAAAGAAGAAGAAGAAGAAAAAAATTATCATGACGACTTGATAATTAATGTTACCATAGTGACGGTGTCTTCTTTTTTGTAGGGGTAAATGCGAAAGTTATTGCATTTATAAGGTATTGCTCTCTTTAATTCTGTTCTATTCGTCTTTAACAACGGTTATTTTCCGTTGACTTTGACCCTGAAGATAGGCTAACATGAAAATTAAAAAACTATTTCGCACCCAATAAACATTACTTCATAAACTGTAGTTATTCCAAAAGTCCCAGCCAGGGAAACATTTAGTGGCCATTTAAGCCAACTTAAATGATGATAGTATTGATCCTATGAAAATAAAATGCCCAGGGTGCGCATTGTCGCAAATTTTTTACAGCAATAGTTCCAAATGAAAGTTTGCTCGTGATCATTAAATACTTGAGAGGGAACACCGACTACTTCCTGTTATTCTGTCAGCGTTTTAGACCATGGAACTATTTTCTTCCTCCCGTGATGATGACGCCATGGTTTATACAAGAACACTTTTTAGTTCTTTTGAAACTTTTTATAAGAGATTTTTCAAATGTCAATAATATTAGAAATTGTAAAACTTAACCCTTTACCGTTGTTTGGGTCCGTTTGGACCCATACGGAGAGCGCGGCTGTCACCCATCTTCACTGTTTCACGCGGAGCCCAAAACTGCGAGTAGCTACCCGAAAATTCGGCCACAACAACGAGAGAGACAATAGTTTAAGGTCACGTGGTCAATAGCCTACGGAAGCTGATGCGGGGCGTGCTACGTCCGCTTTTCCGCCCACTCCCGAGACGCGCAAATATGCCCCGACTGGAGCACAACGGTAAATGGTTAATAACCGCCCTAAGATGATGTGGACTTACCCGACCAGGTTGATGTGGTAGATTCCTGATGGAATTGATTTTGCGTCGAAAGAGATTGGTTCTGGTCAACTGCAAGATAAAACATATATGACGTCATAATTTACGTCTTCAAGGTATTGTAGCTTTTTTCATAAAAATATTTCACAATGCTATCAGCAAACAGAGTAAGTAAAATCTGAAATAGATAAATTTCAACCTAAAGGACTTGAAGGTACATCCTGGCAAGGCATCCCTTCCACTTTCCACTGTCCGCTATAGTTCAAAGACATAACAATTTTTGGAAGACCAGTTTAGGGTTGATTATACTTCCCACGTAATACTTAGAATCGTTGTATTGTTTGGTAAAACTTTCATTGAGTAGCCGTTATAAGGCATGATAGTCTTTCCTTTCTTATCTTTGCTCATTGAAGATATGCATATTTACCCGATGGTAACAGCAGGACTCCAAAATCTCCTTCGAAAGAATGGGCAGGGTTTGAATCTGTGGAAAAGAAAATTTAAAACGCGTTAAACCGAAGCATGAAACCTCTTTTCATCCATTGTTAATGTACTTTAAATCAATTAAATCATCATATGTCTTGAGGAGGTATAGTAAAGCTTCTTTGGGAGTAAACGGTTTTTTTCTTTTGTATGACGTTTCCTAATTGCTGGCAACCTCAGGCCAAATTAAGATGTTCAATCAGCCAAAGTTCGTGTCGCATATGCTCAAGTAGAAGTATATATGATGACGTATTTTATAAGTTTTATACACTACTACAATATCTGAAAATTGTACCAACTGGCTGTAAGTAATTTCTTATACGCTAGAGAGTCTAGAGGACTAAAGTGCCATATGTCTTATTTTAGTTGAAGGTAGAATAGATTCCGTTGAGACGAGGTTTTCTGTCCAATGCAACACAGCAGCGTGCGCGTAAAGGGGGGGGGGGGGTGGGGGGAATCGTAGCCCCCATCTCTGAAAGGAGCCGGTGGAAAATCAGCCATGCGAAGAAAATCCCTAGGAAGCAGTCTTACCGAACTCTGACGGAACAAAAGTTGCAAAGTTGGTAATAATGCAATTCAACATAGCCTTTGCTTCAAACTGGGCACCATTTTGAATCCCAACTCTCTTTACAAGCCATTTTTTTTCAAAAGGATGGGTCCACTCCCATTAGAGCTCTCCCGAAAACGTGGAGCGATCCTTTTTGCATTCTTTGTTTTTATAAATGTGGCTGCCTTAGTTAAAAAATCCACAATATCGTAACACTCTCACTCATATCGATCTGTATCGGAGCTATGGAATGCACCATACACATCACAAGATGATCTGGTAGTAAACGAGCAATAACGCTTATCATTTCTTTGTGAAGAAAATATCCCCAAAATAAAGGAGAGTTCTGTCCCACTTCTCTACTTACCGTTCTTGTTTTCCAAACTACGAAGTCTATCTATATCGGTGGGGAAGTTTGAACCAAGTCCACGATGAAGGCAGTCTGTGAATACATCAAATAAGATCTGATTACACAAAAGCTGGACACGAACCGGAAAGTAAAATGCAGTTATTCGTCACCACAAATAATAAGTTCACTAGTTGTCTATGTGAGTTCTCAGTTGATAGAGGTCTGTCTTTGACATCTAATTTACAAAAAACAGAGTAGCTCAAATTACACGTCATGTACTGAGAGTACAAATAAGGACCTTGTATACTGAGTGTGGTGTGTCCTGAAACAATTGTGGGATGGTGTGTGTGGATAAGGATGACTTTTGACAGTTGTGGGCGGGGCTAAAAGTAAATGCATTGGAAGAATTGAAACTGTCTGGGGTCACAAATAACTGCCTTCAAGAAAAATATTTAATACCAGTCAGGATTTCGTTTTTCTGTGTATGTGTTGTGTCAGTGTGGTTACCCCTATAAGCTTTCCAAGCTTCTTGTAATCACTCCACAGGCTCTTCCTATTCTTTCATTTTGTATGTATTTCCTTACAATTTGTCTCTAAATGAAATTAAGTCTGAAATTAAGTTTTGTGAAACTGAAACTGAACTGATTCATTCAATTCCTTTACCACACCCAATCTAATGAGCACCCTCCTACTCCAAAGCAATTGTGACCTTACCTTCCAGTTGCCTCAATAAATAATCTGTAAAAAGGCTTTGTTGGTCCAACAGCGTGAGATCCAGAAAGTCTGAAAAGTTCAAAGCACAACGAAACTCATTCTTTTCTGTCTTTATTAATTCTTCCATGTCTTTTGCCAATATCAAAATTTAAAATTTACAAAAAAGTATTCGAATTTTACATTATCTTTATTAATTCTTCCATGTCTTTTGCCAATATCAAAATTTAAAATTTACAAAAAAGTATTCGAATTTTACATTATCTTTATGAAAATGCTTACTTGAACTTGTGATTGGAAGATTCAGAGCCAATACTTCGAAGAATATAACAACATTAAACAGTAAACATTAAGAAATATTCAACCAATTTTGTTTAAGAAAAATTGGATACTCATGAAAATGAGTACCGCTTTTCAATATGAGTAAGTACTTAAATTCAATTTGTTCAAAATTTTGTACAAATTGTATCAAAGAAAATATCGAAGAAAACTGACAAAGTTGTGTACTAAACTTACTCATGTAAAGATCGTCACGCAAGTATGTCAGTCTTTGCTCTGAAAGTTAAGAAAAAATAAATGGATATGATATAATAAATACATTGTGTTCACTCTAATGTACTAAATTAAGAAATAGTTACAGTTGGCAACTTTTAACAAAACACGACATGGGGAGTAAATTGGTACTTTTTACTCATGTTTTTTAATATAATATCCATCCATCCAATTATATGTATCATTGTTTTAATTTGCTTTTTCTTTCATTAACTTGAATATGACCTCTAAATATCAATAAATGTCAGAGTACGTTCATCATTGCTTGCTATAAACGGACTACCAAAAATACTCTTCTCTTGATTGAAATGTTTAACGTTACTCCGCCCTCCGGACTCATGCGCCGCCCCCTTACACACACACACCCACACATACACCCGCACACACACACACTCACACACACAAACACACACACACACCCACACATACATTTGAAATTCCTTATTTAAAGGGCCCTTAACATTCAGCATGATGTGTTTTTCCAGACGTGTAATTTTGAACAAGTAACGCACTGACATCGTGCGCCTCTTGTAATGTTTAGCCGACTACCATACCAGTTATAAAACTAGTCACCAAACAGACATATATTTATAGCAGGTTAGTACAAAATCGACCGTTTTGGGCATGCATTATACCAGGATAGCTGGTCATTTGATTCAACCTTTAAATCAAAGTAGTAGTCCCCGCACTAAGGCCCTCACCAAAAATGGGCGATGCGCACTGTTTAACAAGAAATTTCCTAACTGGCTGACCATAGCCATAATCCCTCCTAACCTGATCCGTAACTCTAGCAAACGACACAATCGATACAATACAATGTCAACAGCCAATCAAGAGACACCTTGTTAAACATGTTTATCTACCCCCCAAAATTGCCCACATTGTCTGTATGAACATGTACAGACAATACTTCCAATGCGGTCGCTTAACACTGTATTTATGTACTACTATGACAAAGGTTTCCCTATTTTGTAGAGTTTTACGTAATAAGTGATGCATGATATAAAACACGACGCTAATATTACTTACTATACCATGAGTATTAAATCAAAGAAATTAGAGCCTACCTGATGTCACACAAAGCAGCAAAGAGGGGTCTTCAACGGGAAATTCCCGAGAAGAAACAATCGTCCGTTTTTGATCTACGTGGAAAGATTAGTTCACACTATAAGAAAAACGTGAACGGTTTCTCTAAAACCGGTGATGATTCTAATGTTAGGGTAAAAGACGAACTTCGATTCCTTTAAAAGTTATCATATAACATAACACTGGTTATCACTTCTTTGTTTAAAAATTTACTGTAAGTTAACGTAATGTTTTCAGGCCAACGCTCTGGTTACGGGCTTTAGGATTTAATCTTTTACTGTCGCTTGATAGAGGCAGCCCGGTATTTTCACTCGAATATCGATTTAATTTTAATTTGTCATGCATGAATCTTGGCAAACATTGGACTGTAGAATATTTAAGTGCTGTATGGTACGAGAAATCATTATCATTGTGTGCATGTGTTTCTAATGTACGGAATTATCATTCGCAAGGTCTGAATATATCGACCATTAGCTTTATAGGTTGTTAAAATATAGACCACTGCCGACTAACCTTCAAACGGAGGACGCCGCCCAAATGATCCTCTTGGAAGAACATAATGAGCTATAAACGCAGACAATATAGAAATGTGGATACAACATAAGTTCAAAATAACTTTAAAAATACTAAATATGTAGTTAATTAGCTAGACGTCGATGCCCGGTGACCAGCTTGTGTTTGGAGATATATTTCCCTAGTGTGTAAGAGGAGTCCACCCAAAGGCGAACCTAGTCTCTGGCTAATTTGAAGTTTGAAAAGGATATGACAATTTGGGCTGAGGGAAGAAAATATTTTATACTACCCGAGAGACTATTTTAGTGGAGCGCCATCACTTGTTGGCGCATAGCGGTCAGAAGATTTAAAAAATCGCAACCACGCAGGGCAGACGGAAATAAGATTTCCCCAGCCTTTAAAACGACTCAAATCAATCAATTCCTATTTTGAGCCCTTTTTTGGCCAACAATATTCACTTTGATGAACATCAGCAAAATGAAAAAAGATTTAAACATTAACAGATAAAAAGTAACACAACCATTTTCGGGCGAAATTCTGAACACGGTTATTTTATCTGTTTATTTGCACCTCACAACAGTAGAACCGAAGCAGTCATTACTTTAAGCTTTTGTTTGCCAAAAAAATGTTCCCTTCGGTTAAAAGTGAGAAAATTGCAACAACTTGTTTCATGAACTTAACCAAAATTTACTTGATCTTGATTTAAGCTAAGATCACTCTTGAAACACTTTTGATGAAATATGTTTCCAAAAATATGTCGTAATGTTATAGGTCCGGAAAAAGTGGTCTAAAGATAAGGGGGATCCTCACACAAGGGACGGAGAGGAGAGTTTTTCCCTTTTAATTTTGAATAAAAATTCGTTACAACCTATAATTCTACGTATGAACTTAAAAAACTGAAAGAATTGAATTTCATGGCCTCCAACAGCTTCAAAGACGATGGTGAAAATATCTGACCAAGAATACGTTGCATTGCTGTAAAATTCATATTTGAGATCGCAGTAGCTTTTGAAGTTTTTTCTTGATGAAATAAACCACTTTATGGTAATGTGCATGAGAGATAAACATTGTTAAACGCTTTTCGTTATCATTGATTTCATTACTGGCATGTAGATCCAGTCTCCATTTCCTCGGGAGAGCAGAATTTTCCATAATACTATTTAAAAGGGAAAAAATACAAGCAAAGTTACATTTATGGCAGAAATCATTTTAATTAAGCACTCAGTCGACTCTCTCATTAAAAAAATTACTTTGTAAGCTTAAGAGACCATGACATCTCTGGCATAGATAAGTTTATTGTCAATTTTAATAAAAATTATTCAAAACATATTGATTAGCATACACATCCGGAGGACGTGAAAAAAGGTTTGAGCTTACTATCAAACATAACTTTCCAAAGAAGAGCCATTGTTCTGATTTATACGGAAAATATGAATCATTCCCTTTAGCCTTGAGGAAAAAAGTTAGGACAACTTAGGACAAGTGCACGAAAGGGCTCCCGAAACTTACAAATAACACGTTTTTAAGCTGAGGGTTTAGCTAGAAAATGGAAGACTCTTTGGTACCACAAGAGAATACCACGTATATCAAAGTGGGCAGAATTCCTCCGTTTCTTTGGTAAGGTCTTTACAGTTGTACGTAAAAATTGATAAGTCCTCGATTCTTTTAAAAACTGCTCAGCCCAATTGCGGACATGAATATGCAAATTTTCTACATCGTGACTGGGGTTCATTCCTCCCGAATTCCCCTAAATTTTCCATTTACCATTAGAATTGCTACTGAGAGACAGAGTATTAAATTATTTGGCAGCAATCTATCGCTTGCAAAATTATTCAGGAGCCAATGTAATGATGACATCATCTTTGGCCTTACACTTATTGCGATACGAAAAGTTAACAGAATTGTAATATTTGATGGTTTATAAGATCTACACATAGCTAATTATATACCTAATAGGAATAGGTCCTGTAAACAAGGATTCGAGAGAATCGTTGGTGTAATATATTTTCACCAACTGAAGGCTTTTTTATTTGAAAATCATGGGAAAGAAACTCAACATACCTCGTCCAAAACCGAGGAATTTGTTACAACTCCTGGTAAGGTTGGATAACGTATAATACGTTGTAATAGAGAGAAAAAAGAACATTTTGAGAAAGTTAGCACTTGAGTCTTCAACGTTTAAAAGTTGTATGAACTCGTTTTTAATGTCATCTTAAGCTTTTTGTTGTGATTCTATTGTGACGTCATAGTAGTTCGTGTATGTGGTTTATTTACCCGTGCGTGTAATATGAGAACTTGGAAAACGAACAAATACGCGCGTTAATCCAACTGACATACTTAAAACGCATACATATGTCACACACCAACGTCACTGGGCTGCCCGTCCATCTATTTGCTATTCAGGCGTCCATTGCACAACAATTGTTACTAAGGTGCTTTCGTTGCTCGTATCGTTAAAGTGGGGAAGATACGGCCAAAGTAAGAATGTTTTCCTTCCTAAATCATGTCCATAAACACCAGAATACAACATTGTGTAACATTAATTTCACATCTAGATGCTCGTTCTAAAAGAGGGTGGGATTTATGCCGCCAATTGCGTCATTAAAGTCAGGTGTCCTGTAGCGGCATTTATCGAAATTGGATTTTGAACGTTTTTCTTCAAATATCATTTACGCCGAATCGTACCGGTTTTAACCTGGGTGTGAAATAATATTTGTAAAATACTGTATCAATTCTTGCAAAACACAAAAGTTATTGTGGCCGTGCCATGCCCACTTTAACACACGTGCTCCGCATGATCAGTTCCATCCAATGTGACAAATTATCAGTACCTGTGTTACCGATACGCCCCCACAAGAGCACCTTAGTAGCAATTGTTGCACAATTGACACATGGATGACAAAATCAAATAAATAATAAACGTAGATACCAAACTCCTATCCCTACACTGTTAGACGCGCTGACTCCTCACGGAGGCCCAAATGGAGGGCGGAAGTGTTGATTTGACATGCGCACAGAGTTCTATTCGGTGATCTGAACGCGCAACTTTGCATGCGTTAAAGAAAATTCTATTGTGACGAGATGTCAGCGTGCAATAATTTTTAAATCGAGGTCTATACGCGCGTAATTCATTTCTCCGTGTATAGTCTGGGTAACTAACTGGGTACTTCTGTGTTCTTGGAAAAAGATCGCACTTTATGCTACTTTGCTAGCGCTAGAGCCATATATCCTAATATACGGCCATGGCTAGCGCATATAGAATACAAACGTCGGGTGTATAGATGTGTGTTTGTGACGATACCATAGAAAATGACCGACCAGTTAGTCTATTGATTTAAAACCAATCGTTGTGAGTTCACGTTCAATTGTTGTTACTTGGAATGCCTCGAAGAAGCAAAGAACTTTTCCATGTCAGTGGAATTTATTGAAGAAGGGTGTTTACGAGATTTGCAATGTTTTCAATCATACTACCGGAACATATCAATTTACCTGTTGGCCCTCAAAACGACTGAACAGAGAGAGATCAGTATTCATCCCTCCGTTTCGACTTCCATGAGGCGTCACCGCGCCATTTTAAGGTTGGATCTTTTGCTTGTAATACTGAATACCTTTTTGCAAAATCAAAGCATCTGAACACGCGTTTACATTCTTACGCGCTTACAGTGACAGGTCAACTACTGCGTTCGTTTTCCTTGCACGCAGAAGTGCGTGTCAATTACCCCTAGCCCTGACTATACACAGAGAAATGTATTGTGGGCGGATATCACCCGTGATAAAAATGCAAGAACGATGACATCTCGTCATAATGGAATTTTCTGTTACGCATCGATGGTTATGCGCGCAGATCAGTGAATAGAACTGTGCATATATATCCAAACAACACTTCCGCCCATCGAATTTATTAACACTGGGCTTTTCAGAAAGAAATCACGAGAAAACCGACAAATTCTCATACCACCGTAACCAAAGTAGGCTCTTGGAACGTGTAAATATAGCCTAAAGCATTTGGAACTTACGACCTGGTAGAGGGTTATTAACCTCTACTCCGCTGGGGAGCTCACGTGTTCGCCATCTTCAATCGCCCTGCTTTTATGTTTTCACTGAGTGTCATTGAGCATCGTAAAAACGCATATGTTGTTCGCCGACTTTTAGCTGAAGGTGAACGTCTTATTTTCGCTGAATTGAATGAAGTATATGGCCCATTTTTGTGATAGTTCTTCATCTACGATAGTAGGTTCAAGCTAGACATAGCATGTGCGCGCGCCTCAATTGTCGTCTTGCATGTCAGAGCTTGCAGTCAAATAAAGCAAAATTTTCATTTCGTCCCTTTTAAAAGCAAAACTTATACAGGCGGGAAAAACGTCCCCATCCCTTCCTTTTTTTCCAAGACACGGATCTGTCAATGTTCGCATCCCTCTACAAAAACTACATGAATACGTTCTTAACGGTCCTTCTTTTTGATTTCATCGGTGTTTAAGTATCAGTGGCGTAAGAACGGGGGAGAGGTCATGGTCATTGCTCCCTAGTATTTTCATGTGGATCAAATGTCATCTTGGTCTTCCAAATCGCGATATTGTTTACTACATATTACCTAGTTATGCACTTCCATAACGTAGTAGATATTTCGAACAGGGGTGGCGCAAGCGGGGAGGGGAACGGGGAGCCATGCCCCCCGTCGGGAACACCCCCCGTCCGGGAAGCTCGGTGGTTTCGTTGGGGAGGCCAAAAAATATTAAAAAAATTAGCAAGAGAGCAATCCACGGAGTTGCATATCTCATTGCTAACAACTGTGCCCAAGTTAGTTAGAGAACTTGAACTATGTATGAGCTAGAAGTTTTATCTGTGCTGAATGTTATGCCACAGCAGAATGTCATTGACAAAAATTACCATACTAAAACTCCATGCCACAATCTTGAAGTCCAAGGGGAGCGATTTTTTTCGTTCCAAGGGACGGAAGTTTTTTTCGCAAGATAGCGAGGGGAAAGAATATGGCACAGACAAATCAAGTTCTTGGAACAGGCGCACCCCTTATTCCAATAAACATCATTCGGATATTTAAATTCTGACACCGGATTATATAAGAACTGGAGAAATAGGCTACCCAACCTTTGTAACGCTTGCCCTTTTAATCCAGTAGGCCTATCTAAGATTTTGGAACAAATTTATTTTTTAAGATGCTTTCATCCCCTTGCAATATGAAAAAAAAAAACAACGAGCTTGGCTGTTACACTAAACTGATACGATTAGATATGGACGCGATGATTATAAAAGTAAAATGCTTTCGGTGACGCTTTGGACAAGTGCGTAATTTTTATTTTTTAGGCGCTAGCTGAGAGCATTCTCCATTTCGACAGAAGGGCAAACTTCATGTGTGTCGAACTAATATGCACATCAAGTGCGTCTCAATTAAGAAACTGGGCATGTGCGCGATGTTGAACGTGTTGCATTAAAAAAATTCCGGGCGACGCACAAACCTTCTGGCCTGTGGCAAGGGAATTGTCACGTACGTTTTTTTTTCGCGATGCTTTAGAACCTACAGGATAGATAGGCCCTATGCCTAACCTAATGCCAGTCTCCCACAGTTTCATATCTTGGGTTATAACTCAAGCCTATGAATGGCGTAGGTTTAGCCCCAGACCTAGAATACATACTGCTGACCAGCTTGAGATGTCAAGTTTAGCCCTAGGTTTGACTTTAACTTTCATACTACCAGGCCTAACAGTTACAACAACTTTGGGGTGAAAACAAATGTCTGCATAGACCATATGAGAACACTCTAGATAAAAGGGCCATCAAAGTGAAGTGCGAGCAAGAACTAAAAAATCTCACTGCAGCGTACAAGCTAGTGAAAAAAGAATTTGAGACTGTTACTACGAAGTACTAACCTAGGGGACTAGTCTAGCTTATTTATGTTAATTGATTAAAAATAGGCTAGTTACAAAACATTGAAGTGGGGATGACACGGCCAAAGTAAGCTAAGGTTAAGGTTGCAAAACTTGATATAGCGCACATTAATGTGATGAAACACACACAATGGCGCTTTACAAAGTACACAAATCAAGAAAAAGATTTCCTAAAAAGATAAGTTTTCAAAGCATCCTTAAAAGAATTAATAGAAGACGACTGCCGAATATGAATCGGGAGGGCATTCCAAAGCTTCGGGCCAGAGACCATAAAAGAACGACCCGCAAAAGAACTGCGAGTGGTGAAAGGAACCTTAAGAAGTAAACCTTTTGAAGATCTAGTAGCATAATAGGACGCTTTGAGTTCAATCAACCCTGATAAATAAGTTGGTGCTAAATTGTGGAAACATTTAAACACAAGGAGAAGAATCTTATACTCAATACGAGCTTTGATGGGCAGAATGTGTAGCTCTTTCAAAGCGGCAGAGGCACTGTCAAATTTGGATCTACCGAGGATTAACTTAGCAGTAAGGTTTTGAATTCTTTGAAGTGGATGTAACGTAGAGTCCGGAAGGTTAATGAACAGGCTATTACAATAATCCATATGTGAAAAAATCAGAGCATTAGCATATTTAAGACAACTTGCTCTGTCTAGATAATTACGGATCTTCTTCAAATTATACATAGCGAGGGCGGATGCCCTTGCTTTCATAGATATGTGATACTTGAGATTAAGGGATTCATCCAGAAACACACCAAGTAATTTAATTTTCTCAGACCTACAAATGGGCATGTCACCAATAGAAATAACATTTGCTATACATTTTGTCAATTGGGCCTTACTTCCAAAAATGATAAATTCAGACTTTGCGTCATTCATTTTAAGACGGTTACACTGCATCCAGTCTTTCACTTTTCCTAGCGACGAAGAGAGTTTTTAATGGAATCCACTTCAGAAGAAACGTCTCCTGCTCTGAAACTAGTGTAAATGCTGTGGTCATCAGCATAACCAATGAGGGATTGGTCATCAGTGACACAAGTATTCATCGTACTAGAGTAACAAGTGAAATACACTGGGCCGTTAATACTGCCTTGAGGTACCGAGAAGTCAAGGTTTAGTGGCGCAGAAAACGAATTATTTATACAAACTTTGAACTGCCTATCCGACAAATAAGATGATATCCAATCTTTTGCAACATCACAAACACCAAAACATCTTTCAAGAATGTTCAGTAACAGTTGGTGATTGACTGTGTCAAACGCTGCACTTAGATCCATTGCAGCCAATGGAGTTACTAAACTTTTCTCCATGTTGCACAAAATGTCGTTTTGTAATTTTACCAACAAAGTCTCCGTTCCTCGGTAACTGTTCTTTGGGTACACCTTGACATGAAGTGAATGATTTCCCTGCTAAATTATGTCCATAAATACCGAGATACGACGTTTTAAATTCCCAATTTCAGGCCAGGCTCAGACCATTTGAAATTCGAAAGCGAAAAAACGTATGTGAACGCGTCTGAAAAAGGGTGACGTCAACGGAGGAACGGTTAACAACACTGTACCAGAGAGCTCACAATCATCGAATCATGTGCATGGTAACGCGTGTTAGCGCATACGTAATTGCAAACACCGGTGCTCCGATAGCAGTGAGCGTGGCCACTGACTACATTGTGAATCGTGCATTGCGCTGTGACTGCTTAGTATTCGCAATAGCATCTTCATCAAACAGCTCATACAGTTAAGACGCGCTCGTAGTCAGGACGCGCTTGTTGTGGTCTGCCCATACATATTCATAGCTGTTCTTTATAGCGACCGAACCGTGTCTTTTTGCACAAAAACAGAACTATTTTTACCCGCGCGCATATACACGCGAACATATTGGTCCATGATTTGCTCCGAATCCCCACCATGGTCCGCGCCTTTCGCTCTGTATGTTGGACTCTGTATTGTGATGCAATCGTTTTCATCGGGTTGCTAAGATAAGATAACTTTGCCGATCGTTACGTTAGTCCCACATTTAGATGGGCGCCGTAAGGCAGGGTTTGTGCCGCCACTTGCGTCATAAAAGTCAGGTGAGCTGTTGCGGCATTTTTCGAAACGCAGTTTTCCTTCGAATATCATTTATGCCAAATTGTACAGGTTTTTGACGGGGTGTGAGATGATATTTGTAAAATACTGTATCAAATCTTGCAATATACACAAAAGTTTTTGTGGCCGTGTCATGTCCACTTTAACCTTTGACAATCTGTAACGTGGTTGCCATGACAACCACACATATCGGTATAACTTACAGTATCATGCCTAGGCTATTACACATAAACTTTCAGATTTGTGGGATGCGTCCGTTAAGAATTAAAGTGAATACGAAAAAAAGGATGTGACCCCCTGTCACGTGACCTTTGACCTTGGTTGCCATGGAAACTACATATTTTGGTAAAACTAGTCTACCTTATTATTCCTGTGAAGTTTCATGTGAAATGAAGGTTTTCTTTTGAAGTTTTAGTACAAAATAGGAAAAAAAAGTGTTTTTTGCAAAATGTGTCCTTTGACCTCTGACCTTTGACATTTTTTCCCGAGGGTCATGGAGACACAAGTTCACACCCTGGGGTACCCACCTACCAAATTTGAAAAGAATCGGTTCAGCCCACTAGGAGGAGCGTGAGGGACAAAAACGTTCCACTCTACCACTTGACCTTTGACCTCTGTTGCTTTGGCAACAACATATTTTGGTAGGTGTAGATGCAATAACCATATATGTTTTAATTTTCGTGTCAGGAGAACGTTTGGTTTTTGAAAATATAGCAGAAAATGTGATTTCACTAAATTTGACCTGTGACCTGTGAACCTTTGACCTTCACTTCCGGTTGTGGTATCAAAATGCATTTTTTTCACCTGAGGTACCATCCTACAAAATTTGAAGAAAATCGACCCAGCCATTTACAAGATATCAGGAAAACAAAATTGGACACGTACACTACACACACACTCACCCACCAACACACACACACACACACACACGGACAGGTTTTAACCCCTCTCGCAGCCCTGGGCCTTCAGTCACCACGGGGTAACTCACCATGGGTTAAACCTCGAGACTAATAACCTGGGAAAATTTACCGTTACCATGGTAACCGTTGCGATTTAAGCTGGCATTGCCATATTAAGCCCCATAGGCAAAGTGACTACAACACTATCTCATCCTCCTCACGGAGCGATGAGATAACAAGAGGTCAATCCACGGAGTTGCTGATCTCATCGCAAGTACACGCAACCCTACAAAGCCCATCTTCTTTTTCTTTATCTTCCTTACATGAACTGTACAGGTTTAAACCTTATACAATGACTTCACCACTGACGTCATTTTGAAGGGATTACAATTTACACGAGACTGCACCAGTAATCTTACTGTAGGACTTGAATAGGTAGGTGTGTAGCAAGCAGTACAAGGCATCCCACGTGTGAAAAAGCCTACGCGCTTTCCTAATTGGTTGACCAATCAGCAGTCTGTGCTTTTTGTGTTGGTCTGTATTTCCTCGAAAGGAAGGCATACTTTTTGCATTGTAACATTATGCAAATCAACACCAACAAGTTTAGATAGCTGATCAGTGGTTTTTGTGCTGTGCCCTATACGTTGATAACGCAGGGTTGGCAAATTGGATAAAGTTTGACCTTAAGTCTTACAAAACGGTAACTTTTAAGGGGCTAATTGAAGCCGACAGGAGGGGATTGATGAATGCTAGTATATGCTACTGCACTTTCACCTTACGAAATATGTTTAGCACAATACTATTGATAAACAATTGCTTGGAAATTGGCCACACCCCTTCTCAGGACGTTGCCCTTTTACTAAAATGACAGCTTTTTCTTTAATTCTAATACCGTTTGAAGAAACAATAGGTAAAATATCCTCCCTCCCCTGACGTAATCCATACCCAGTATGTGAAGCCTAATTATGACTTGGAAACGTGTTAAAGTATTATTAACCAAAGGATTAATTATGTCTAATTCATTTTCTATGATCTCGCCCGAGACCAACGGTACTTGTGGAATGCTGAGTGCCAAGCAACGAGACAGTTTAGTCATGTAATAGTACCGCGTACTACATTCACGGTTAAACTTACTGCAATGGGGAATAACACAAGTAAATGTAGCACAGAGCTATGCTTAAAGCACTTACTGCAACGCGGCCAATGAGAAATATCAACTCGATCGGTACTTAAAGCCGCAACTGGGATTAACTTAGGCCTAGGCCAAGGCATAGAAGACTTACTCGTCCTCACGAGGATTTTAGGACTACCATCTTTCTCCCAATTATTAAAGGAGTTGTTTTGTAAACATACCTAGCCCATACATCGCGATCACGAAATAGAAAATCTATGTACCCATTAGGTTCAACAGAAAACTTGGCGACTTGGTGATTTATCAAAAAATTGTGAATCACAGCACAAACTCTAGTTTTCATCATCTGTCGCGAACAGTTCCCAGCATGAAATTTACCCCAGTACGCCGGGCTATAACAATAAAAAGACTTAAAACATGGGAAACAACAAGTACAGTAGGGCTCAGTTACAGAAATATCATAGTGGGAAACGTTTGATTAATGTAGATAATTTGCCAGGCAAAATTCTGTGAAAGTTGTTTACGTTCGTCGGTTAGTCGGCACTCAGAAGTGAGCGTTCAGGTCTCACTACTCCATAAGGACAGTGTTCTAGAGCGTCACGTGTACACCGTAAAAAGTTCTTTTAACTCTAGTTTGGACCAAATTTTATTTCTTTTACGAGCATAAAGTAGTACGGGTAATTATAAAACAAAGAAAAATATATCCTGCACGTATAACACTGTTTAATTCTTAAGATGGGCGCTGAGTGCTTGCACATCAATTAAGCAAGGTAATGCATAGCAAAATATATTCTTCGCGTATCACACGCGCACGGTACACTCACTGTGTTATGAAACTGTTGGCCCTTGATGATAAATGTCCCTATTGGGCGCAGGCTGCCGGATAGAACGACGCAAAAGGCAAACTGACTCTTCAACGCGTAGCGATGTTTGAGTCACCAAGAGAAGTAGCTTTCCAGTAAAAGTGTGAATTATCGACTCGCATCGCTTACAAAAATCAATCATTCAGGTAAATAAAGGGTTTTTCTGCCCAATGGAATTATTTTAAAAGTTTCCCAAACTTCTGACCGGGTGCTAGGAGACAAAATTTTCAAAGTTAAGACATACTTTCAACAATGTTAAGGAAATGCCGATTACTAACAGTTTTTATAGTGGTACATGTACATCTGAACCCCATTTTCTCGACTGAAACCGTTAGTTGCCGTGCTAGAGACATGCTTTGACAAAACATGTTACCCCCTTTTGCGCGTATCCTGTTTGAAGCCGATTTTAACACAATATGACCTTTGACCTCTGGCCTTTGACCTTCGCTTCCGGGAGTCTGCGAAGCACAACTTCCCACCCCTAGGTACCTCTCCACCAAGTTTGAAAAGAATAGGACAGACCCTCTAGAAGGAGTTTTTGACACAAACTTCCGCATAAAAATAAACATTTCCCATTTAATCACGTGACCTTGGCTGGTTTTGCTATGGTACCAGTATATTTTGGTAGGGGAGAGCAACCGTATGATACGTGTGAACTGAGATGTCGGTGGGATGTTTTATAATAGAAATACAGCGAAAAACGATCCCGACAAAATTTGATCTATGACTTCTGGCCTTTGACGTTCACTTCCGGGAGTCTGCAGCGCACAACTTCAGTCCTTCCCCGAGGTACCTCCCCACTAAGTTTGAAGATGATTGGTCAAGCCCACTTGGAGGAGCTTTTTGCACAAATTTTCGCATTAAAATATACGTTTTCTGTTCCATCACGTGATCTTTGTTGTTTGTTGCGATGAACAACACATATTTTGGTAGTCCTAGACATCTTCATTATATGTGAGAAGTTTCATGTTACTGAGACGTTTCATTGCAGAAATATGGTAAAAATGCAGTTTTCACCCAATTTGACCTTTGACCTTCACTTCCGGTAACGAGTGGTAGATAGCGGTTCCACCTAGGGGGTACCTCTCTACAAACTATGAAGGAAATCGGCTCAGCCGTTTAGGAGATAAAAGCAAAATAAAAAAGAACACACACACCCAACCTCCCACCCACACGCACACACCGACACCACCCCCTCACACACGGGGACACTGTTTGACTCTTTCTCCAGAAATGGAGTCCCGGTCATCTTGGGGTGCCTCACCTCGGGTTAGACCCTTAGACGAGTGACTTGAGAACAAAAATCATTTTCATGTAAACCCTGCCTTTTTTAGCTGGCATCACCATTTTTAACCAATTTGGCAAAGTGATTGCAATATCTCATCCTCCTCACGGAGAGATAAGAAAATTAAAAGAAACCTAAAAGGACTGCAGTTACTAGACGGATTATCATGAACCTTTTTCTTATGAATTATTTTTGTGTCTTGTAACCCTATTTGAATACATATCTGAATCGGTTTAAATCACTTCTTACTAGCTCAGCTATCCCATATCCCATCATCAGTCCGTGCGCTCAAGGTCATGCCCCGTCGGGGAAGACTGCTCTCCCCCTGTTGTTGAGAAAATCCAATTTCGTCGGAAAGCCTTCATCTGCAGGTCCATTATAAAAGATGTGGGCCTGATAACTTCAGTTACCCGGAAGATCTTCTTGATTTTACTTACTAGAAGACCAAATTTTTCAAGGAAACTCACAATTCCGATTTTTTCTGACAAAAACGGACCAGTGGTTGTTCATGAGCATGCAGTGCCCAATTGTCTGTCATCAACTCGCCCCGACAGTCGTATTCTAGCAACGGTAATGAAGATCGGCCATGCCGTTTTCAGCTATACATAATTATAAACAGTAGCGTGAATAAACCTCCTCATGAGTCTGTCCGAATATTCATTTAGAGCCACCTTGTAACGTGACATATTTTCAAATACGTTGGAAGTAAATTCATTACTAGTCTGGAGTTCGGGCAGTCACGTAAAAAATTTCATCTGTGTAGTGGATATTCCAATTGAATACAACGAAGATTCCCAGTAGGGTAAAACAACAGTATATTTTCAATATCGTTGTACAGTTTTCTCCCGAAAAAAGACAAGACCATTACATCTAATTGTAGCAGCACCTTTATCTGGTAATTTTCTGATCACTTAGCAAGTTGGGTTTTTTCTATTCAAGTGAAACTTTCATTTCAAACTAAAGCTCGAAACAACGACTGCTCCAATTCTAGTTACAGGTTTGGGAAATGCCATTTCCGGCTGTTTTGCAGGGGGGGGGGGTGGTTTTATTTTTTTAAACAATTTTCTATACGTTCCGCGCCAACTGATGGTGGTACTCCGCTTAGATGTTTTGGTCGAACAAATTACTTACCAGAACAATGCATGCTTCCATATCATTCTTCGTTTTGGGGCAGTATTATAGAGCGAAATTTATATTGGAAGAAAGTTCAAAATAATGTCGACTTTGTTTCAAGTTTCCAGCCCGGGAAATGCCCCTTTCTGCTGTCTGTGGGTTCTCAATTTTTCAAAAATATCTGTGCGCTCAACTTATCTAGTCTCTCTGGCAATATTAGGCCTACATTTGTCGGAAAAAAGGGGAAAAATGCTGTCCCCTCCCAACCTTTTTCCGCGGGAAAATTTTCCAACATGGTCCGAGGGCATTAATCTGTCTGATGATATTAAGTAACCGCAACAAAACTACAGATCACCCCTCGCTTGATTTTTCTTATAAGACGGTCAAATCATTCCAAGAAAACCCCCTAAATCTGTAATACAGTTACAATTTATCCCCAATATAAGCTTCAGATTGTTATAAGTGGCAAAATTTTCCAATTTTAATGGATACTCAATACAATAAATAACCAAAGAAAACTCTGTTAATCATCCCCGCCGACATTTTACCAAATTTTGCTCTAAAAGGCATATCATTTGATAAAGAACCAAATTTTTTGTTATAATCTTACAAAACCCAAATTTTCTTCTATTAAATTCCAAAATTTCTGCAATATAATAAGCTCTCAATTTTCAAATCTTAGTTCAAAAAAGGGGAAAAATTTTTTCCGGCAAACTTCTAGTCTCGTCTTGAGACCTAAGTACGTAAGCCTAAAACGATTAAATGCATAACCCCAACAAAATTTCAGCTGCCGAGTATTCGTTCTTGAATTGGCCCAAATGAAGAATAGATTCTTGAATAAACACCCCAACTTTTTAATGGTCCTTACAAAAGCAAAACTTCTTTTTAAAAAATTATTTCAAAATAAACTCAAGATTTTTAAGTATTTGTGGAAAAGAAAACCAAAAATTTCGGTGCGATACGCGCGCCTCAAATTCTTTAAGGTTACGTCCCACAGGGACTAACTCATCGCCTTTGTCGGGGCCTTGAAATGCTGCCCCCTCTGTTGGGCAAATCCTGCCGCCACCCCTGATTTCGAAGCTGATCAAATATGACTTCAAATGTTCATAATTTAGTGAATTCATATTTGGTTGGATGAAACAGGAGTCTATAAAT
>CM074191.1:13685296-13773308 GCA_037179385.1 Holothuria scabra
TTACACCCGACCGGAATAATTGGTAAATTTTGTTTTTTTGTGAGAAAATTGGGTACATTGAGAATTTTTGAACAATATCCTACTTGTGTATGAGAGCAAACTTCGAAGGGGGCAGATGTGCATTGTTTACAATGACTTTCTTGATTGGATGTTGCCATTGTATTTGTATCGATTGTACTTTTTTTCATATTAGGGAATAGGGTAGGAACTGCAGCTATTGTTTGCCAGTTAGAACATCTCTTTTTACACTTACACAGTTGACCTTTTTTTATATTTTCTCTGATTGTGAAGAAAGTCATCCTACTTGAAAGAGTTTTCGAGCAGCTTTCCCCTAACAGGTCAACGCTATCTGTGAGAAAAATGCTTAAATTGCATTGCTTCTAACGTTCAACACGGAAGTCTGCAGAATCCTTGTTTTGTTTTCAAGAATCCATGAAAAGTTCTGTACGTTAATTTTGGCACCACAATTGCTTATCATTTTTCCATTTTTTAAAGTGTTGCATTAATATTAGTCAAGTCAGAATTTGTTCTAGATCACGTCCCATACCAGCGCTCACACATACATAACATGCGAAGAAGATACTGAAACAGATGAAGCAGATTATGTATAGCTGGTTTCAAAGGGTATTTTTTGAAGGGAACCGAAGTAGGTTTGATTCTGTTATTTCATGTAAGGTGTCTCAATAGCAAGTAATTGTACTCGCCAGTAGATTGGCTAAGTTGTTTTATTCTATATTTGAGATTTTATGTTTTTATCTTTTTTCGATGCTACGATGACTATCAGGAGTGAGAAAAGGAAAAATGAAATCAACTCCAAGGTACATTTAAACAAACATTTATTTTCTAACAAGGACAATTGAACAGGCGGAACAGTAACAGCGAGATGAGGCAAAACTGACGGACGGTGATAAAGGACTATACACGTTCGTATAACGATAACCCGAGCGACAGGCACATACGTAAAAAGGGGGCAGCAGACTGGAAACATTAACACTGAAGATAACGGTGAAGTTCATCTGTAGGAGAGAGGGTAATGGCATAAACATGAAATATATGAAAAAAGAAGGTTACGCAATCACATGATCATGATGGAGTGCAGGTAGCATCTTCCTAGCTCCAAAACTGTAAGACTGTTCTAATCTTTTTCTAAAGTCCTCCCGACTCTCTGGCAAAGAGCCGTTCGGCGAAACCAAACTTTAAACTGCTTCCTAAAGAAGCTATACGTCCACTGAAGGACAAGATTTGACCAACCTAACGGCCCTCAGACCATTTACATCATTGGTCTGTCATGTATAGCTCCATTCTAGACTGGATGTAAAGAACAGATACTACACGTGATCTTAGCCAAAAGGCTTAGAAGCGAAGGCTGCTCTAATCTTAATTTTACTAGATAGTCACACAGCCTGAGCCATACAATGTAATGTCCTTAGTAATTTGTAGGTAACATAATTATAGTTCTAAGCTGGTGAAAAGTGTAGCTGGTGGAAAGTATAGCTCGTGAAGAGTTAGCTAATGGAGAGTGTAGCAAAAGGGATGAAAGGCAATCAATTTGTGGATGCCCATTATTCGAGTTAGTCAGATCAAGAAAATATTTTTACAAGTATTCTTCTTTTAAGGGTCATATAGTTTAATTGAAAGACGGGCAACTTACCATCATGGTCGAAGACGTAATCTCCATTCTCCGGGGTATAAACGTGTTTAACGAAGTAAAATTTATCTGTTGAAATATGAAAACAGATTCAAAAGATTGTGACGGTTTTTAATATTGTTTACCAGTCATGCATGTTCCGAGTAGCTTGTTATGAGATGAGAGGTAAAGACCATATACTCCCGTCACTCTACGATTTTGTTGCATGGACTTTCTGATCCCCTTAAATTGAACGTCGACAGTGATCATTAACAATTATGGTTTGTCTGGGTAGTCTACTCTAATGTGGGCTAATTTCCCACCACTTTTCACGCATCCGTTGACTGTATAAGTTTAGGATCTAATGTGTGCACGTTTCTCTTCCACACAGGTAAATAGAACAATTTTGCGTGTGTCGCGGGAAGTTATTTCATAGGACAGATCTATCGGAAAACACAATATAAATCAACCCATCAAGATCTATGTTCGTATTGTTGTGCACAAACAAGAATTTTCTGTAGTGGATTGGGTTGTGCAGTTTTCTAACAGTGAACTCCATTAATTGCCTCGGTGTTCACCACCTTCAAAATTTAGGCATAGTTTCCATGTGCTTATCGCCCGAAGACGTCTTACGTCCCAGGATTTCCCCGTTTAGTAAATTCTGACGTCGCCCCTGGTTATATCAACGAGCTTTGAAAGAATGTAACGTCGAAGTCAGGACTCCGGCTCAATTCCAGACTCGGGTCCATTTCCTCGGACTCAAGAGTCGGACCGGAATGGAGGTCGCGGAATTGCACTTCAAACGGAACGGGATCAGCTGAACTTGACGTGGAGCCGATTCCAGTCGAGTCCACAAACAAGTTGTTTTATACTATTCATTTAAGGTGGAAGGGTATGAAATTGACTTTTGAATGAGCCCGCGATTGCCCCATTGTAAGCCATGCAAAAAAGGATTTGTTTAGCACATTTCTCTAGAAAACGTATTAAGGTGTTAACTTACTTGGCCCCCACTGGAAACATGATGCAATGCTGACACAGATGTTCCTTTCCTGAATATTATGTGCATGTTTACGTTCTAAACATAATGTGTGTAATTCCTAAACGTGATTGGAATGTCAACGCGTTTCCAGGGAAATGTGTTCAAAATTAGTGTGCAGTTCCAGAACACTGATTTGTAGTACACACAGAAATGTACAGACTTGGAATTGCCACGAAACTAGAAAACATAGAATACAAATTGCCCAAGAGCCAGAGGTACCTTACTGAGCACGAAATTGGCCCAGAATGGTTGCCACTGGAATTGGCGTAGAAACTGGTTACGTAAACTCGCTGGTACCCCATGGGTAGGTTGTGGAACCATGATTTAGTAAGTATAAAGGGTGGGGTCATTCAACCCGGGCTACTTTACCTCTAGCATGTAAAAGATGAAAGTTTTGATCCATGGTCGTCTTTGTGGTTATTGTATTACTGAGGGTACCCATAAATGCAACTAAATGCCCTTAGTTTCCAGCCTAGCTTACCTTTTAGCCTAAGGATAATTTCTGTGAACTGCCAGGTGGATGAACCGTCTGTGAAGAAAAAGAAAATTTGTTTGTGAAAATGTAAAGGATTGTGGAAGTTTAAAGGGCAGGGGAAGTCTTCCTAATTTTAATTAGTATAAGAGTGTCCCTTTTTCATGAATGGACCTTTAATGAAAACATGTCTCCCACCATATTGTGTAACTTACTGTTTTAAATGGGATATTTAACTCTTGAAATATAATGAAGGACTTGAAGAGGAGAAACAAGAAGGTTGGGAGGATGTTTTTCAGAATAATTTGAGGAGACTACTCTTGCCCTTTAAGCTAACCATACGCATCTGGTAGGTATTCTGTACATACAATTTTCTTAAAAACTAACAAAATCCTTTCATTTACAAACAAAAAGTGTGATGACACATTGTAAAAATTACGCTAGATTCATTGAACATGAAAAAATAAAAAAAAATTAAAATAAAAAAGGAGATAGATAAGTATTACAGAAAAGTTCCAAAAAGTTACGGTAATTTATGTTTTTTTCATTTTGTCTCTTTTATTTTTTCTCTTTACATTTTCATCCATTTTAAGTCTTTTTTACAGTGTATGAGAGGTGGTAAATAAAAAGGACGCCTTACATAGTTTGTTCTGTGCCAGTACCATTGAAAGGGAAGTACTTGTTGCATATGCACACTATAATCACAGCTGTATGAACAACTACGCTTTCAGTTACCTCGATTGGTAGATCTTGCGAATGATTCGGATTTGTAAAGGTCTTCTGTAAAAGTGAAAATAGATAACCAGCGTAGACTTGTAACGTCATCTGACTTTTACTTTTGAAAATACTAGTGTAAATAGTGATGAATCCATGTCAATGACATATTTTGATTGTAACAGTTTTTTTTTTTTTATTGTTGCACAATTTTGTAAAAAAAAAGCTAGACTTTGATCTTGACCCTTACCAACTAAAGAACACGTCTTTATGAAATTCTCGTGATCTAATTGTCACGTGAACTACTGACTTTACCAACTTGATAAGAAAATAACAACTACGAACCATTTTAGGTCATTAAACGTTTTCACCTTCTATGAGCGGTATAGGAGATGTTTGCTAAATATTGTTTTGCTCAAGGACGCACACACACAAACACACACGCACACACCCTAACACAAACACACACAAACACATAGACCTACGGCTTAAGTAACCTGAGAAATGTTGAACCCTTACCTGAGTGAAATGATTGACAGTTCGATTCCCGTCCTGAGGTTGACAAGCCGTCTGTAAGAGAAATTACCAGAGTAAAAATCATAAATGTTACTACTTTTGGTTTAAATTCATTGTTGGAGTTTAACCTTCTGACTATTGGTCATCATATTAATCCACCCCAGAAGAGATGAGAAACGTTTTAGGTAACTTAAGGCAAGATCTGTAACTTCGGTAAATTTCTTCCTTCAAGGTAAAAAAAAGAGCTGTAACTTTTTGTATAAACTTACTTGTGGTTGATTCAATTTCTTCGAAATAAATTTTGGTGGTTTTTTCATCTGAAAAAAAAAAAAAATATAGGGAAAAAATTCAAATTCTTATAAAATGTTTAATATTTCTTAATAAATAGGCCTAATTTTAAACGTGGAAGACTCATGATTTCTCTAAAAATGTAAAGAGTATTCCCTTTTCAACGTACCCCTGTTAAAGATAAATTCAATTTCGAGGAAAATAGGGTTAATCCTAGTGGAAGCTGGGGGACAACACCCCGACACACACACACACTGTTGAGGAAGGCCCGCCTACCCTTTTCGAAATGATCAAATTTGGCCGGGGAGCTATAATTCTTTAGATGATTACACCCGGTCTCCCGAGGACCCATTTGCATTTGCATACAAGAGCGACATATTTTTTCATAAAACACTTTTTTCTTAAATGACAAAGAAAACGGGATCTTTCTTGAGAAAATTCAGAAACTTTGTCTAGCACAAACTCAACCATTTTAAAATGGTTAAAAAGGTCATATATATCGTGAAGCCTCCCGCGCAACAAATTGTTTTTGCCCGTCTTATTAGCAAATCCTGACAACACACTTGAAGGACGGTAACGTAAGCATCTAAAGTATCTTCATCGAGATTCTGATGCTTTGTATTAAGGTTTATAAAATTATACCTTTTATAGTTCTTTGTGTAAACGTCTTGTTGTGAGACACGACCGAGATTCCATCTATGAAAATAATACAAAACTTTTTTTCAGTAATGAAAGAAGAAATTCTCCACCTCGAAATTCATTAAAAGCGGAATTTCTGGAAATTTCTGAAAAAAAAGAGAGCAATCCCTTAGCTCTACCTGTATAATTGTGTAGGGCTAATCTTATGCATAGTGAAGTCTCACCCCCAAACAACCCAAATTGTGTTTACTTATTGGCGGTTGTCCATGCAGTTGATAACCATATCTTCATTTCTTCTTATAACCCCTTCTCAAATTTGTTCTTGAATTTATTTCAACTGGATTCTTTATTTAAAATCTATTCTCGTCCAAGTAACAGAAGGGTGAATGCAATAGTCCATCCGAAGTAACCAAGAGGCAGCGAGACTTTAGGATCGTGATGAAGGTGGAGTATACCAGTGCCTTAATTTGGTTTTGGTAAATGTGATACTATACGATATTTTATTTCACATGTTTTCTCATAACCCGATGTACTGAAATATACAGATAACAGTGTTATAACGATTTAATGAGAAATGATTTTCCAGAGTTACTCACTGCCGTTACTTTGGGTTGAGGAAAAAGTTTCATCGGTGGTGGTTACTTTACCGGCTGAAGAATGAACGGTAAAGAACGGAAGATAAGCAGTTTGCTAAATAAAAGCTAAATCAAAACCGACCTACTAATTGTTATGACATTAAGCTACTACAAAAACTGTTATTCCTCTTGACAGAAAGGCTTTTTGAATACGGTTAGTTTTAAGTCACGGGATGAAGCAAAAACATTCATAGCGACATCTCTTTCGAGAGATAATAAAAACAGACAACACTGAAGTGTCGCCCCTTACCCTAACGGCTGTTTATTGATGGTATTTTTAACCTAAATTGATTTCTTAAAAGATAAAAAAAGACAAATACAGCCTTATTTGATTTGTTGAAGACATAAAAAAGCCACAACATGACCATTTGATAATCGAAGCATCAACATAGCAAGGAATAAGGGGTGAAAGCTTCGGATATGCCGGAAAAGGATGGGAATTAGTGCTATCGTTCGCCAATCAGAATATTTCTTGTTAAACAGTGCGCATCGCCCCGAAAAAGCCTGATGCAAACGTCGGTGACGTCAGATGTGATACCCTTTCAAGTATAGTACAAATACTCTCATGGGCTCAATATGTGCTTGGCTGTCATTCGGTGATCATCTTAGGATGTAAGTGGCTTGTGCATGCACGCATGTAGGTCTAAACGCAGTTGTGTTCAATTGTAATAACTTAAAATAGTATAGTTAAGATTTATTAAAATCTTACCAGTAACGGTGAACTCTGTCCTGTTTACTGTTTGTTCTGAGGTCATTCCGAAAACTGTAGCGAGCAGAGATTTAAATTTGAAGTAATGTAATATCTTAGAAGAAATATTGCGTGTTTTAAGATACCAAAAATATCATTCGTTTGAGTTATAATTTAACTTAGCGGATACATGAATCAGGAATTTAAAGGGGAAAATTTTCTCACCTGAACAATCAATTTGCTTGATTTCTTCTGTCATTGAATAAATCTGTTTATCTGTCAATGAAAAGATAAAAACCTGTTACATAATTGAAGCAGGGAGTTGCTAGCAACTCCCTGATTGAAGTGATCACGTGAGACCATGTTAGTATAATCTGACATTATCTTTAAACATGTAAGAAAAGTCAAAACGCGATCTTTAAGTCAACGAACATGTTTATATTTGTACCATAGACGTTGATTTGTTGATTTGTTTGATGAGAAGTGATCACGTAAGACCATGTTAATATAATCTAACATTATCTTTAAACATAAAAACGAAACATGTAAGAAAAGTAAAAAACGCGATCCTTAAGTCGACGAACATGTTTATATTTGTACCATAGACGTTGATTTGTTGATTTGTTTGATGAGAAGTGATCACGTGAGACCATGTTAGTATAATCTGACATTATCTTTAAACATGTAAGAAAAGTCAAAAACGCGATCCTTAAGTCGACGAACATGGTTATATTTGTACCATAGACGTTGATTTGTTGATTGGTTGATTTGTTTGATGAGAAGTGATCACGTGAGACCATGTTAGTATAATCTGACATTATCTTTAAACATGTAAGAAAAGTAAAAAACGCGATCTTTAAGTCGACGAACATGTTTATATTTGTACCATGGACGTTGATTTGTGGAGGACAGGGAGAAACGCCCCTACTTTTAATCACAGATTAACTCCCATGACTTGTACCAAGAGTAAAAAATAAAGCACAAACCTTGAGTGGTAGTCTGCATGATGTTTGTTTGTTTGAAGAAAGAAGACCGGCCATCTAGTAAAGAAAGGTAGATTTTCATTGAACGTTTATGGTAATACCTTTACATACCATCGTTACTCCAAAACATTCTTTTAAGTGATCACTTAGTCTAAAATCTAAAGAAGATATGACGGTAACCACCACCCTTACGCAGCATTCTTTACCAGAATTGATGAAAGATTACGGAACAGTTGCTTGTATATTAGCAATAGGGTAAGCTATTTAAATAAGGGCTTTATGAAACTGATTTATTTTCCCTTTACTTAAAGGACCAGTTCTCTCACCCCAAACAGTACCAATTCTCCTAATCTGCTTACTCAAGCCCCTCCCACAATCGTCTGAAATTCATCCTCATCCAGACACAATCTCAGTTTATCGCTTCAGGGTGAGTATAGAAAGATTCAATTTATATAATCAAAACACTCTCAATACGGTTCATGTTGTGTAATATAAGCTTTGGCACTCTGCATTGTTTGAATTAGCTGTCATCCAAAGAGCTGAGCCAATTAAGAATTTTGGTACACGGGTACCAAAACTGTATTTTGGGGTGAGAGGTAATTGACCCTTTAACTATACCTTTTTGAAGATCTAGACGCTAGGTAAACTTGCTACAAACATTTAAAGTAAACTTTAAAATGATTAAATACAGTTTAAAATAAAATCTGCTTTAAAATAAATGGAAGATATGATTTAAACAAAGCCATCCCAATTTGTTACATCTTAAATAGATCCATTCAATTAAATTATTTAGTCATAACTCAGAACTAAAACCTTGTCCATATTTGCCAAAACTGACATTGGTCAAATCTATTTAATGTTGAATACCTTCTTATATGCAAATTTGATTATCTCATGTTTGATAAGTTTGTAGGATATCTACATTAATTACCTTTCCAAGTGTATACAATCTTCGTAGCAGATCTTCCTGACGAATCTTAAATGAAAAACCTCTTGAAATTAAATATACGAACGGGGGGGGAGGGGGGAGGTATATTTGTTCTCTCAGACCTGTATACACGAACAACATTTCAAAAACATTCACTTGTAACAATTTCAAAGCAGGGTTGTTCTTAGATTGGAAAACATTCCATGTTGTCAAAGAATTCGCATGGCAATCCTTGAAAACATTTGCAAAACATTTTCCACATGTTTCGAGATTGTGACATACCCTGTCTACATTTTGTCACAAACTGGAAACAAGCACATTTTGGGTTTGTTTCAAGGGAATGATTGGGAAATATTCCTCGTGTATCCAGTCCTTTAGACTTATTTCATAAATGCAGACGGAGGTATAATGACCTATATATTTACAAGCAACGACACAGCTAGGGGGAGTGGGTGCAATCCTCTCCCCAAGAAACAAAATGGGGGTTAGAAACAAAATGGGGGTGGGGGGGGGTGGGGGGGGGTGGGGAGGAAAGAGCAAGAAAAAAAAGAGTAAACATAGGAAAAGAGGAAAGAAGAGAAAGGGGCAATGGTAGCGTCACTGAAGATCAAATGTAGCATCAATTTGCATCTAGCCCGCTCATTGTAAGCTACAATTTTTCAAAGGAGTTGTCCATCGTCTCTTAGAACCTTCCGAGAACCGCGATCAGTCAACCTTCAATCCGCTTCCTTCACAAGATGAAATTCAGACCCCTCTACACTGTAAGGAGTAGTATTGTGATACGTTTCAGGCAAACAAGTGTGTTATGGCCTTGTTTTGATGGTTTTAAGGTTATGAGGATTTCACCTCCAAAACAGACTCACCCTTGTTACTACGCCCCTTTGGAAAATAAATGAATTCTAAAAGGTTTTATTTTAGTATGACTGCTGAAAAAAATCTTTCACACAGAAAGGGAACAAGTACAATGAGCATTGTTTATTGATAACTAAATGAAGATGCAGTAACAATTTCTTTAGGACAACACTGAATGCACGCACTCAGAGTATACATAAGGCCCCTAGATGAGTGTAGAATATTCCCATTGTATGTTCCATCTGTCGTAAAAGGCGATTAAAAGGGAGGAATTGGACCGTATCTCAATCGAATTTGAGACCAAACTTAAAATTATATCGTATTTAAAACCGTATTGACTTTCCTTTCTTATCTACGCTGACGTTTTGTGTTACATATTTGCGTTGGTGTGTCGTTAAACCCCGTCCATACGTAGCCTCTGATCTTCTCCCATGAGCAGTAGCAAATAAACAACGAAGTTTTGACTGACACTTTTAACATACCTGTCAATGTCTCCGTCATTTGTTCAACTTGATCAGATCCTGTAAAGATAAAGAGACATGTAACGTCATAATTTTGTTATTAATCATGAAAAACATGAAAACAAAGGAGTTTGGTCCACTCGTTAGAATATGAGGAATAACTAAAAAAATCCAGTTTCATTTGTTTTGAACAAAACTAAGAAATAAGAAAAAGGAATGCTAAAAACTTCTGTTTGGAATAGAAGAGAGAAACTTAATACTTTAGTGACTAACAGTCACTAATTACACAAAAAACGGAATTGCCAACGTCACTTAAATTTTTTCTGCAGTTAAATTATAAGAGAGAAATAGTCGCCTCTAAACAGGTGATGCAACGTTGTAACTATCATCACTTTAATCTTGTAGTCAGTTTTTAATGTAACCTCAAGATCTGACCAACTTTAATTTGAAAGGAAGGGAACATACCTGTGGTCTTCCCTGCTAAAAAATTTATGAACACATTTTAGTGAAGATACAAAGTCGTTCTTTGTTTACCTAACAAACTTCTGAAAGTGTATACATGTACTGTCAGTGTAAGTCCTGGGGAGGAAAAGAACAATAAATCTATTTATTACACCGGTGTTTAATTTTGTTTTGTTGATAAATTTAAATAACAATGTGTATAAGTAAACACTAGGGGAATATAAATGTAAATAATATTACTCTATATAGATAGTTCTCACGTGACATCAAAAGAGCTTTTCACATGGCGCTTTCAGCCATATTTCAGAGCAAAACCTAAAAGTACGGGCTTACCCTTAGACATAAAGGCTGCTAATGTTTAGTTATGGCGTCACTGAAAAATATCTATTACCACATCTTGTTTCCTGCCTTATTTGGCTAAATGGACAGCAAGGTACAAAAATGATTTAATATTTAAGGGTTTCATCAAAGAGTTCAGGTTTCAACTTGGAAAAAAAAAGGTTAAAAGATACTGCAGATGAATCTCAATTTAAACATATATCCCTCACCTTGAAATGATGTTTGAGAATTCTCTTGAGTGTGATAGCCGTATCCGTCTACATTACAGTGAAAGAAGAAGAAGAAGAAAAAAATTATCATGACGACTTGATAATTAATGTTACCATAGTGACGGTATCTTCTTTTTTGTAGGGGTAAATGCGAAAGTTATTGCATTTATAAGCAATTGCTCTCTTTAATTCTGTTCTATTCGTCTTTAACAACGGTTATTTTCCGTTGACTTTGACCCTGAAGATAGGCTAACATGAAAATTAAAAAACTATTTCTCACCCGATAAAAATTACTTCATAAACTGTAGTTATTCCAAAAGTCCCAGCCAGGGAAACATTTAGTGGCCATTTAAGCCAACTTAAATGATGATTGTATTGATCCTATGAAAATAAAATGCAAAGTGTGCGCATTGTCGCAAATTTTTTACAGCAATAGTTCCAAATGAAAGTTTGCTCGTGATCATTAAATACTTGAGAGGGAACACCGACTACTTACTGTTATTCTGTCAGCGTTTTAGACCATGGAACTACTTTCTTCCTCCCGTGATGATGACGCCGTGGTTTATACAAGAACACCTTTTAGTTCTTTTGAAACTTTTTATAAGACATTTTTAAATGTCAATAATATTAGAAATTGTAAGACTTAACCCTTTACCGTTGTTTGAGTCCTTTTGGACCCATGCGGAGAGCGCGGCTGTCACCCATCTTCACTGTTTTAGGCGGAGCTCAAAACTGCGAGTAGCTACCCGAAAATTCGGCCACAACAACGAGAGAGACAATAGTTCAAGGTCACGGGGTCAATAGCCTGCGGTAGCTGATGCGGGGCGTGCTACGTCCTCTTTTCCGCCCACTCCCGAGACGCGCAAATATGCCCCGATTGGAGCACAACGGTAAAGGGTTAATAACTGCCCTAAGATGATGTGGACTTACCCGACCAGGTTGATGTGGTAGATTCCTGATGGAATTGATTTTGCGCCGAAAGAGATTGGTTCTGGGCAACTGCAAGATAAAACATATATGACGTCATAATTTTCGTCTTCAAGGTATTGTGGCTTTTTTCATAAAAATATTCCACAATGCTATCAGCAAACAGAGTAAGTAAAATCTGAAATAGATAAATTTCAACCTAAATGACTTGAAAGTACATCCTGGCAAGGCATCAGTTCCACTTTCCACTGTAGTTTAAAGACATAACAATTTTTGGAAGACCAGTTCAGGGATGGTTATACTTCCCACGTAATACTTAGAATTGTTGTATTGTTTGGTAAAACTTTCATTAAGTAGTCGTTATAAGGCATGATAGTCTTTCCCTTCTTATCTTTGCTCATTGAAGATATGCATATTTACCCGATGGTAACAGCAGGACTCCAAAATCTCCTTCGAAAGTATGGGCAGGGTCTGAATCTGTGGGAAAGTAAATTTAAAACGCGTTAAACCGAAGCATGAAACCTCTTTTCATCCATTGTTAATGTACTTTAAATCAATTAAATCATCATATGTCTTGAGGAGGTATAGTAAAGCTTCTTTGGGAGTAAACGGTTTTTTCTTTTATATGGCGTTTCCTAATTGCTGGCAGCCTCAGGCCAAATTAAGATGTTCAATCAGCCAAAGTTCGTGTCGCATATGCTCAAGTAGAAATATATATGATGACGTATTTTATAAGTTTTATACACTACAACAATATCTGAAAATTGTACGAACTGGCTGTAAGTAATTTCTGATACGCTAGAGAGTCTAGAGGATTAAAGTGCCATATGTCTTATTTTAGTTGAAGGTAGAATAGATTCCGTTGAGGCGAGGTTTTATGTCCAATGCAACACAGTAGCTTGCGCGTAAGGGGGGGGGGGGGGGGAATCGTAGCCCCCGTCTCTGAAAGTAGTCGGTGGAAAATCAGCCATGCGACGAAAATCTCTAGGAAGCAGTCTTACCAAACTCTGACGGAACAAAAGTTGCAAAGTTGGTAATAATGCAATTCAACATAGCCTTTGCTTCAAACAGGGCACCATTTTGAATCCCAGCTTTCTTTACAAGCCATTTTTTTTTTTCAAAAGGATTGATCCCCTTCCATTAGAGCCCTCCCTCCCTTTTGCATTCTTTTTGTTTTTATAAATGTGGCTGCCTTAGTTAAAAACTCCACAATATCGTAACACTCTCACTCATATCGATCTGTATCGGAGCTGTTGTATGCACCATACACATCACAAGATGATCTGGTAGTTAACGAGCAATAACGCTTATCATTTCTTTGTGAAGAAAATATCCCCAAAATAAAGGAGAGTTCTGTCCCACTTCTCTGCTTACCGTTCTTGTTTATCAAACTACGAAGTCTATCTGTATCGGTGGGGAAGTTTGAACCAAGTCCACGATGAAGGCAGTCTGTGAATATACATCAAATAAGATCTAATTACACAAAAGCTGGACACGAACCGGAAAGTAAAATGCAGTTATTCCTCACGACAAATCATAAGTTCACTAGTTGTCTATGTGAGTTCTCAATTAATAAAGGTATCTCTTTGACACCTACTTTACAAAAACAGAGTAGCTCAAATTACAAGGCATGTACTGAGAGTACAAATAGGGACCTTGTATACTGAGTGTGGTGTGTCCTGAAACAATTGTGGGATGGTGTGTATGGAAGAGGATGACTTTTGACAGTTGTGGGCGGGGCTATAAAGTAAATGCATTGGAAGAATTGAAACTGTCTGGGGTCACAAATAACTGACTTCAAGAAAAATATTTAATTACAGTCAGGATTTCGTTTTTCTGTGTAAGTGTTGTGTTAGGGTGGTTACCCCTATAAGCTTTCCAAGCTTCTTGTAATTACTCCACAGGCTCTTCCTATTCTTTCATTTTGTATGTATTTCCTTAAATTTTGTCTCTGAAATTAAGTCTGAAATTAAGCTTTGTGAAACTGAAACTGAACTGATTCATTCAATTCCTTTACCACACCCAATCTAATGAGCACCCTCCTACTCCAAAGCAATTCTGACCTTACCTTCCAGTTGCCTCAATAAATAATCTGTAAAAAGGCTTTGTTGGTCCAACAGCGTGAGATCCAGAAAGTCTGAAAAGTTCAAAGCACAACGAAACTCATTCTTTTCTGTCTTAATTAATTCTTCCATGTCTTTTGCCAATATCAAAATTTAAAATTTACAAAAAGTATTCGAATTTTACATTATCTTTATTAATTATTCCATGTCTTTTGCCAATATCAAAATTTAAAATTTACAAAAAAGTATTTGAATTTTACATCATCTTTATGAAAATGCTTACTTGAACTTGTGATTGGAAGATTAAGAGCCAATCCTTCGAAGAATATAACAACATTAAACAGTAAACATTAAAAAAATATTCAACCAATTTTGTTTAAGAAAAATTGGATACTCATGAAAATGAGTACTCCTTTTCAATATGAGTAAGTACTTAAATTCAATTTGTTCAAAATTTTGTGCAAATTGTATCAAAGAAAATATCGAAGAAAACTGACAAAGTTGTGTACTAAACTAACTCTTGTAAAGATCGTCACGCAAGTATGTCAGTCTTTGCTCTGAAAGTTAAGAAAAAATAAATGGATATGACATAATAAATACATTGTGTTCACTCTAATGAATCAAATTTAGAAATAGTTACAGTTGGCAACTTTTAACAAAATACGACATGGAGAGTAAATTGGTACTTTTTACTCGTGTTTTTTAATACAATATCCATCCATGCAATTATTTGTATCATTGTTTTAATTTGGTTTTTCTTTCATTAACTTGAATATGACCTCTAAATATCAATAAATGTCAGAGTACGTTCATCATTGCTTGCTATAAACGGACTATCAAAAATACTCTTCTCTTGATTGAAATGTTTAACGTTACTCCGCCCTCCGAACTCATACACCGCCCCCTTACACACACACCCACACATACACACGCATACACACACCCACACACACATTTGAGAACCCTTATTTAAAGGGCCCTTAACATTCAGCATGATGTGTTTTTCCGGACGTGTAAATTTGAACAAGTAACGCACCGACATCGTGCGCCTCTTGTAATGTTTAGCCGACTACCATACCAGTTATAGAACTAGTCACCAAACAGACATATATTTATAGCAGGTTAGTACAAAATCGACCGTTTTGGGCATGCATTATACCAGGATAGCTGGTCATTTAATTCAATCTTTAATCAAAGTAGTAGTCCCCGCACTAAGGCCCTCACCAAAAATGGGGCGATGCGCACTGTTTAACAAGAAATTTCCTAACTGGCTGACCATAGTCATAATCCCTCCTAACCTGATCCCTAACTCTAGCAAAGGACATAATCGATACAATACAATGGCAACAGCCAATCAAGAGACACCTTGTTAAACATGTTTATCTACCCCCCCCCAAAAAAATTGCCCACATTGTCTGTATGAACATGTACAGACAATACTCTTAACTTCCAATGCGGTCTCTTAACACTGTATTTATGTACTACAATGACAAAGGTTTCCCTATTTTGTAGAGTTTTACGTAATAAATGATGCATGATATAAAACACGACGCTAATATTACTTACTATACCATGAGTATTAAATCAAAGAATTTAGAGCCTACCTGATGTCACACAAAGCAGCAAAGAGGCGTCTTCAACGGGAAATTCCCGAGAAGAAACAATCGTCCGTTTTTGATCTACGTGGAAAGATTAGTTCACACTATAAGAAAAACGTGAACGATTTCTCTAAAACCGGTGATGATTCTAATGTTAGGGTAAAAGACGAACTTCGATTCCTTTAAAAGTTATCATATAACATAACACTGGTTATCACTTCTTTGTTTAAAAATTTACTGTAAGTTAACGTAATGTTTTCAGGCCAACCCTCTGGTTACAGGCTTTAGGATTTAATCTTTTACTGTCGCTGATAAAGGCAGCCCGGTATTTTCACTCGAATATCGATTTAATTTTAATTTGTCATGCATGAATCTTGGCAAACATTGGACTGTAGAATATTTAAGTGCTGTATGGTACGAGAAATCATTATCATTGTGTGCATGTGTTTCTAATGTACGGAATTATCATTCGCAAGGTCTGAATATATCGACCATTAGCTTTATAGGTTGTTAAAATATAGACCACTGCCGACTAACCTTCAAACGGAGGACGCCGCCCAAATGATCCTCTTGGAAGAACATAATGAGCTATAAACGCAGACAATATAGAAATGTGGATACAACATAAGTTCAAAATAACTTTAAAAATACTAAATATGTGGTTACTTAGCTAGACGTCGATGCCCGGTGACCAGCTTGTGTTTGGAGATATATTTCCCTAGTGTGTAAGAGGAGTCCACCCAAAGGCGAACCTAGTCTCTGGCTAATTTGAAGTTTGAAAAGGATATGACAATTTGGGCTGAGGGAAGAAAATATTTTATACTACCCGAGAGACTATTTTAGTGGAGCGCCATCACTTGTTGGTGCATAGCGGTCAGAAGATTTAAAAAATCGCAACCACGCCAGGCAGACGGAAATTAGATTTCCCCAGCCTTTAAACTGACTCAAATCAATTCCTATTTTGAGCCTTTTTTGGCCAACAATATTCACTTTGATAAACATCAGCAAAATGCAAAAAGATCGAAACATTAACAGATAAAAAGTAACACAACCATTTTCGGGCGAAATTTTGAACACGGTTTTCTTCCTGTTAATTTGCACCTCACAACAGTAGAACCGAAGCAGTCATTACTTTAAGCTTTTGTTTGCCAAAAATGTTCCCTTCGATTAAAAGTGAGAAAATTGCAACAACTTGTTTCATGAACTTAACCAAAATTTACTTGATCTTGATTTAAGCTAAGATCACTCTTGAAACACTTTTGATGAAATATCTTTCCAAAAATATGTCGTAATGTTATAGGTCGGGAAAAAGTGGTCTAAAGATAAGGGGGATCCTCACACAAGGGACGGAGAGGAGAGTTTTTCCCTTTTAATTTTGAATAAAAATTCGTTACAACCTATAATTCTACATATGAGCTTAAAAAACTGAAAGAATTGAATTTTATGGCCTCCAACAGCTTCAAAGACGATGGTGAAAATATCTGACCAAGAATACGTTGCATTGCTGTAAAATTCATATTTGAGATCGCAGTAGCTTTTGAAGTTTTTTCTTGATGAAATAAAACACTTTATGGTAATGTGCGTGAGAGATAAACATTGTTAAACGCTTTTCGTTATCATTGATTTCATTACTGGCATGTAGATCCAGTCTCCATTTCCTCGGGAGAGCAGAATTTTTCCATAATACTATTTAAAAGGGAAAAATACAAGTAAAGTTACATTTGTGGCAGAAATCATTTTAATTAAGCACTCAGTCGACTCTCGCTTTAAAAAATTACTTTGTAAGCTTAAGAGACCATGACATCTCTGGCATAGATAAGTTTATTGTCAATTTTAATAAGAAGTATTCAAAACATACTGATTAGCATACACATCCGGAGGACATGAAAAAAGGTTTGAGCTTACTTTCAACAAAACTTTCCAAAGAAGAGCCATTGTTCTGATTTATACGGAAAATATAAATAATTCCCTTTAGCCTTGAGGAAAAAAGTTAGGACAACTTAGGACAAGTGCACGAGAGGGCTCCCGAAACTTACAAATAACACGTTTTTAAGCTGAGGGTTAAGCTAGAAAATGGAAGACTCTTTGGTACCACAAGAGAATACCACGTATATCAAAGTGAGCAGAATTCCTCCGTTTCTTTGGTAAGGTCTTTACAGTTGTACGTAAAAATTGATAAGTCCTCGATTCTTTTAAAAATTGCTCAGCCCAATTGCGGACATGAATATGCAAATTTTCTACATCGTGACTGGGGTTCATTCCTCCCGAATTCCCCTAAATGTTCCATTTACCATTAGAATTGCTACTGAGAGACAGAGTATTAACTTATTTGGCAGCAATCTATCGCTTGCAAAATTATTCAGGAGCCAATGTAATGATGACATCATCTTTGGCCTTAAACTTATTGCGATACGAAAAGTTAACAGAATTGTAATATTTGATGGTTTATAAGATCTACACATAGCTAATTAAATACCTAATAGGAATAGGTCCTGTAAACAAGGATTCGAGAGAATCGTTGGTGTAATATATTTTCACCAACTGAAGGCTTTTTTATCTGAAAATCATGGGAAAGAAACTCAACATACCTCGTCCAAAACCGAGGAATTTGTTACAACTCCTGGTAAGGTTGGATAACGTATAATACGTTGTAATAGAGAGAAAAAAGAACATTTTGAGAAAGTTAGCACTTGAGTCTTCAACGTTTAAAAGTTGTATGAACTCGTTTTTAATGTCATCTTAAGCTTTCTGTTGTGATTCTATTGTGACGTCATAGTAGTTCGTGTATGTGGTTTATTTACCTGTGCGTGTAATATGAGAACTTGGAAAACGAACAAATACGCGCGTTAATCCAACTGACATACTAAAAACGCATACATATGTCACACACCAACGACACTGGGCTGCCCGTCCATCTATTTGCTATTCAGGCGTCCATTGCACAACAATTGTTACTAAGGTGCTTTCGTTGCTCGTATCGTTAAAGTGGGGAAGATACGGCCAAAGTAAGAATGTTTTCCTTCCTACATCATGTCCATAAACACCAGAATACAACATTGTGTAACATTAATTTCACATCTAGATGCTCGTTCTAAAAGAGGGCGGGATTTATGCCGCCAATTGCGTCATTAAAGTCAGGTGTCCTGTAGCGGCATTTATCGAAATTGGATTTTGAACGTTTTTCTTCAAATATCATTTACGCCGAATCGTACCGGTTTTAACCTGGGTGTGAAATAATATTTGTAAAATACTGTATCAATTCTTGCAAAACACAAAAGTTATTGTGGCCGTGCCATGCCCACTTTAATACACGTGCTCCGCATGATCAGTTCCATCCAATGTGACAAATTATCAGTACCTGTGTTACCGATACGCCCCCACAAGAGCACCTTAGTAGCAATTGTTGCACAATTGACACATGGATGACAAAATCAAATAAATAATAAACGTAGATACCAAACTCCTATCCCTACACTGTTAGACGAGCTGACTCCTCACGGAGCCCCAAATGGAGGGCGGAAATATTGATTTGACATGCGCAGTTCTATTCGGTGATCTGAACGCGCAACTTTGCATGCGTTAAAGAAAATTCTATTGTGACGAGATGTCAGCGTGCAATAATTTTTAAATCGAGGTCTATACGCGCGTAATTCATTTCTCCGTGTATAGTCTGGGTAACTAACTGGGTACTTCTGTGTTCTTGGAAAAAGATCGCACTTTATGCTACTTTGCTAGCGCTAGAGCCATATATCCTAATATACGGCCCTGGCTAGCGCATATAGAATACAAACGTCGGGTGTATAGATGTGTGTTTGTGACGATACCATAGAAAATGACCGACCAGTAAGTCCATTGATTTAAAACCAATCGTTGTGAGTTCACGTTCAATTGTTGTTACTTGGAATGCCTCGAAGAAGCAAAGAACTTTTCCATGTCAGTGGAATTTATTGAAGAAGGGTGTTTACGAGATTTGCAATGTTTTCAATCATACTACCGGAACATATCAATTTACCTGTTGGCCCTCAAAACGACGGAACAGAGATCAGTATTCATCCCTCCGTTTCGACTTCCATGAGGCGTCACCGCGCCATTTTAAGGCTGGATCTTTTGCTTGTAATAATGAATACCTTTTCGCAAAATCAAAGCATCTGAACACGCGTTTACATTCTTACGCGCTTACAGTGATAGGTCAACTACTGCGTTCGTCTTCCTTGCATGCAGAAGTGCGTGTCAATTACCCCTAGCCCTGGCTATACACAGAGAAATGTATTGTGGGCGTATATCACCCGTGATAAAAATGCAAGAACGATGACATCTCGTCATAATGGAATTTTTGTTACGCATCGATAGTTATGCGCGCAGATCAGTGAATAGAACTGTGCATATATATCCAAACAACACTTCCGCCCATCGAATTTATTATCACTGGGCTTTTCAGAAAGAAATCACGAGAAAACCGACAAATTCTCATACCACCGTAACCAAATTAGGCTCTTGGAACGTGTAAATATAGCCTAAAGCATTTGGAACTTACGACCTGGAAGAGGGTTATTAACCTCTACTCCGCTGGGGAGCTCACGTGTTCGCCATCTTCAATCGCCCTGCTTTTATGTTTTCACTGAGTGTCATTGAGCACCGTAAAAACGCATATGTTGTTCGCCGACTTTTAGCTGAAGGTGACCGTCTTATTTTCGCTGAATTGAATGAAGTATATGATCCATTTTTGTGATAGTTCTTCATCTACGATAGTAGGTTCAAGCTAGACGTAGCATATGCGCGCGCCTCAATTGTCGTCTTGCATGTCAGAGCTTGCAGTCAAATAAAGCAAAATTTTCATTTCGTCCCTTTTAAAAGCAAAACTTATACAGGAGGGAAAAGCGTCCCCATCCCTTCCCTTTTTTCCAAGACACGGATCTGTCAATGTCCGCACCCCTCTACAAAAACTACATGAATACGTTCTTAACGGTCCTTCTTTTTGATTTCATCGGTGTTTAAGTATCAGTGGCGTAAGAACGGGGGAGAGGTCATGGTCATTGCTCCCTAGTATTTTCATGTGGATCAAATGTCATCTTGGTCTTCCAAATCGCGATATTGTTTAATACATATTACCTAGTTATGCACTTCCATAACGTAGTAGATATTTCGAACAGGGGTGGCGCCAGCGGGGAGGGGAACGGGGGGCCATGCCCCCCGTCGGGAACACCCCACGTCCGGGAAGCTCGGTGGTTTCGTTGGGCCGGGCCAAAAACTATTAAAAAAATTAGCAAGAGAGCAATCCACGGAGTTGCATATCTCATTGCTAACAACTGTGCCCAAGTTAGTTAGAGAACTTGAACTATGTATGAGCTAGAAGTTTTATCTGTGCTGAATGTTATGCTACAGTAGAATGTCATTGACAAAAATTACCATACTAAAACTCCATGCCACAATCTTGAAGTCCAATGGGAGCGATTTTTTTCGTTTCAAGGTACGGAAGTTTTTTTCGCAAGATAGCGAGGGGAAAGAATATGGCACAGACCAATCAAGTTCTTGGAACAGGCGCACCCCTTATTCCAATAAACATCATTCGGATATTTAAATTCTGACACCGGATTATATAAGAACTGGAGAAATAGGCTACCCAACCTTTGTAACGCTTGCCCTTTTAATCCAGTGAACCTATCTAAGATTTTGGAACAAATTTATTTTTTAAGATGCTTTCATCCCCTTGCAATACTATGAAAAAAAAAAAAAAAACAACGAGCTTGGCTGTTACACTAAACTGATACGATTAGATATGGACGCAATGATTATGAAAGTAAAATGCTTTCGGTGACGCTTTAGACAAGTGCGTAATTTTTATTTTTTAGGCGCTAGCTGGGAGCATTCTCCATTTCGACAGAAGGGCAAACTTCATGGGCATGTGCGCGATGTTGAACGTAATGCATTAAAAAAATTCCGGGCGACGCACAAACCTTCTGGCCTGTGACAAGGGAGTTGTCACGTACGGTTTTTTTTCGCGATGCTTCAGAACCTACAGGATAGGAAGCCCTGTGCCTAACCTAATGCCAGTCTCCCACAGTTTCATATCTTGGGTTATAACTCAAGCCTATGAATGGCGTAGGTTTAGCCCCAGACCTAGAATACATACTGCTGACCAGCTTGAGATGTCAAGTCTAGCCCTAGGTTTGACTTTAACTTTCATACTACTAGGCCTAACAGTTACAACAACTTTGGAGTGAAAACAACTGTCTGCATAGACCATATGAGAACACTCTAGATATAAGGGCCATCAAAGTGAAGTGCGAGCAAGAACTTAAAAATCTCACTGCAGCGTACAAGCTAGTGAAAAAAGAATTTGAGACTGTTACTACGAAGTACTAACCTAGAAGACTAGTCTAGCTTATTTATGTTAATTGATTAAAAATAGGCTAGTTACAAAACATTGAAGTGGGGATGACACGGCCAAAGTAAGCTAAGGTTAAGGTTGCAAAACTTGATATAGCGCACATTAATGTGATGAAACACACACAATGGCGCTTTACAAAGTACACAAATCAAGAAAAAGATTTCCTAAAAAGATAAGTTTTCAAAGCATCCTTAAAAGAATTAATAGAAGACGACTGCCGAATATGAATCGGGAGGGCATTCCAAAGCTTCGGGCCAGAGACCATAAAAGAACGACCCGCAAAAGAACTGCGAGTGGTGAAAGGAACCTTAAGAAGTAAACCTTTTGAAGATCTAGTAGCATAATAGGACGCTTTGAGTTCAATCAACCCTGATAAATAAGTTGGTGCTAAATTGTGGAAACATTTAAACACAAGGAGAAGAATCTTATACTCAATACGAGCTTTGATGGGCAGAATGTGTAGCTCTTTCAAAGCGGCAGAGGCACTGTCAAATTTGGATCTACCGAGGATTAACTTAGCAGTAAGGTTTTGAATTCTTTGAAGTGGATGTAACGTAGAGTCCGGAAGGTTAATGAACAGGCTATTACAATAATCCATATGTGAAAAAATCAGAGCATTAGCATATTTAAGACAACTTGCTCTGTCTAGATAATTACGGATCTTCTTCAAATTATACATAGCGAGGGCGGATGCCCTTGCTTTCATAGATATGTGATACTTGAGATTAAGGGATTCATCCAGAAACACACCAAGTAATTTAATTTTCTCAGACCTACGAATGGGCATGTCACCAATAGAAACAACATTTGCTATACATTTTGTCAATTGGGCCATACTTCCAAAAATGATAAATTCAGACTTTTCGTCATTCATTTTAAGACGGTTACACTGCATCCAGTCTTTCACTTTTCCTAGCGACGAAGAGAGTTTTTTAATGGAATCCACTTCAGAAGAAACGTCTCCTGCTCTGAAATTAGTGTAAATGCTGTGGTCATCAGCATAACCAATGAGGGATTGGTCATCAGTGACACAAGTATTCATCGTACTAGAGTAACAAGTGAAATACACTGGGCCGTTAATACTGCCTTGAGGTACCGAGAAGTCAAGGTTTAGTGGCGCAGAAAACGAATTATTTATACAAACTTTGAACTGCCTATCCGACAAATAAGATGATATCCAATCTTTTGCAACATCACAAACACCAAAACATCTTTCAAGAATGTTCAGTTACAGTTGGTGATTGACTGTGTCAAACGCTGCACTTAGATCCATTGCAGCCAATGGAGTTACTAAACTTTTCTCCATGTTGCACAAAATGTCGTTTTGTAATTTTACCAACAAAGTCTCCGTTCCTCGGTAACTGTTCTTTGGGTACACCTTGACATGAAGTGAATGATTTCCCTACTAAATCATGTCCATAAATACCGACATACGACGTTTTAAATTCCCAATTTCAGGCCAGGCTCAGACCATTTGAAATTCGAAAGCGAAAAAACGTATGTGAACGCGTCTCAAAATGGTGACGTCATGGGAGGAACGGTTAACAACACTGTACCAGAGAGCTCACAATCATCGAATCATGTGCATGGTAACGCGTGTTAGCGCATACGTAATTGCAAACACCGGTGCTCCGATAGCAGTGAGCGTTGCCACTGACTACATTGTGAATTGTGCATTGCGCTGTGACTGCTTAGTATTCGCAATAGCATCTTCATCAAACAGCTCATACAGTTAAGACGCGCTCGTAGTCGGGACGCGCTTGTTGTGGTCTGCCCATACATATTCATAGCTGTTCTTTATAGCGACCGAACCGTGTCTTTTTTGCACAAAAACAGAACTATTTTTACCCGCGCGCATATACACGCGAACATATTGGCCCATGATTTGCTCCGAATCCCCACCATGGTCCGCGCCTTTCGCTCTGTACGTTGGACTCTGTATTGTGATGCAATCGTTTTCATCGGGTTGCTAAGATAAGATAACTCTACCGATCGTTACATTAGTTCCGCATTTAGATGGACGCCGTAAGGCAGGGTTTGTGCCGCCACTTGCGTCATAAAAGTCAGGTGAGCTGTTGCGGCATTTTTCGAAACGCAGTTTCCCTTCGAATATCATTTATGCCAAATTGTACAGGTTTTTGACGGGGTGTGAGATGATATTTGTAAAATACTGTATCAAATCTTGCAATATACACAAAAGTTTTTGTGGCCGTGTCATGTCCACTTTAACCTTTGACAATCTGTAACGTGGTTGCCATGACAACCACACATATCGGTATAACTTACAGTATCATGCCTAGGCTATTACACATAAACTTTCAGATTTGTGGAATGCGTTCGTTAAGAAGTAAAGTGAATACGAAAAAAAGGATGTGACCCCCTGTCACGTGACCTGTGACCTTGGTTGCCATGGAAACTACATATTTAGGTAGAACTAGTCTACCCTATTATACTTGTGAAGTTTCATGTAAAATGAAGGTTTTCTTTTGAAGTTTTAGTACAAAATAGGAAAAAAAAGTGTTTTTTGCAAAATGTGTCCTTTGACCTCTGACCTTTGACATTTTTTCCCGAGGGTCATGGAGACACAAGTTCACACCCTGGGGTACCCACCTACCAAATTTGAAAAGAATCGGTTCAGCCCACTAGGAGGAGCGTGAGGGACAAAAACGTTGTTTTACGAACAAATAATCACTTGAAAATTTTTTGTTCCACTCTACCACTTGACCTTTGACCTCTGTTGCTTTGGCAACAACATATTTCAGTAGGTGTAGATGCAATAACCATATATGTTTTAATTTTCGTGTCAGGAGAACGTTTGGTTTTTGAAAATATAGCAGAAAATGTGATTTCACTAAATTTGACCTGTGACCTGTGAACCTTTGACCTTCACTTCCGGTTGTGGTATCAAAATGCATTTTTTTCACCTGAGGTACCATCCTACAAAATTTGAAGAAAATCGACCCAGCCATTTACAAGATATCAGGAAAACAAAATTGGACACGTACACTACACACACACTCACCCACCAACACACACACACACACACACACGGACAGGTTTTAACCCCTCTCGCAGCCCTGGGCCTTCAGTCACCACGGGGTAACTCACCATGGGTTAAACCTCGAGACTAATAACCTGGGAAAATTTACCGTTACCATGGTAACCGTTGCGATTTAAGCTGGCATTGCCATATTAAGCCCCATAGGCAAAGTGACTACAACACTATCTCATCCTCCTCACGGAGCGATGAGATAACAAGAGGTCAATCCACGGAGTTGCTGATCTCATCGCAAGTACACGCAACCCTACAAAGCCCATCTTCTTTTTCTTTATCTTCCTTACATGAACTGTACAGGTTTAAACCTTATACAATGACTTCACCACTGACGTCATTTTGAAGGGATTACAATTTACACGAGACTGCACCAGTAATCTTACTGTAGGACTTGAATAGGTAGGTGTGTAGCAAGCAGTACAAGGCATCCCACGTGACGTGTGAAAAAGCCTACGCGCTTTCCTAATTGGTTGACCAATCAGCAGTCTGTGCTTTTTGTGTTGGTCTGTATTTCCTCGAAAGGAAGGCATACTTTTTGCATTGTAACATTATGCAAATCAACACCAACAAGTTTAGATAGCTGATCAGTGGTTTTTGTGCTGTGCCCTATACGTTGATAACGCAGGGTTGGCAAATTGGATAAAGTTTGACCTTAAGTCTTACAAAACGGTAACTTTTAAGGGGCTAATTGAAGCCGACAGGAGGGGATTGATGAATGCTAGTATATGCTACTACACTTTCACCTTACGAAATATGTTTAGCACAATACTATTGATAAACAATTGCTTGGAAATTGGCCACACCCCTTCTCAGGACGTTGCCCTTTTACTAAAATGACAGCTTTTTCTTTAATTCTAATACCGTTTGAAGAAACAATAGGTAAAATATCCTCCCTCCCCTGACGTAATCCATACCCAGTATGTGAAGCCTAATTATGACTTGGAAACAAAAAATTATTTTAAAAAATACGAATTTTACTTTCGCAACCGAGAAAAACATGTGAAGAAGAGCTTTCAATCCACAACTCACAATGTGTAAAGTCCTGTTTACATGAACAACACCCCCAAAACTCCCGCAACTTGTCTTTAAGAAGTTGACATGACATTTGTATAGAATTTTCGGAACATTTTCAAAATGTTTAGAGATTGTTGCACACCCCTGTCTAAACTACGTAAGAAACTGAAAGAGTGTTTTCGGGTTTTCCGGGTTTTTTTTTTTTTTTGAGAGTGAATGCTTGGAAATGTCACTCGTGTATACAGGCTTAAATTCACTGCTATGATCTCGCGTCCACCAAGTTCCCACGGTAAAACGTTTGTGCGAGAACGTGCTGAGTGCCAGGACATACGACGATTCTGTTTAGTCATGTAACAAAGCATCTGAACCGCGTACTACATTCACGGTTAAACTTACTGCAATGGGGAATAACACAAGTAAATGTAGCACAGAGCTATGCTTAAAGCACTAACTGCAACGCGGCCAATGAGAAATATCAACTCGATCGGTACTTAAAGCCGCAACTGGGATTAACTTAGGCCTAGGCCAAGGCATAGAAGACTTACTCGTCCTCACGAGGATTTTAGGACTACCATCTTTCTCCCAATTATTAAAGGAGTTGTTTTGTAAACATACCTAGCCCATACATCGCGATCACGAAATAGAAAATCTATGTACCCATTAGGTTCAACAGAAAACTTGGCGACTTGGTGATTTATCAAAAAATGATGAATCACAGCACAAACTCTAGTTTTCATCATCTGTCGCGAACAGTTCCCAGCATGAAATTTACCCCAGTACGCCGGGCTATAACAATAAAAGACTTAAAACATGGGAAACAACAAGTACAGTAGGGCTCAGTTACAGAAATATCATAGTGGGAAACGTTTGATTAATGTAGATAATTTGCCAGGCAAAATTCTGTGAAAGTTGTTTACGTTCGTCGGTTAGTCGGCACTCAGAAGTGAGCGTTCAGGTCTCACTACTCCATAAGGACAGTGTTCTAGAGCGTCACGTGTACACCGTAAAAAGTTCTTTTAACTCTAGTTTGGACCAAATTTTATTTCTTTTACGAGCATAAAGTAGTACGGGTAATTATAAAACAAAGAAAAATATATCCTGCACGTATAACACTGTTTAATTCTTAAGATGGGCGCTGAGTGCTTGCACATCAATTAAGCAAGGTAATGCATAGCAAAATATATTCTTCGCGTATCACACGCGCACGGTACACTCACTGTGTTATGAAACTGTTGGCCCTTGATGATAAATGTCCCTATTGGGCGCAGGCTGCCGGATAGAACGACGCAAAAGGCAAACTGACTCTTCAACGCGTAGCGATGTTTGAGTCACCAAGAGAAGTAGCTTTCCAGTAAAAGTGTGAATTATCGACTCGCATCGCTTACAAAAATCAATCATTCAGGTAAATAAAGGGTTTTTCTGCCCAATGGAATTATTTTAAAAGTTTCCCAAACTTCTGACCGGGTGCTAGGAGACAAAATTTTCAAAGTTAAGACATACTTTCAACAATGTTAAGGAAATGCCGATTACTAACAGTTTTTATAGTGGTACATGTACATCTGAACCCCATTTTCTCGACTGAAACCGTTAGTTGCCGTGCTAGAGACATGCTTTGACAAAACATGTTACCCCCTTTGCGCGTATCCTGTTTGAAGCCGATTTTAACACAATATGACCTTTGACCTCTGGCCTTTGACCTTCGCTTCCGGGAGTCTGCGAAGCACAACTTCCCACCCCTAGGTACCTCTCCACCAAGTTTGAAAAGAATAGGACAGACCCTCTAGAAGGAGTTTTTGACACAAACTTCCGCATAAAAATAAACATTTCCCATTTAATCACGTGACCTTGGCTGGTTTTGCTATGGTACCAGTATATTTTGGTAGGGGAGAGCAACCGTATGATACGTGTGAACTGAGATGTCGGTGGGATGTTTTATAATAGAAATACAGCGAAAAACGATCCCGACAAAATTTGATCTATGACTTCTGGCCTTTGACGTTCACTTCCGGGAGTCTGCAGCGCACAACTTCAGTCCTTCCCCGAGGTACCTCCCCACTAAGTTTGAAGATGATTGGTCAAGCCCACTTGGAGGAGCTTTTACACAAATTTTCGCATTAAAATATACGTTTTCTGTTCCATCACGTGATCTTTGTTGTTTGTTGCGATGAACAACACATATTTTGGTAGTCCTAGACATCTTCATTATATGTGAGAAGTTTCATGTTACTGAGACGTTTCATTGCAGAAATATGGTAAAAATGCAGTTTTCACCCAATTTGACCTTTGACCTTCACTTCCGGTAACGAGTGGTAGATAGCGGTTCCACCTAGGGTACCTCTCTACAAACTATGAAGGAAATCGGCTCAGCCGTTTAGGAGATAAAAGCAAAATAAAAAGGACACACACACCCAACCTCCCACCCACACGCACACACCGACACCAACCCGCTACACACGGGGACACTGTTTGACCCTTTCTCCAGAAATGGAGTTCCGGTCACCTTGGGGTGCCTCACCTCGGGTTAGACCCTTAGACTAGTAACTCGAGAACACAAATCATTTTCCTGTAAACCCTGCCTTTTTTAGCTGGCATGACCATTTTTAACCAATTTGGCAAAGTGATTGCAATATCTCATCCTCCTCACGGAGAGATAAGAAAATTAAAAGAAAATTAAAAGAAACCTAAAAGGACTGCAGTTACTGGACGGATGATCATGAACCTTTTTCTTATGAGTTATTTTTGTGTCTTGTAACCCTATTTGAATACATATCTGAATCGGTTTAAATCACTTCTTACTAGCTCAGCTATCCCATATCCCATCATCAGTCCTTGCGCTCAATGACATGCCCCCGTCGGGGAAGACTGCCCTCCCCCTGTTGTTGAGAAAATCCAATTTCGTCGGAAAGCCTTCATCTGCAGGCCTGGTAACTTCAGTTACCCGGAAGATCTTCTTGATTTTACTTACTAGAAGACCAATTTTTTCAAGGAAACTCACAATTCCGAATTTTTCTGACAAAAACGGACGAGTGGCTGTTCATGATCATGCAGTGCCCAATTGTCTGTCATTAAGCTCGCCCCGACAGTCGTATTCTAGCAACGGTAATGAAGATCGGCCATGCCGTTTTCAGCTACACATAATTATAAACAGTAGCGTGAATAAGCCTCCCCATGAGTCTGTCCGAAAATTCATTTAAAGCCACCTTGTAACGTGACATATTTTCAAATACGTTGTAAGTAAATTCATTACTAGTCTGGAGTTCGGGCAGTCACGTAGAAAATTTCATCTGTGTAGTGGATATTCCAATTGAATACAGCGAAGATTTCCAGTAGGGTAAAACAACAGTATGTTTTCAATACCGTTGTATTGTTTTCTCCCGGAAAAAAAAAGACAAGACCATTACATATTGTAGCAGCACCTTTTATCTGGTAATTTTCTGATCACTTAGCAAGTTGGATTTTTTTCTATTCAAGTGAAACTTTCATTTCAAACTAAAGCTCGAAACAACGACTGCTCCAATTCTAGTTACAGGTTTGGGAAATGCCATTTCCGGCTGTTTTGCAGGGGGGGGGGGTGGTTTTATTTTTTTAAACAATTTTCTATACGTCCCGCGCCAACTGATGGTGGCACTCCGCTTAGATGTTTTGGTCGAACAAATTACTTAACAGAACAATGCATGCTTCCATATTACTCTTCGTTTTGGGGCAGTATTATAGAGTGAAAATTATATTGAAAGAAAGCTCAAAATAATGTCTACTTTGTTTCAAGTTTCCAGCCCGGGAAATGCCCTTTTCTGCTGTCTGTGGGTTCTCAATTTTTCAAAATATCTGTGCGCTCAACTTATATAGTCTCTTTGGCAATATAAGGCCTACATTTGTCGGAAAAAAGGGGAAAAAATGCTGTCCCCTCCCAACCTTTTTCCGCGGGAAAATTTTCCAACATGGTCCGAGGGCATTAATCTGTCTGATGATATTAAGTAACCGCAACAAAACTACAGATCACCCCTCCCAACCTTTTTCCGCGGGAAAATTTTCCAACATGGTCCGAGGGCATTAATCTGTCTGATGATATTAAGTAACCGCAACAAAACTACAGATCACCCCTCGCTTGATTTTTCTTATAAGACGGTCAAATCATTCCAAGAAAACCCCCTAAATCTGTAATACAGTTACAATTTATCCCCAATATAAGCTTCATATTGTTATAAGTGGCAAAATTTTCCAATTTTAATGGATACTCAGTACAATAAATAACCAAAGAAAACTGTTAATCATCCGTCATTTTACCTAGTTTTGCTCTGAAAGGCATATCACTTGATAAAGAACCCAATTTTTTTTTGTTATAAACATACAAAAACCAAATTTTCTTCTATTAAATTCCAAAATTTCTGCAATATAATAAGCTCTCAATTTTCAAATCTTAGTTCAAAAGATGGGAAATTTTTTTTTTCCGGCAAAGTTCTAGTCTCGTCTTGAGACCTTAGTACGTAAGCCTACAACGATTAAATGCATTACCCCAACAAAATTTCAGCTGCCGAGTATACGTTTTTGAATTTGCCCGAATGAAGAATAGATTCTTCAATAAACACCCCAAATTTTTAATGGTCCTTACAAAAGCAAAAATTCTTTAAAAAAAAATTATATCAAAGTAAACTCAAGATTTTTAAGTATCTGTTAAAAAGAAAACCAAAAATTTCGGTGCGATACGCGCGCCTCAAATTCTTTAAGGTTACGTCCCACAGGGACTAACTCATCGCCTTTGTCGGGGCCTTGAAATGCTGCCCCCTCTGTTGGGCAAATCCTGCCGCCACCCCTGATTTCTAAGCTGATCAAATATGACTTCAAATGTTCATAATTTAGTGAATTCATATTTGGTTGGATGAAACAGGAGTCTATAAATGTCTGGTTATATACCTGATACCCGCTCTTTTTTGGCTACCTTACAAATTCATCTTTGGCACAGTTTGTTGACGCCAAAATACGTGTTTCTTTGACTATTACCCAAATTTTCCTTGGCTCATTTCGCATTACAAAGAGTATCTTTAGCTGGCAGATACCTGTATTGGGTCCTCACGGACACCCTTGATTAGTATGCTTGCAATGTTCTAGCCAGGGGTTTTTCTAACGGCTGTTCATGCAGTACGATGTTATCACCGGCTTGTGGAGTGCATGGGTACCCACCCCCCTCGAATCGCAGTGTTGTCCAAGGTAGGTTAATACGAAATCGTAGTCTCACATCTGAGACCTTCGAAGTAACATATTGTTTTAAATACGTACGTATTTGAGATACAAAACCTTGGCATTTGTGAGGGGCCCATGACCAATGATGTTCCCGAAAAACACACCGCTGGATGCTTATTACTTGACATCAAAATCATAACATACAGTATGAACACTTCACAACTATCCCAATTTACTAAACAAAAATTTACACAAACAACTTTCAGGAACGAGGAATGGGCTGGAGAGGTGTAGAATGGTGACATAGGACACCCTGGTGGGTATAAATAGGGGGAGGAAGAACAAACAAGCGTGTTGCAATCTTTACCTTCTCAAGTATAAGAGGCCGTGAAAAAAGGCCGAGGTTGGCTCGACTTGAACCAATAGGTTGGAAACTGGGCGGTAAAACTCTAACTAATCAACTTTTATGTAGAATCCCCACCTATAAGGCTTAGGAAATTTAATGTGACGTCACGCGATTGAGTTTTCCAGGCATTAAATGGCAAAACACGCAATCGGTAAGCGTATTTGCAACAAATTCACACAGTATTCCCGTAGAAACTATCGTGACAAATAGGCGAATCTGGACAGCATGTGATGGTCTGATTTCAGTCGGCGATAACTAGGGTCCATTGCCTTATAATATTTCGATTTTCTTGCTTACCTGTATCATGGATGGTTTTACACTATACTGTATCTTGATTTCTTGGATTGCACTGAATATAAGGGTTTGAAACTCATGTCGACGATATATAAAGACGATTCAAGGCTAACGGACCCCTCTAATGACTGCCCACAGTCACTAAAAACGCGCTAATCGGATTCATCTATACTGCGCGTGTTGCAACTTGCAAGTACTCTTACTGTTCGTGTTGATAAAGTAGAAGCCTGCCTGTCAAATGAAGTAACAGAAATTGCCTAATAGACCATTCCGAACATCTTGTAAAGTAGGACATTGGTGGGGTCTTGAAGTCTCAAGTTGTCTTGATTATATGGTTTAGATGCAATTCTTAAGCTCATATTAGGTGAAACTGAAGGAAACAAGAGGTTTTGAATGTACAGCCATCCATGATACAAATAAGCAAACAATTTGAAAGATTAAAGCTGGTGGACCGCAACTACGGCCGACTAAATCATGGTATTATTTGATTGTTGGCATTCTTCTACACCCATTATGACATTGTACGAAACTATAGACGAATCCAATAAGCGCTTGTGATTAGTGACTATATGCAGCCATTAGTGGGGTTCATCAGCCTTAAATCGTCCCATCTACAAAAAATTCAAAAACTCATATTCAATGAAATTGAAGGAATCAATAAACTATTAAGTGTTCATCTATACATGATACAGATAGGCAAGGAAATTGAAATGTTAAAAGGTGATTCATCCAAGTTATGGCCGAATGAAATCAGACCATCACTTGCTGTCCGATTCGTCTAAAGACTTTTTGAACTTTGAAAATCGTAACAGGAACTCTACTTTAATCCAACAAATTCGTCAGGAAGATTGCACAACTTTAACAAAAGCAAATGATATTTTGAATGCTCTAGAATCGTTTTACATGTCTTTTTATTCTGCGGGTGATCACAATTCAGATCTCTTTTTCAATACCTTACAACTTGACAGAACATTAGATGATTATCATTCTCGCCTTTGTGACGGCCCTCTTACTCTCGAAGAATGTAAAGCTGCCCTTGATGGTATGCCGTTAGACAAATCTCCGGGTAGTGACGGTCTTAGTGTTAATTTCTATAAACATTTCTGGCACCTCGTTAGTCAATCTTTGGTTGATTCTTTAATTTTTGTCTTTAATGTAGAACTTTCTCCAGAGCATAGACGTGGTGTAATTACTCTTGTCCCCAAACCTGGTAAGGATGCATCCATTGTGAAAAATGTAAGGCCTATCTCTTTATTTAATTCAGATTATAAAATTGGTGCTAAGGCTCTTGCTAAACGCATGAAGCTTGTCTTGCCTTCCCTTATTGGTCATCAACAAACTGGTTTACTTAAAGAAAGGTTTATTGAGGAAAATGTTGGATTTACCCTTGATCTTATTGAGCATTGTTTTACTTTTGATAAAGCTGGTTTGATTTTTCTCTTAGAATTTGAGAAAGCTTTTGATAAAATTGACTGGAACTTTTTGTACAACACCTTACATGCTTTTAAGTTCGGTAATACCTTCATTCGTTGGATCCAAATTTTTCAACATAACAGCTTTAGCCGGGTTTTCAATAATGGGTATTCTTCGGGTAACTTTAATTTAGGAAGGGGGGGGGGGGGTAACACAGGGATGTCCACTTAGTCCCTATCTTTTTTACTTTGTGCTGAGGTTTTGGCTCAAGTAATAATTTACAACAATGCAATCAAAGGCCTTAGCATTTTTAATAAAGAATTAAAAATTTCACTGTGTGCTGATGATACGACATTGTTTTTGGATGAAACTGCCGATTCTCTTAAAGAAGTTATTCGTGTACTTGAAAATTTTTATAACGTCTCCGGTTTGGAGATTAACTATGATAAGTCGATTTTGTTCCCGTTAGGTCCCTATGATAAAGGTAAACCAGCATTTATCAATGATCTTCCAGTAACCTGGTCAAAAGGTCCAGTTACCCTGCTAGTGGTTTCTTTTTCTACTAATCGCGAGGACTTTTTTACTCTTAATTTCCCGCCCAAGCTCTCTCGACTAAAATAATTACTTAATTTATGGTCAATGAGAGACCTTACTCCTGTTGGTAGGAGTATCCTTGTTAAAACGTTCGGTCTTTCTCAACTTGTTTTCCTTTTCCTTGTTCTTCCAAATCCTCCAAAGTCCTTTATTCGAAAGCTTAATCAGATAATTTTTAATTTTATTTGGGGTAATAAACAAGAAAAAATTAGTCGACTGACTATTATTAATCCCATTAGGCGCGGGGGCCTTAATGTAATCCATTTAGATTCCTTTGTTGCAGGTTTAAAATGTACTTGGGTTCATCGTTATATTAATGAAAGACCAGGTTACTGGAAGTTGTTTTTTGATTTTTTCCTCTTCTATATGGTAAAACTTTTCTTTTCAATTGTAATTGTAAGATTGGGGACGTTACAATTGAAAATCCATTCATCGCTGATGTTGTTAAATCATGGCAAGGTGTGTCGTTTAAAATTCCAGACACCCAATTTGAAAACCAAATTATTTGGAATATTCTTGCATAAGAGTCAATAAAAATATTATCTTTTATCGTTTCTTGTTTGAAAAGGGAATTATTTATATACGTGATCTTTTGAATGGGGATGGTACGGCAATTTCTCATGATGCTTTTTTAAATAAAAAAATTCGATATCCTTTTACATTATATTGGGGAATTATAAAGGCGATACCTGTTCATTGGAGAGTTGCGCGTAATTCAGATGTTGATACTAATGAGAATTACAATGAAAATCTCTTGCATACTTTTATGGCCACTTTAAGTGTTTCAAAATTCATCTGTGATAACTATATTTTTAACTCAGGGTGCAAAATAAAGGCAGTTTCAAAGTGGAATAATTCTTTTCATTTCGATGACAAAACGTGGGAATCAATTTTTCACTGCCCCTGGTATTCTGTTCGCGAAGTTAAAATTCAGTTTTTTGGGTTTCGATTTATACATCGGATTCTTAGCACGAATAGATTATTATATCTTATGAAATTAATTGAAAGTCCCCTCTGCACTTTTCGTAAAAGAGAAGAAGAAACTTAAGATTATTTGTTTGGAACTGTCACATAGTATCTTCCTTTATTTTAGACGTAGAACATTATTTTGTTTTTGGACCGTCAGTTTACTTTGTCAAAAGAAGATATTTTCTTTGGTTATTGCAGATATATTAAACATCCTTTCAATTTAAATAAAAAAAAGACGAATCCAGAAGGCAAGTGATGGTCTGAATTCATTCGGCCATAACTGGGGTCTATTATCTTTGAATAAAATTTCTCTGCTTACCTGTTTAATGGATGGTTGTACACTAAATTGTGTCTTTTCATTTTTATAATGCTCTTTATAATTCGAATAATTGCGATCCCTTCCCCTTTTAACAGGGCCACCTTATAAGGGTGTGAATGATGACAAATACGTTGATGCTCTCTCAATGTCAATGAATAAGGCCCCAGAAACTGACGGGCTTACAAGAACTTTTTACAAAAAAATCTGGCCATACATTGGTCAAATGATTGTAGATCCGCTAAACTGTGGATTTCAGAAAGGCTCAGATCTTGCCTCGTAACCCACTCGCGTAATATTTACATCTCTCATTCTCAAACCTGACAACGACTACTCATTTTTCAAATAACCGCCGTATAACACTATTAAATACTGAATATAAAATTGCAGCAAGGGCTATTTCATTTAGACTCAATATAGTGTTGAATAAAAAAGAAAATGTAAGTGTTTAATTGTTAAACTCAAAAGAAAACACATTGCTAAGAAACGATATCGAGAGAATTGGCAATTAGACAAGTAAAATTTCTTCTATTGAGTTCGACAGTAAATATTTAATAATAATTTATGAAAAAAGTGATATTAAATCACGTGCACATGAAGGGTGCTTTGCATGGGTTAAAACGCCAATATATTTAACTTCTTGTATTGATATAAGCATTTCCTCTTCTCTACTTGACGAGAGTTACAGCTCTACTTGACAAGGAAATTGTTGTAGCACATGAAACTTAGAGTTGCCCTTTTTCAATCCACAAAAACCGCTAAATCTGATCATGTGGGTTAAAGTAAAAGTTTTTATCCTTCAAGAAGCCTGTGAAATGGTTTCTAAACTGGACGGACTTTCATTTCCGTGTACTTGATATTATTATTATACTCAGGAAGATTATACCAATAAAAATAACCAGTTCCGTATCCAGCGTTTAGTGCACAATTATAATAATATCCGTACCACCAGGCACCATAATACGCAGCCCAGTGAATACCACTATAGTCGTCGTTGTCTCGGTCTCGTGTACTGAAGTCCTGGCCGTTGTGATTAGAAGTCGCAAAAGAGTTACCTGTAATTCGAGCGAAGGAGATCAACAAAATAAAATGTTATATCATATTGTTTTCAGGATATTAATTAAACACATGAAATTTAAGTTGGATAATACGTTAGTTAATGCTGTTATAGATAATTCAATGAGCATGCAGTACCTATGTCAAATGATAAATTGAAATGTAATCGCACAGGTTCCTAAGCCTATCTTTTAGGCTAAGTAAAAAAGGAGATCATGATTTCATTTCATTTCACCTCCAAAGTATTCTTTTAAACACACGGTTTTAAGACTGCTGGTTAAATGTTTAATTATTTAGAATTTTGATCATTCAAGTGACTATAGGGCCGTTACGAAATGCTTCTAGGCATTTGCATTGTCTTCCTTAGTACTGCTTTCTTCATGTTTGAATTTACTTTTCCATGTATATACTGCAATAATATTTGCATATGTCATGTCTATGACATCACTACGGCATACGTAAGCTTCAATTATAAGAACGTTTGGTGAGATCAAGAAAGCTCTTCATAATCATCGTTATTCTGAAATGCGAGTGATGGCGGTATTTTGCTTTCATTATTTCAAGCAAGACTGAAGTAAACAACATATTTATAAATGCATCGGTAGGAGGTGTTTTCTGTTAGTTATAATGTACCCATAAAACTGATACTTTTCCAACATTTTAAATTCAATTTCGTGATCTGTAGAAAGTAGGCATAGATTGTTAAAAAAAACTATCCTAAAATGGTTGGAAAAAATTAATTGCTGAAAGAATATTGTATAAAAGAGGCAAGTCAGGGTGCATATTTTATGTATGTGAATAACTGTCCGATATGAATTAGCAAGTAAGCTATTTCTTCATAATTTTAGTTATATGATGGGAAACCATAGCTTAAGAAACTTCCAATTTATATTATGACACGAATGCCTGTAATATCGCATTAAATCGTGTGGTGTATATGGTGGCACATCTCATGTCTTATTTATGATAACGTTGTGAAACATCGCGCCGCGTGTGTTCGACATTAGTCCTACTAAGCTATATCCAATAATTGTAAGTATGAAGGCGCACGCTTCAGGCAACACGCGTGTTAAAATATGAACTTGAGTGGGCTTTTCATAGGACGTCAATGTAACTCCAAGGCACACCCGACACAATTATTCACAAATGTGGACAAACCGTGTTTACCACAGCATACGTTGTGCATTCAGCTCACTATGTTCTAAATAATATGATGAAATCACCACAACAAACTTACACTAAAATGACTTAACGTACTGTGTATTTTACATTCTGTATATAATGCAACATGATGTTCAATAAAAGCCGACTGTCATGGTTATTACGGTATAGTTTTTATGCCATCTTTATTTATGACTTGATAAGCAGCAAGTGTACATACATACCTGCATCTCCATCGTTGTAATTTTCAACAGTGAGTCTGTAGTTGGTAGCTTCGTTATTGATACGGAAGTAACCAAACTTAGCGTAGTAAGGATTTCCAAGAAAGTTTACAAAGTCTATTCTTAGTTGGTATTGTCTTTGGTTTGTAAGACTGAATATCTTCTCGTTTCCGAGCCACAACTCACTATCTGGAGATCCAAAACCATCTTTGTAGTCATCCCAATCGACGTCAAAATCAACAGATCCATCTTCAAGACGCTGAAAAACCTGAAATAAATCAATCCCTTTTGAAAATTATAACGGACGTCTGCCATTTAAGGAGGGATTTAAGTACGCCAATAGACTTAAAGTTAATTTATATGAACTAAAGTAAGAAGTAATAGGATAAATTTTATTTGCTTGTTTTAGGAACGTTTTGGCAGTTTGTTTCTTGTTCGATTAAAGAAGCTGTGATATCATTTTGTTAATAAATGGTGCCAGTGACCAGAAGCCAGAGCAAATGAATGCTACTAATAAAACAACAACAGTTGGTTGTATGCTTAAAAGCTCTCAATTTTTCCAAAGAGTTAATGATTTTATATTATGGTCTGGGCAGAAGAACATGGTAACTTACAGTCCAGCCGCCTCCATCCGTCATATTACAGTACACTTGAAATGGTGACCCTGTCCAGCCTGTTGGTTTTATATTATAAACACCGCTACTGTTGTTGACGTTATTGTATACATCAAGACAGTCTGTAGGTGTACTACTTTGAACAAGGGTACATGTAATTCCGTCGCCTGTATATCCATCGTTACAGTAACATTTTCGTAAGCCGTTTCGTTCTTCACAAACTGCATTGGAACTGCACTGAATGTTTTCGTCACATACAAGCCGGCCACCTGAACAGTTACACTGCCTTGAACAGTCAGTTGCTCTATAATTTCCACCTTCCTGAGAATTATTACAAAATGCAGTAAACTTACTCATCGTTAGGGCTATAAGGAAAAATTCTGTCTGGAAACGTTTTAATCACTGTAAAGGTACCGATATAAATATATAGAAAAAATATAAACAAACTTGTGAGCGCCATCATTAATAGGTACATAATTTTACCTCGTTTTTGTGTACTGACTATTCAATATTGTTAGGATCATGTTATCTTAAGGCAATAAAGAAATCTGCATGTTTCTTTCTAGTTCCAACTAGAGACGAACTTTCTCACAAATTTTGCTTCGTCGATATTTTAAATGTCTGCCTACTTACGTGTTGAAACTAATCCGTTACACTTTCAGTCACCGTTTTAAAACTAACACAGTTAGTATTGAGGGAAAATCGCTTTACATGCACACTTGGCCAAATTTAAGAGAAATGTCGGATCCATTCCTTTCGGTATAAAAGTTTTACGTATCAACAGCTGAAGGGGATTCACTCTGGGAACATCCTGGTTAGAAATAACCAATACAGTAGTCACAGATTAATCGACAATCTCCTGGTTAAAGTAGCCATGAATATCTGGGTAACATTTGCTACAAATGTAAACATTTGACCGCAATTTAAAACCAGACATTAATTTTACCAGTTTAATGTAAGTTTTGACCGGTTATTTTAACCAAAGGAAGTTTGGTCAATCTGTGATCACGATATGAGTGAAATCTAAAGAGTTTGTTTTAGAGTGTACTTAATGAAAGTCTAAAACTAAATTAAGTGAAGTATATATCTGAAAAAAGAGTAACTCACCGGAATGATGATTCCATTTGAGAAACAACCGCATTCTTCCTGTGGTACACAATCGTCATTTTCATTCAAGTAGAAACCGTCAGGACAAATACATGTTTCCTCTTCAGTACATGTAACGAGACAGTCATTAGGGCTACCGCAAGACTTTTCACACGTACATGATACGTATTCCTTGTTGTTCGGACACGTCGTGAAATCTTCAAAGAAAGTAACATTATTTTATTCCATAAGATCAAATGATTCAGGCACAACGAGTTTCAGGTAACTGGGTTTAAATATGCTTAAATGTGGCCACTTACTTGAAGTTCCAGTGAATAAGCCGAGATGAACCAGATTATATCCACCAAACTCATCACTGATACGAAACAAAGTGTACACAGCGAAGAAGAAGGAACCGTCAGGGTAAGTGAAGTCAATTCTAAGTTCATAAGTTTTTTGATTGGTCAGAAAAGAGAGCTTTTCGTTACCAACCCAAAACTCTGATGATAAAAAACCAAACCCAGCTTTGTATTCAGACCAGTCACGTTGAAAGGTAACAGATCCGTCATGACGTCGTTGAATGACCTTTAACGACACAGAATTAAAAAAAAAATAAAAAATCAAGTTTCGTTGGTGCTGCATTGTCATAATTTTTATTTTTCCAGGTCCTAGACCTTTGTCAACGAAGGTTGTATTGCATCTTCTTTAGACAATGTAGAAGTGTAGTTGCAAGGTAAAAGCCTCTTTTGTTTTATTTGCATTGCTACTTTGTATACCACTTTTAAGATTTGTAGGGCAACTGAGAACAAAAACAGTAAACTTTACTTTTTCTCAGCAATTCCCATGCATGTGCCATCGAGGATATCGTTTTTGAAGTAGGGTTTTTGTAAAGTTTTTTTTTTATTTGTAGCTTAAAGTTTTTTTTTATTTGTATCTTATGCACTGGTCACACTACAGAGATCGTAATACGATCCAATTTTTGTGAGTATTTGTGGTGGGAAAACGAATTTTGCCAAACTGTGTATACTATAAGTTTATTGATTGTACTGAATGAATAGGAAATAAAATATGTGGGTACATATAGGCATACTACAATTTACGTTAATGAAAGCATATATTTAATCAGTATATCAGATGATTTTCCCGACCGGAGATGGCGGGGTTTATAAGTAAAACTCCCAAACGTCGGATCGTGTTTAATCCAATATCGCGTGACGAGCGATTTTCTTAATAAAGCAAAGTCTAGAGTGAGATATTTACCGTCCATCCTCCAGAATCAACGTCATTGTCACAATATACTTCAAAGGGTTTATGGTACCCGTCTGGTTTAATAAAATAAACTCCGCTGGATATTTGATTATTGCAAGAATCTTTTACTTCCTTGCAGTCTCTGGGATATTCTGGTTGTCGATAGAAGAAGTAGGAAGGTTCCTGAAAGAATAAGTTTCATTTCAGTATTTATCAAAGGAATAGTAGGCTGTCAGTAATCATTCTATCTGAAGTTTGGTGTCATTCTTTGGGACGAGTTTCATTTTGTCCGATTATTGTTGGGCCATATTAACTTGTCTCAACTCATTTCGAAAAAACTGGTCGCTTTGGCTGCTTTTCTTGAAGTACATTAGATTAAATTAACTCATTATCACAAAAGATGGAGTCAGCTTTATTTTGAATCAAACAAATAAAGACTTCACACAAGTCAATACAATGGGGCTGTGTGCCGCTTTCCTTTTTGAGATTAAGCGCACTTTCACATGGTACCTGTTCAGAGCTTGTATAGTTTGTTCAATCCTACACGATGATTGGCTTACAGTAAGAAGCCGTACAAGAAGTTATACACACCATATGCATTGACGTCACCACTGACGGTACTTTAGAAGAATAAAAACTGCACGTGACGACGCCACTGACCTTTGATGGATCTGTGGGTTGCACGAATGAAATTCGCCCCTTCTATGTGAAAGATTTACAGGTATCCGATTAGTTGGAGTATTGTGAGGTTAACCATAAGATACTGGGCATCTACCTGCAAAGTATTTTAGGATTGATTTGTACTTTCACACGAGGTATATTGTGAACCGAATTTAAATTAGCTAACAAATAAATCTTGAATCATAGCAATCTGTTCAAGTTTTATGAAGTTAAGCACAAAAATAAAATTACAAAATGTAGGAATAAAATATTTTAGAACAATTTGCCAAATAACTGGTGTATTTGGGGAAAAAATGGGTACTTCATACTCCGTAATGAAGTAAAGGCGTGTTAACAGTTACAAACGAGCTATTTTCAGCACAAAGTTACAGCATTATCTATCTTGGCTAGGAAAACCGGTCGAAAAACGAAGGTCAGTTTGGCATTTGCGGTTTTCTGTCCGAGAAAAATTGGGGGAAGGGGCATTCGCACCGTTTTACAAGAAATTTCCTAACTGACCAACGGTGGTCCTAGTCCAAGGAAAACAAGAAAATGTCAAAAATCAATCTTTCTTCGAAGCACAGATTCTACGCCTTAGAACGGCAGGGTTGCTCTGCTTTGTTAAGTTCAAAGTGTCGTCCTCTTAACCGCCGAATGAGAAAAGTAGGAACGGATGTCCCAGCGTTCTAATAGACTATCGCTACAATCCGAACCTTTCGTGTGTAGTAATGTACTGTAATTGTAACGGCATGAGTTACACTCTTTCCGGCGTTACAAACAGATTTGTAATAAGAGGAATTTGTCATATTGTTTCGATTGCCAAAATTATAACAGGAAAAACAGTTTTATTAGACTTTGGAAGAGCGATTTACAAATGTTTATAATTTGATGTTGCTATCATTTTTTGAAGCACAAATGTTCATTTGAAACGTTAAAAGCAGAAGTACTAAACACAATTTCGGACAATGGTTTCTGTTCGGTACTCACACGTACTAGCAAGGTCTAGTTAATTTGCCACATTGCATGTAACTTTTCCCCCAAAGTAGAGATGACCAAGTTTGCTCTCAATCACATTTGTTATATAGATATAACAACAAATAGGTTTCAAGATGACTGTACAACCGTTGGTGATCATTCTTGAAAAACTACTTAAATTGGCTGAGCGAATTGCTCTTTTTTCCTTTGTCTGTTGATTTCAATATATAAGATATCACTGAAATTAAAGGAGCCCTGTCATAATTAGCTTTTTCGAAAAAGGTGGCCATGGGTAACTAGACAACACTACCACTTTTTAAGAAAGAACTACAAACTTAGGACGACTGTATGGTTGAAGTTTTCCAGTTGGGTTTGACCCTCTTTGAAGAAAGAGCCCCTGCAAATGTGCAACTGAGGCAGAAGTGTAATTTTGTCATTCCAGTTCGGAGATTACCTTAGATTTCCTGAAGTTACCAGGAATTATAGCATCTCGTTTACCTTTTCAGAAACACATTTACAGCGTATACCGACGAGACCGCCTGAGGCTAGACGCGTTTTTCCAACGACTGGTTATTCTATGGCGGTAGCTAAGCAAACAGATTGACTTTAGATGTTACAGACGGCAAATCGAATTAATTTGTATGAAATACTTGAACCATTGTAAGTCTTGTAGAAATGCAAAAGGAGACACTGTGGCAAGAGATTGCGTGCAAATCTAAGTCCAAAAAAGTCTACAGTAATTTCCTCTTATATAACATCTCTAGCTGTACTTGACTCGGTCGACTAGGTCTCAGTTAGGTGGTCATGTCGAATATCATTCAAAGCGCCATGAAGATACTTTTAGTCCTATTCTGACCATTTTATGAAACCCTTTCTGTGTCCAAAAGCGAGGTACAATTAATTCTCTGTCAAAAAAGATAACAGATGGTAATTAAAGGAATATTTAGTGTATTGAACCAAAGTGTTATTATCAGGAAGAATTGTGAAAAATATATTAGCCATTTATACAACAATCTGTCAACCTTTCTCTAGAGCAGGATATTACTCATTTTAATGTGAAATGTTAAAGAAAATTTATCCGACTGCGGTATGCATAACGGCCCTTTTGGATTTAAATGAAAATGCTTAGATTCTGGAATCGTATTGGGTAGTCGATTAGGTCCAAGTTAGGTGGTCCTGTAGAATATCATTCAAAGCTCCATGGGGTTATTTTTTAGTTCTATTCTGACCATTTTATGAAACCCTTTCTGTGTCCAAAAACAAGGTACAATTATTCCTCTGTCAAAAATGATAATAGTTGGTAATTAAAGGATTATTTAGTTCAGGAAGAATTGTGAAAAAATATGTTAGCCATTTATACAACAATCTGTCAACCTTTCTCTAGAGCAGGATAAAGCTGATGTACCATAAGGAAAGTAGCTTTGTGCCATTGACAGGATTCTCAACCCTAAATTTTTAAACCACTCTAATGGACAGGTCTTTGAATATCTTTTCCACCAGTACGCAGAACAATCATACATACCAGAGCCGCAGACTTAATTTAAAGTATCAACATGGAAACTAGGAAATTTTCCCAAAATAAAAATTGCTGTCTGATTTAACTATAAGCTGTTAGCCTATAAAACTTTCTCCTGCAGAAATGGAATAAACGCTTTAATTTGCTCGAAGACTGTGATATGGAGGATTTTTCTGTTATCTGGGAGATACTTATTCACTGAATGTTGTAGTGTTTAACATTGCAGAATTGTTAATAGTATTGGTGTAGGTAGTTCACACAAATGTAAGTGAGAAGAAAATGAGTGTTTTAATGTCTTCTAATCTTCACCTACATGACATTTATTTACATGTCAGTTGTCAATGCAGTATCTGTTAGTATTTGTTGTAATGCCTTCAGACATCTGTATGAAAAAAGTTTTAAATTGTTAAGGGAGTGGACCTGTTAGGAGTCATTCTTTTTTAAATTTGTTTTTCAATTCGATGGTCAACCAAACGCCACATATTGTTTCAGATATTATGTGGAAGTTAGTCAGTCTGTAAGCTTAAATGTCTATTTAATTTACCTCTAGTGTCGTGAATACAGTTGCTTTTTATTTTTACTTAAGGTACACAAATTATTCATTGAAATCGTGGTAGAACTTAACTGCTAGGTAGTACGTTATACCTAGCGACAAATTTAAACGAGAATTAAAAGCAAATGTGTTTATCTTTAAGTCAGTTTAGCGCAGTTAATAATGTCGAATATCAGAAATATTTCCTGAGAAGCGTAAAGGATGTAGAAGTTTTTTCAGGCTATACCTGAGTCTGCAGTTCATGTAACGTTTTTTCCCATGTTGGTGGTTATTAATTAGGACTGACTTTCAAGGAATCTTTTAATGAAATGTCACAGCATTATATAAGAAACATATTTTTAGAAATCTCTAAAAACTCTTGCTTATCGTACTTTTTTAAATACAGTACAAATGATCTTTTTCACGGTGTCTTTTTTCCTTTTTTTAACCTCTTTATTTTAAACATATATGAGTAAGCAAACTTTAAGCTAAAGAAATGGTAGCAGTTAATCTTGCTGATAATTATTTAACACGATAGTGCTCAGCAAGAAATACAATGACTCAAGATTCTAGAATAGTATTGTCTGTTATTTGAGATTTTCTACACTTTAGTAAACTAGGAGAATGTGTGTATATATATATATACATATATATATATATATATATATATATATATATATATATATATATATATATATATATATATATATATATATATATATATATATATATATATATATATATATATATATATATAGATACATATAATAAAACCACAGCCATTGGAGGGTACAGCTGTGAGGTGTTGTACAAAATTTGTTTCGAGGTGCTTGTATCTGTTGTAAAAAACCCGTTCTTTAACTGATTAAGAAAACGTTAATGATAAACCTAATGAATAATCAGTATTTTAAACCTAGTTTGACCAAGCAAAGCAATTTTCGTTGAAGTTCGGATTGGAGTGAAGCAAGTGAAGCCAAACGTTGAAAGATATGAAGATTTGAAACGTTTCTTTTTCCATAAAAATTGAAATATAGCTCTCGAGACTATTCTACTTTTTTCTTTCAATAAAATACCTGCTAACAGAAAGTGCAAAAATGAAATCGAATTTATAAAAACTGAAATTTTATTCAAACAAGTGGGAGAGAGATAGGAATATAAGCACTTACCGATTCTTCTGACACGATTCTCGAATCCCGAAACAAAATTAGGAGTAAGGCAAAACTTATTTGCAATAAGAGCGACATGACGAAAGTGACTGCCCATACGGTGTTTTGTGGCTTAAATGACCAGACGCTGTCAAGTTTTGTAATCGTTCGAAACCGCAATACGTAAAACTCCCCCTTTTATTTTTAAGGGGAAAAATGGGAGTCAGATTGGTTGTTGGTGCGTACAGTTTATATCCTCGCACCAGCAAGTAACTCTGTCTTCCAAATGTAGACTAATGTCACCCGTAGCAGGAACTTAATATTTGCTGAACTTGCGCAGTCGTTGAATCAAGGTGAATTCTAGTCCGTTTGCAGTCTTATGGTCTAAAACTCAGTTCGGAAACACGGGATAAGTTTTTGGCAGTAACTGAATGTAAAAGGCCAACATGTAAAATACCGTCGAGAGAGAAGCAATAAAAATATAAAATGCTACGATAGCTGAATCACATTTTTACTGCTCTTATAAACATTATATATTACTTATTTTCTTTGTTCTAGTCGGAATATTTACGTTCGATTTAAAATTAATATAAATCCCATGCATAAGATAAGTATGTTGTACTGGTGTTACTCACCCCACCAAATTTGAACGTATTTTTATTTTGGTACAAGCAACTTGGGTATAACATTATTTTAATCCCTCCATGAAAACCCTTACTTTCCTCGTGTATTTACTCGTCTGATTTTGGAAAAAATTAATTTTACAGAATTATCTTCCGTAAAGTTTCCAACGCGTAATGACATCAGCATGCACTGAGTTATGAAAGAAAATACAGATGTCAATCATTAGGTACGTCATGAGTTAAAAGCGGGGATACGGAATCCATACATCCTTTAAAAAATTTACATGAAAAGGATGGTAAAGTAGTGTGATAAATGTTATATACTCCAACAGTTGCTATACGTTCTTTGAGTAAATTCTATTTGGTTCATTTTATATCGTTTCTTGCTATAAGATAACGGAAATTACCTGTAAACGTTTACTATTGCAGCAACTTGGCAGCAAGTAAAAATGTTATCAAGGTTTGTTAAAAGAAGGTGAGCTTGAGAAAATGTTCAAGAGGATTTGGACGTCAGATGGGACATTAGGAAATGTCGAGTTAGGAAATTGGCGATGCAGAAGTGAATTCGTTATTCATTGTAGGTTTTGAAATCAATATCAACTGCCTTGTTTACTGGTGGGTAACCAGCGTTTTAGGTTTGTATGAGGCGCAGTTTACTCTTGTCGAAAGTTTTCGCAACTTTTCAGGCTCGCATTAAATTTAACTTACTATACTAAGTCGTCCCGATCCTCTGGCAAAGGACCGTTCGGCTAAACCAAACTTTAAACTGCTTCCCGAAGAAGCTATACGCCAATTGAAGGACAGCAATTGACCAACCTCACGCCCCTAAGACCATTTACTTAATTGGTCTGTAATGTATGGCTCCATTCTAGACTGGATGAAAAGAACATATATACTACAAATGATCTTAGCCAAAAAGCCGAGAAGCCTTACTATAAGGCAACTGGCTAAATCATGTTACCTAAAGCTGAAGCTTATGCTTTGCAACACTGTTGCTTTACATATGCCGTTTTGGGCATAGCATCTCTGGTCATCTGATTCAATCGTTTGTATTGAAGGAGTAGTCCCCGGCCCTGCCACCTTCGCCAAAAATGCTTGCACGAGACACCCACATGCGTAGTACGACTGCGTCCTGTAGCTACAATCCTCGATAAAAATACTTACCCGCGCCACATCAATGTTGAGGTTTCATCATACCTTGGGCTGCAGCAACACTGGATGGAGAAAGGGGAATGGGGGAGGGGGGAGGGGGGTTGGATAGTGATTCGCTCATTGCTTGCCTTGCTTGTTTTGTCTCATTATTTTTGTCGAGGATTGTAGTTGTGATAGAGACCATATAGTCCCGCTATACATGTGAGAGAGTCTCTAAAACCTGTATAGACAAGACTTTAACTTCCAATGCCGTCGCATTACACTGAATTTATGTAGTACTATAACACAGATTTGCCATCTGAATCTAAAAATGATACATGATGTACAACATGAAGCTAATATCACCAAACCATCATAGTATTTAATCAAAGTACGATGTACGAAGTAGGATCTGATGTAACACAAAGCAGCAAAGAAGTGGCTTCAACGGGTCATACAGGAGAAAAGACAATCATGGCCCGTCCTTGATCTACGTGAAAACATTAGTTTACATCGTTCAATTCCTTGAAAAACGTTAACCGTTTCTCTAAAATGGTTGAAACGTTAACCGTTTCTCAAAAATGGTTCAAAATGTAAGCAGAAAAGATAAACTAAGATTCCTTGAAAATTATCCTAAAACATTACACTGATTATCACTTCCTTGTTTTAAAATTTAATGTAAGTTAAAGGATGCTTTCAGGAGAACCCTTTTGTTACATGGATTAGCCTTACTCTCGCTTGAAAGATGCAGCGCGGTATTTTCACTCACAATATCGATCTAAGTATTGTTTGTCTGTATGAACGTGACAAACATTGGACTAAGTATTGCATGGTACGAAAAATTCATTCCATGTGCTTTTAATGTGCGGAGTTATCATCGCGTTGTCTGAATATATCACTGGCTTTAGAGGTTGTTGAAAGGTGGAAAACTGCAGACTTACCTTTTAACGGAGGAAGCCTCCCAAATGTTCCTCTTGGGAGAATATATGAGCTATTAACGAACACAAAAATAAAAAACTTAGCATAACATGGAGTTCAAGTTAAAAATAAAAAGATGCGGATCTGAAGTTTCTTTTACGGGGGAACAGATCCCCGGTGACCTGCATGGGTTTATAAATCATTTTCCTAGTGTTATTAGAGGAGTTTGACCAAAAGCAGACCGGACCCAGCCTCTAGCTCAAGGACTGTTTGAAAAGGAGGCGGCAGTTTAGGCTAGAGGAAGAAAATACTTTATACTGTCCGAAAGACTGTTTAAGCGGCATGCCACATTAGTTGGCGCGGAACGGACAAAAAGTTCAGACCAATTACATAGCATTTCCCAGGCTTGTTAATTGCTTGTTAAAATAGCTTTGGACAATGTTATTTCTCTGTTTATAAACACCTCACACCACCCTTGCAAACAAATTTCACTTATACGTGTTTAGGCAAATTAATAATTGGGACAAATTTTGATTCGGGGGTCCCTTATGCCGCCGAAGCTTCACTTTGTACATTGAATACCAGCTGACCCAATGTACTTTTTTCCCTATTCATTGCGCTTTCAATGTATTACTTTAATGAAATTTTAATCGGAATAGCCTAGTGAACGGCTCTGTGAGATTGATTTTTAAAATATGCGTGTCTGAGACATACGCAAGTTTCTTTTTCTAGAGAAACTTTCTCAGACTTATACACCAAAGAGTGAAATTGCACAAAACGTTCCAAGTCTTCTTAAAATTGTTTACCATGTCCTTGTGCCCGTTGGGCCAAGACCAATGTCTGTTCCAGGTTGTAGGTTGATATGGGCTGGGAATCAGATTGAAAGCATTGGTAACCACTAAGAACACTGCACTAGAAATGAAGCAACTGTCGACGTTTTTTGACTTATTGAGATGAACGACGTAAGTCATTTATTAAAAACTCTCTGTAGCACATTATTTTTTCGAAATCCCAATTAAAATTCATGGAACATTCCTTTTAAGCATTTAATTTCAGCACAAGTCAAACCACTTAAGTCTTACCAAAGGACGTTTAAATTTAGTATTCATTTTTTTGTTTCTTTAATGGCTTGACGTGAATCCTTAATGAATTTAATACATTTTTACGTTAATTTTTGGTACGAATGTAAGATAAAGTAAAGTTACTTGGACGTCTATGCGATATCAAAAGCTACAAAAAACAATTTGGTAAAGTGTTACACAGTATGGTCAAGTATGTAAGTGTTCACCCTCTTGAACAGTCGGGTAAAACCCAAACTGCCCGACTTACTTACAAAAGTACCCAATAATGATTAGCAAATTTTATCTTACGAGGATAAGTTTTTTTACCAAATGATGATAAGTTTCCACCGAAACGTTGAGTAGGAGCCATACATGGAAAACCGTTGCAACAGTGTATCAAGTCGAACAGGCCTAAAAGGTGTCCTTTTAAGCGATTGTGGGCCTCGCTTTAACATTTCTTTCTCCCAAGTTGTATAGACACAGGATAAATTTCATTGCGGATCATCACTATGACTGATTTGTAAGGATAAACGCCCAAGTAGCGCAATTGTCCAAAACTGGCGTTTCACAATTTTTGGTGGCCCAAAGGATGGGGGTAGGGCCCTTGGCTCTCTGGATCAGCGCCTTAGTGATTAACGATGGCTGCCATTGTATTTGCAAGGTAGGTAGGTAGTTTAAGTAATGCTATACAAATGCATCAAATTGAGAAACGTAATTAATATTCAAAAAATATCAATTTATGCTTTTTAAGCTATGACACTGGGGTTTTCCTATGTTCAGGTCAAAAGGGTTTGTCTATGAAAATGTAGGAAGTGAATACACTTTACTGTCAGGCTTAAGTCTAAGTCAACAATAGTTTCCTTGTTCTCGTGAGGAAAGAATTCTTACATAAAAGGAATTTACATCATTACCAGGCCCGTAGCCAGGATTGTGACATGGGGGCGGGGAGGGGGATGGGGGGCACGAAAGGAGGGAAAGGTCTAAGGATAGGTAGCAAAACCGCTATTTTAGGTGTTTTTTGCATGGCAGGGTTGAGTCAGGGCGGTTCTTAACATTCCATCCCCCCGCCGTGGCTACGCCACTGATCATTACAACACTAGAGATATCAGGCATTGTTTGTTGTAAAATATGTTCGCCCCTGTACAATGACTTTGTCATCTTTGACTTTGTCAGTATTGACAAAATTAGGGTTCATATTGTATGTGCTTATATATTGTTTATTCTTGGGATAGCTAACCGTATAAAGGTATGAAAATGTGACAGCTCCCTTTAGTGTCTTTAACATAAAGATAAGATGTTATATGAATGAATGCTTGTTTCAAAAAAATATTAATTTTCATATCGTTTAGGGCTGCCCCTACGTGAATTGAACCGTACCGCACACAGAATTGAACAGTATGTCAAAAGAACCACTTTTTGCTGGGCCTTACAACACCATGCAACTGGAAATGGTGTTAGATATTCGTTTGTGTATGTATGTGTGTACTGTTTTCTTGTTTTTTCTTTACTGTCCTCCCGTATTTGATCTTTTGACCAAGTTTGGCCGATGTCACCAGTAGTTGATAACTCTAAATGAATTAATATAGAAATAAATTTTCCAGATCTTAAAATTCTCGAACAAATTCCGAAATGACTTTTCTCGCGCTCCTGTAAATATTAATTGCCAGGAAAGCCAATCAAGTATAGTGTAGAATGTTGTGTACTTCTCAAAAGCATGGTGACAACACAGGAAAAGCAGTGCACCAGACGCTTTTGAAGACTATACTGAAGCTCAAGGGTAACATATAGAGTTGGGGCAGCCTGTTGTTCAAAAAACACTGCTAAGCCTACAGTGAACAGTTGGCAACTAATTTAGGCCTGAGCAGCCTACTAAGAACTCCATGCTCAGACTATCTGGATACTATTTGTTATTCCTGGAAAGTTTCCAGTCATAATGTGACTGACAAGTTGTGTGCAGTGATTGTGAAAACTTTAGAAGGGATCTTAAGCACATCTAAGTCACCGACTGACAAATAAATCTGTCATCATTTGTTGCCCATGTTCGACTCTGAAGTGAAAGCATGAATTGTCAAAGTTGTCTTTTGCAATGAGGAGGGAAAGAGTGCTCGGAGACATGGGTGATGATATTTTCACTGATTCAGAAGAAGTGATCCAGACGAGGGACCGTCAGAATCTAAATTAATGGGACGACACCCTGATTGTCATATCTATGATAGGGCATATGTTCTCTACACTGGCCTGGTTAAGACTTTTTGTTTTGGCAGTAAGCTGCCTGATCGCTGATGTCTATGGTCGGCAAGAGCCAAAAAGTTGCCAATCAGTGTAAATGTATAATTGACATCAGAGGTCTATAAAAATAAAATGCTTTTCTTGAGGTCAAACCGACAGACTGCTTTCATGGGACACTCAAAGTCCAATAAAAAGTTCTTTTCATGAGACGTCACGAAAAAATGAATATCAATTCAATTTTTGTAGCCCTGAAATACGTAGAGATTTGCAAATTTTTGGTTCATTTCTACCCGAGACGGACAAGATTTCAATCAAAAGTCACAAAAATCGGATTCAATCCGATCTGAATTCCTTGCATTGTGACCGCGGTTTATGCTGTTGCCGGAGTTACCATTTTGGGTAATGGAGACAAATAATTTGGAGGTCTAGACTATAATGTTCCCCAAGACTACAGTGACACAGCTTCCGAAAGACGGGCAACGTTTTTGGTCATTTCCACCTTCCCAACCACGACAGTCGCGGGCGGGAGGGGGTAGGTGGGTCGTCTCAACTCCAAAATTCGTCAGAGTGACGATAGTTGGAAAATCTGAAATGCCGATTGGAATTTTCTCATCCTCGCTCTAACACGCCTTTTCCGACTGGGCGCGTATCAAGTTTTCCAAGTAGATTAAGTGCCGTAGACTTTCCTCACTTAATCTAGCACCATTTATCGCATTTTTTTCAAATTCTTCAAAAACTGCCAAAATTTACTCTCTCTCCGCGTGCTAGTTTCATCGATTTACAAATTGGCAGTAGCATCTCAACCAAATCTAAATTATGCATTAGTCTAAAAAGTCACATAAATCTAACAATGATTGATTTTTGTCTGGATATGGCCCAGCTCCCCCGATTTGCAATTTTCCACCAAGCCTGGAAAATGCCATTTCGGGAACTCTAATCTCTATCAATTTAATTTTTGAAGCCCTGAAATACGTACAGGTTGGCAAATTTTTGGTTCATTTCTACCCGAGACGAAGAAGATTTTAACTCTCAGAACTCTAAGAAAAAGCGATTTCCAATTTTTTTGTACGCTCTGCGCAAACTATCTTGGCACTCCGCTCTGATTTAAATTGCAATAATTGCATACTTTTGGCAGAAGATCCTCTACCTTTAACATACAGGGTAGCTCACTTTCAGTTTTTTTACCTTTGTGGCCGTAAAAATGCGATAAGATTTTTACCAGCAATTTTTTCTCGATCAGTGCACTTACACGTTTCCCTTTTCGTAAAAGCCAATCTTTCATTACATGTCACTTCTTGAAAAATGAAAAGGTTCATTTATCTGATTAAGGGAGGGCTCCTATGAAAATAGCAACTACAAAGTGAAAAGAAGGCTGTAAGGCTTTCCTCGCTATATTGTCGTTCGTTATACTTCTTTTCTTCTTCATTTTAAGCTGATATCAACATTTTACCACAAGCTTACATAAGCCTGGATCGCATTTTTCTTTAAATTTTCTGTACGCTCCGTCCCAACTAATGGTGGCGATCCGCTTGGAAAGTAATATTCCTCGTCTTCGAAAGTTTATCCTCAATGCTCCAGATCTGTAATGCTTCACGTTCATTTGTTCTACTCCTGCTGACAAGGCCTGTGTAGGTCGTGCTTATACCAGCCCGGGAATGCCGTTTCCAGCTAAGACGTCGAGAATTTTCAAAATTTTCTGTGCGTTCCGCTCCAATAAATGGGAGCGCTCCTCTTAGATAGTCGTCAGCCTCGTCCTCTAAGACTTATGCTACCAGGCTTTAGGTATGTTTTGCTTCGCGTTAATTTGTTACAACTAGGCTAAAAATGCATGTTTAGGCCTTTCTTATACCAGCCTTGGAAATTTCCGGTTATCTTAGGGGTCACGTTTTTTTTTAAATTTTCTGTATGCTTCGCCCCAACAAATGGTGGCGCTCAGCTTAGATAGTCATTTTTCTCTTCTTCAAAGGGTTATGATCTCCAGATCTGCAATGCTTTACATTTATTTGTTACACATCTGCTGACAACGCCTGTGAAGGCTTGCTTATATCAGGGAAATGCCGTGTCCGACTATCTGAGAGGTCGTGACTGTTAAACTTATATATGCACTCCGCAACAAGCTAGTGTTGGCTCTCCGCTAAGAGAGACGTCTGCCTCGTCATGTTATATTTACTCCACGAGGCATTCATGCTTCATGTATTTATTCTCTCCGAAATTTGCCTGGTGGTCTCTTCATTCAGTTGGAAAAACATTCGGCCAGCCGGCATTTGGGACCATGATACCGCCCTAAACATGCTCGAGACCCTAGCAACGGCCCTGCTCCCGAGCCAAACGTAACGTACTTCATCGTAAGTAGTGGACCCAGTACATGGACTACGTGGTGAGTTGATGATTGTGGGAAGACTATGTAAGCAAAGCGTCACCATTAGTTAGCGTCGAGAATTATAAAATTTGTTGGTAGCAACACCTCCCAAATCACGCAAATGACATTTCAGAGCCAGTTTGAATTGAATTCTTTCTGTTTATTTACACCTCGCCACGATCTTCATACGGTACGTCTTCAATTAAATATATTTCTTCGGTCAAGATACGATGGGGGTGATGACACCTGCCACGACCCAGGCTTGTAACGACCTGTTTTGTAACAACTGAACAAAATGAAACAACTTGATCCGAAATGTAACAACTTTCTGTCCAAAATGTAATAATTTGAAAGTTCCTCCAAATTGTAACAATTTCCTGACCAAAATTTAAAAGGCTGCCTGAAACTGCGTTCTGTAACCACACAGTCACGTACAGCTTGTTCATCAAACGCAATCTATTAGCAGACACAAACATGCAATCAATGGTGTAGCCACGGGGTGGTTTTGGCTAACCTCCCCCCATGAACCAACCTTGCAATAAATAAAACACCTGAAAAACGGCTTTTTCTCTCTATTTTTGGACTTTTCCCTCATTTCGTGACCCAACCCCCATGACAGCAACCCCCAATGACATAATCCTGGATACGCGCCTGCATGCCATCCACATTGAAAGTAATGTAGATTTATGGTTTGGGACTGCTAAGCTAGCGACTACGTTGACAACTACCTAGTGCTGTTCCTAGCAGGGTCTTATGAATGTGAAAATAATACTCTAAAAAGCAAAAAATTGAATTCAGTCACTCGTTAATAGAGTAAAAACTGTGAATTCACTCCTTTACAGTGTCGACTCATTGCTTTTTTCAATCTTCACTTCAAGAAGAGTGAAAAATCACTCTTTAACGAAACCCTCCAGGGATCACTCTTTTTTAAGATTGGTGCCTGTAAGCACTCCTTTAAGAGTGAAACTCCTATATTTTGGAGTGAATTCCACTCCTTTTGGAGTGAAATGCCGTTTTCTTTTGGAGCGACCTATTTTTATGAGTGTTGTAAACTTTGTAACGGGCTATTGGTTTATGTGATAATTTGGTTACATTATCTTTTATTCCAAACAAAAAATGAGTCGGGACTTTTAGTGTGGTTTTTGTGCATCGGACTGAGCCTAAATTTAAGGTTTTTCTCGTGTGTAAATATTTACATTTTAATCTTCCGTTAAGTAGGGCTGGGACCCATATTTTCTGTTGGGTTGGATAGACAACATAGGTTTATGCTAAGTGTTGTATGCACAGACTTGAAGAAAAAAAAGAAACACCGGAAACTATGCCCTCTAGAAAACATTTAGTCAAATGGGGCACTAACCGGAATCTTGACAAATACTCGAAAAGATTGGTTTCTAAACAGTGGCAGAGCTAGGGGTTTCGATCAGAGGGGGCGAAAATAGTCTGCAGGGGCGCTTCGAAGGAGTAAACACCCTGAGATCGAAGCCACGGCTTTTCAGATTTCATTATTTTGATTTTCACTTGGTAGAAGACTACTTTGACATTTCTCCTCAGCAAGTTTTTCTATTAAAACATGTTAAAATTTTTATCCATGGGCCTCCGCAGAAGAAAATTCGGGGGAGGGGGAATAAATTCTTGTAGGGGGAAAGCTCCGCGCCACAATGAGTTGGCGCAGAGCCCAAGAAAATTTTGGCCAAAAATGCCGCTCAGATCGATAGAAATGACATTTCCAAAGCCTATTTACCGCATATAAATAGGGAAAACACTGAGTGAACTGTTAAGAAATATTGATGTTAATTTTTCTTCCTCTTTTTCTTTATGTTTTCTTCGTTTTCCAGGTTTTTTTTATATTTATTTTCCAAGGAGAGGGAAAGGTCCCACCTTGCCCCTACCTCCGGACGAGCATGTTTCTATCCTTCTCTTCGACATTCTAGTATGAAGGCAGTCATTATATTTTGTTTGTTATTGTCAGGTCTCGATTTAAGATTTTAATGTAAAAATGAGCTACTTTTGGAAGGTAAAGATTAAACCTGCTGGAGCTAAATAGCAAGCAATCTTACAGAAGGAAAAAGTCATGGAAATTAATCACCGGTGTACATTTTTGCCACCTGTAAAACAACATAAGTACACGAAGAAACATTCAATGAGGTAATTTACATCATGCGAACACTCTGAAATAGCCATTTATTAGGTACATTAAAAGAAATACCCGAGACAAGATGTCTGCTTGGTTTTCTAGATACCGAATTCATAATAAATAAAAGTAGCCTTAACTTAGGCTTTTTTGATGCAATTTTCTGGCATTTTAGACCACTGAAGTACAGAAATAAGCATCTTCGTAGAATTTTCGTGCAGTGTCAGAAATACCCATTTATTATGATAATGGTCACTCGAAGAAGAGCAAAATGAAAACTACTCATTAAAACTCTTAAATTACTTACCACTATGATAACACTTTTATTTTATTTTAACCTGAATGTTCTGTTCAAATGATTTTGAAAAACGTCTTTTTTTTATTGTCTATGTTGACAATTATCCCCGACAACAAGAGGGCTATTTGCGCTACAATTATTGCTGCGCCCTTTGCAACATCTTTTACTGGCCGGGAGGGTTAATGTCAGTCTGTGTATTTTGTAAGCTTATTATCACGCTTGGTGTGGAAGCAGTGAAATTAGCAGAGCGAAAACATTCATTAGTGCGTATAAAGTATACATTTGCGGCAAAACCTATCCCTATATTACAGAAGATGACCTTTTTCATCAAGAATGAAGTGCAGTTAGTACATTTATTAGTGGCTTTTTGAACATTTTGTTATCGGGGCCTTAAAACAACGCTATTATATTTTGTCTTTTGCCTGAAATGGTGCAAGAGTAAAGTATGTAGACCCCAAAAAGGGCGCCGACAGACGATTTTGGTCCGCCGGGGGGGGGGGGGGGGGTCGACCGCCCCCCTTGACCATATGGCAGCTCCGCCACTGTTTCTAAATTGACTAGAAATGGTTCAAAAATGAAATTATTCATTCCATTTATGATTCGAGTCTAGTCAAAGATTTGCCAAGCTTTCCGTTCCTGCCCCAATTGATTAGATTCTATTCAAATTTGGTTAGAAAATTCTTCAGGGTGTGTGCTGATCTTGATTTGTGTATTTCACACCGTGCCCCACAATTCCACTTACCAACGAGTAGTAACCCAACCACTAGCAGAATATCGCTGTTCACTCAGTAAACTTACACTCATGTTTGCTACGCTGAAAAGTATGTCAACATGAGTAATGAGAATGATAGGCAATATCTATTATCAGGTGGCGCCAGGATTTGCCCGACAAGGGTGCCAAGCTCCCCGACATGGGGACCAGAATTTCAAGGCCTCGATAAAGGCGCTGCTTTGTCCCGGTGGAACGTGACCTGGCAGAATTTGAGGCTTTCTTTAAAATTTTTGAAACCATCAAAAATTTTACGTGCTTTTTGAAGAATCTGTCCTTCATAAGGTAAAAATAAAAAACGTTATATGGGCAACAACTGAACTTCTTTTGCGGTAACACATTAAGTCGTACTAGACTTACGTACTAAGGCTTCAAGAGGAGACTAGAAGTTTGCCAGGAGAGTTTTCCCCTTTTTTGAACGAAGATTTGAAAATTAAGGGCTAATTTTACTGGCAGGAGAAGTTTTTGCCTTTAACGAAAGAAAATTTGTTTTATTGGTGAATATATAATGATTTTTTTCATTAAGTGTTATGCCTTTCAAGAGCAAAATTAGGTAGTATATAGGTGTTTTTTTTATATTTAGGTGATTAAAAGAGTTAGCGTCATTTATTGTACGCAGCATCAATCGAAATTGGAAAATTTTACCACTTTCAACAACCTAAAGCAAATGTTGAAAACAAAAACTATTTTTTTTGACAGTTTGGGCGTTTATGGAAGTGTAGAATATGACGTTCTCATGAGAAAAATCAAGTAGGGGTGATCTGTAGTTTTGTTAAGATTACTGAATATCTTCATGCAGACTCATGCCCTCGGACCATATTGGAACATTCTCTCGAGGAAAAAAAAGTTTTATATTTTATTTATTGTCGTAGGCGTACAGGAGCGTTTCAGTTTGGGAGGGGCAGAATCGTTTTTACGTCCAAATATGTTATCCTGCCTGAAAGACTATCTAAGTCGAGCGCCCAGATTTTTTTGAAAAATTGAGAACCCCCAGACATCAGGAAATGACATTTCCCGGGATCATAACTAGAAACTTAACTATACTCAAAAAAGGTGTTGCTTTCAGATTTCTTTCGCAATAAAATTCTCACTTCATAATACTTCACCAAAACGAAGAGTAACTTCTAAGCACGCATTGTTCTTAAAAGTTATCTGCTCGACCAAAACACTATACCTATGCGGAGAGCCATCATCAGTGAAGCCCCTCAGATACTCGAATGGCATTTCCCAAACTTGTAACTAGAAATGAAGCAGTTGTTATTTTAAATAGTTTAACAAAACAAAGAATATGTTCTAGATCGCCCATCCAATAACTTCAGTCCTTGTAGGGTTTTTCATTTTTTCAGGCGTTCCCGACGAAGCCGCCGACTTTTCCCGACGGGGGCCATGCCCCCCCCCCCCCCCCCACTGGCGACACCCCTGCAGCGGAAGTTCTTTTTGAAGTTTTGTCTTGCTGCAGCGAGGCAACTTTCACACAATTGGACGAAGAACAGTCATCTGCCTATTCGTTTATAGATAACACCAGAGAAATCCTAAGCTTTATCTGGAAGAAGCGTCCCACAATAACAAATTGGCCGACGCACAAGGGTCACGTGCCGCAAGAATGTAACTGTGTGGTGGCAGTTTTAGTATTGCGCACTTGTTGCGTACGTTACCTACGTACGTTACCTACTGTGGGTTTTTGAACGTAATTGTATGGGAGCACTGTTTTTTGAGCGTGTGGTGAAATGATGCTACAAATAAATGCGGATCAGGCAGAATTGTGCGAGGCTTCGAATGTACAATGTACAAATGACACACAGGTTCACGCTACAACGGTTCCGCACAATTAGATAACTACACGAAACTAATGGGGTCAGTGTGTTGGTTTGATTTATGGATTAGAGTTCGGGTAAGGGTAGCCTAATATTAGGGTTAGGGATTAGGTTTAGGAATAAGGGTAAGGGTTAAGTTACGTCTGTGTTCATAACATTCAGCGGGACCTTCACCCTCTACAAGCCGAGTATGGGTTTTAAAATGTAGACCATGTTCAGCCTACAGTAATCGGTCATTTCAACTCACACTTCTACAAACACAAATAAAAATTTGGTGGAAAGGTCCTTACAATTTACCTACAACTTACGCAGTTGTCACAAAATAGTTGTTAGGTTGTGCCAAAGTAAAGGCACCATACTTGTCCCGGTGGCTCTTTGTGGTTATCTGCTTGACTCGCGTTTTTTTTTTTTTGAGATGACACACCCACTGTCACCATACGCTTGTAAGAAACAGCGCTTAGTACAACTGCATTCTATATGGGTGCGTAGAAATATTATTCATACCATAAAACAGTACATTCCAGCGGCATGTGCTCCTTCCAGCCAAAGCTTCGGATTTCTATGAATAAATAGCAACTGACGTCATAGCATATGTTCAGTAATCGAAATCCTAAGCTTAGGATTTCTATGTGTTCACTTAGTATGGCGTATTTAAGTCATGTTTGAAAGTAACCCCCATAGAAATCCTAGGCTTAGGATTTCTCTATGGCAACCCCCATATATACGTACAGGCTTCCCTTCAAACATAACCGTTGCAAACACCTGGTTATGACGTCACTGAGAACTATCAGTATACGCTTATTTGTCTTTATATCTGTTTGAACCAGACTGTTTGTCTTTTCTTGTACAAATATTTTGTTTCTATATTGTAAGGGTAGAGTAGCATAAATGAGTGTAAACAAATTCTCACATGACAGGAAAATTGGGTATCTTCCAACAACTTGAAAATATAACTCAAACGCAAAGAAAAACAAATCGTACAATAGAAAATTGTTTCATTTCCTCTTTTAAGGAGACGAAAGTAATCTTCAGCGGATGTGTTTTACCCATAAATAGAGAGCTTATAACAGATGTCTTGTTAAAGCATTAAGGAGAACACCATTGCAATTTATTATAGGTATTTTCGTCAATTGTCATTTGACAAGGTTATTTACTTATATTATAGTAAGAAATGAGAGTTGAAGCTTAGAGCTACGTTTTTTCTTGTCCACAAGAATTGAAAACAATGCAGCTGTAAGCAAGAAAATGATCCACATCCCTGAGAGTGCCCGATGTTGTCCGAATCTTTTGTAAAGAAAGATCATTATCTGATGTCAAACTGGGCGGACCTTCATTTCTGTAAACTGAATATCATAATAATACCCAGGAAGAGTATACCAATAAATCCATCCACCACTGTAGTCGGCGTTAAGATCGCAATCAAAATAATATCCGTACCACCAGGCACCATAGTCAGAATCTGCAGCTAAGTTATAATAACTATTGTCGTCGTTGTCTCGGTCTCGTGTACTGAAGTCCTCACCGTTATGATAATACGTCAAAGAGTCACCTGGAATAGCAGACATAAAACGTAGTTAAAAATATGTTTGAGTAGTATTTTCCAGGTAGCAAACCCTCACGTCTATTTATAACTTACTTAATGTCATTTTCCCCTTAGTCTTTACTTCACACTATTTAATGGACGTGTAAACTAATAAAATGACCTGATAAGGTGCATGCCTTGGCTACTAAAGGTCTGCCCCCTGTACTAATATAAGTGCAAACATGGGTAAACCAAACCTGAGTAAATATCTTTACAAAATAAATCTCTTAGCAAATTTTATAAATGTAACGAATTAAGTGATTCATTGTTCTAATGTAGTTCATGGTTTTCCTTGTACTGTTAACTTAGATTTTCATGATTGAATTTCGTTTCGTTTTCGTTTTACAATACTTATTCAATGTGTCTGTTCCGTGGCAATGTAACTTAAAAAGTAGAAAATGTTATCTGTGTATTGTTTTCACTGTAAGGGAGTCAACAAAATCCATCTCAAAAGCTGAAGGGCAGCTGCTTTCATTTAAAAACCTCTTACTTGTAGAAAAGGTACATACAGGCAAATGATGTCACTTTACCATTCAAATTCTTCAGAGTAAATATTAAACTGTGTATTTTTGTCACATTTGACACTGTTCGCAAATTGTATTTTTCAAATCCTTTTTCGTTTTTTTGTCATTCCTTTCCGTCCAAAGAAACAAAGAAATTAAGCTAGGTAAGGAAAATGAGTTTTCTAAAACAAAACAGATCATGGGTATCACGTATCAATGGAGTTTTATTTCAATTCATAACTTCTTATTCTAGGATACTAGTTTCCTTCCTTTTCTACACATTTTGTATTCACTGGCATGCGTCGCCAACAAACCAATCAAGAAGAAACATTACCGATGTGAAATTTACTGTTAGTACTAATTCCATAACAGCTTGGTGCATGCACATTGTAGGGATGGCATGCTAGTTTAAGAAGCTCCCACTTGGTTTATGGAACGCGTTTTTCACATGTAAATTTCTTCTTATTATCAATTACCCTTGTTCTTATCCTAATTTTTTTGTAAACTGTGTAAATAGTTGTTTGATTGTAAATATGTACTTGAAGGGGGAAATAAATTTTTCTTTCAAAAGAAAAAAAAGCTTCCACAATGAATATCACCTTTATCGATGTGAACGCAGACCATTGAAAAAGTCAATAAAATGAAGAAATACAAAGGGGGTATGGGAAAAGTTCTGTTATTTTTTTAAAAATAAATTGACAACACTTATTCCGTTTTTCTTTATGTATTTCTTTCTTTTTTGGTCTTTAAATCTACAAAAAATTTTAACAGTGTAAGCAGATATCTTTTACTATGAACTCTCATTGTGTAATACAATGACAAAATGAGGAGTCTTTTTCTAAGCAAATTCAACATTTGTATAATATAAGTGGTGAATACGATAAACTTTTGTCTTCGTTGTCTTTGGATACCAGTTCTTCATTAAAAGAAGAGGTAGGTATGCGACTGTTTGTCGATCCGTTTGCTTTTCTTTTTCAAACCAATTAACCCTTTACCGTTGTGCTCCGATCGGGGCATATTTGCGCGCCTCGGGATTGGGCGGAAAAGCGGACGTAGCCCGCCCCGCATCGGCTTCCGTAGGCTATTGACCCCGTGACCTCAAACTATTGTCTCTCTCGCTGTTGTGGCCGAATTTTCGGGTAGCTTCTCGCAGTTTCGAGCTCCGCGTGAAACAGTAAAGATGTGTGACAGCCGAGCTCTCCGCATGGGTCCAAAAGGACCCAAACAACGGTAAAGGGTTAATCTTGCCTGTGGAGTGTGTTTACTGCAAAGCTGATGCCACTGTCTCTGCGTGTGTGCACGTAAACCTTTAGCCGAGTGGTGCAGATATTTTAGCTTAGCCCTTTACCGTTGTGCTCCGATCGGGGCATATTTGCACGCCTCGGGATTGGGCGGAAAAGCGGACGTAGCCCGCCCCGCATCGGCTTCCGTAGGCCATTGACCCCTTGACCTCAAACTATTGTCTCTCTCGCTGTTGTGGCCGAATTTTCGGGTAGCTTCTCGCAGTTTCGAGCTCCGCGTGAAACAGTAAAGATGTGTGACAGCCGAGCTCTCCGCATGGGTCCAAAAGGACCCCCAAAACGGTAAAGGGTTAAGGCAATTTTACCATAGTGTAAGCTCGCACAGGTTCTAAAACTTGTTTTTCGGTCCAATTTGCATCTGACGTTTTATTGTGTGCAAATTATTACCTGCACAACAACCAGTACGAAGTAGGGAGCTACATGCCTATGTCCTCTCGAAAACCGACTAATGAAGCCGTAATACCAAGGACAGCTATTGAAGCAGTTGCTACGAGAATAAGCTAAAATAACAAGAACCAGTGCAAATGTAATTCTCATTCTGTCTTTAAGTGGTATCATGATAAAATCTATTGTCTCAATTTCACCTCTTACACTTAATTTATCATGAACTGCTTTTCTCAGTTTATATAAATAGATGTTCAACATACCTGCATCTCCATCGTTGTAATTTGAAACGTTTAGTCTGTAATTGTTGTTTTCATTCTTGATACTGAAGAAACCATATTTAGCGAAGTAAGGATCGCCATCGGCATCGACTAGGTCAATTCTTAGTTGGTATTGTCTTTGGTTTGTTAAACTGAATATTTTCTCGTTTCCGAGCCACAACTCATTATCTGGAGATCCGAATCCCTCTTTGTAATCATCCCAATCGAGGTCAAAATTCACAGATCCATCGATGCGACGCTGAAAGACCTGAAATATTTTGCAAAACGATTGCTTGCTAAACAAAGAATTAAACCAAGTCTAGAGTAAAGTAATTTTAAAGACAAATAAAACTGACAAGTAAACCAGAAAAGACGAAATCATCCATTACAACTAAAGGATACAGTAAGAGGTATACATGTTTTGCACTTCCGTGTCAGGAGTAGGCATAACATCGTTTTCCTAACGCTTGAGTGACGCGTCAACGTGTATTAATTGGGTCGGTGTTTAAATTTCGATTAACTTCCTCGAATCACAGGCTGACAGGGAAACACCGTCATCAAGCAAGCTCGTAGGACTGTATACGGCACTGATGATCCTTATTTTCTTACTTTTTACATTAATTGGACTGTGAAATATTTGATCTCGTTACTGGGGTAGAACTACCCAGTCAACTAAACTGAGGGTACGTGAGAACACAAGAGCGGAAAACACGGGGTTAACCTCTGGCTTTGCCTAATTTTAACACGAGGGAACACCGAATGTGGCGTGGTACGTAAGGCCTAGCCTTTGACGATCGTTTTGAAGTTTTGTTTTTTAAATACTCATCCTTTTTTAACTCCTGGCAAATTTCTTGAATAAGGAGATAAACCCACTTTATACGATAACTTAAAACCACGTTGTCTGCCAGCGTGATCAAATGAATGCAATTATAACAGTTGGTAAGTTGCACCGTAAGTAATGATCGGATAGAAAACATAATAACTTACAGTCCAGCCTCCTCCATCAGTCATATTACAATACACTTGAAATGGTGGCCCTGTCCAGTCTGTTGGTTTTATATTATAGACACCGCTGACTGTATCACCGTTATTGTATACATCAAGACAGTCTGTAGGGGTACTACTTTGCACACGTGTACACGTTATTCCGTCGCCTGTATATCCCTCGTTACAGTAACATTTTCGTAAGCCGCTTCGTTCTTTACAAACTGCATTGGAACTGCATTGAATATTTTCGTCACACACAAGCCGACCAGCCGAACAGTTACACTGTCTTGAACAGTCAGTTGCTGCAAAATTTCCACCTTCCTAAGAATTAACATAAAAATGTAGTGAAGTTATCCATCTTTAGAAATAAATAGGAAAAGGTCGTTTGGAAATTTCTAAATGACTGAAAACATACGTTTATACATTAATTAAATGAGAAGATAAGGGAAACTTGTGACCCCAACCCCCCCCCCCCCTTAGTCATCAGTTCGAGATATAACAGCTTTCGGAAAAATGAAAAGTCACCCGATCAGGGGAAAAATTTCAGCATGAATATTTATGATCATTTAGTGTCTACCTCTGCACAGTGGTCACTTTTTTAAATGCATGTGGTTATTCAAATGTAATTGCCCACCACCACAGACCGAAATGACAAGAAACTTTCAACAAAAAAGAACAGGCAGGAATCACTTACTCAACTTTTAGAAAACATTGTACAAATCTTGCGGCTATGTCGAGTGTGCATTTTAATTTTATGACACAGAAAGTTTCAAAATTGTCCATCATCTCAAAAAGTGCGCAGTGAACTACTGAACATTGATTCGACTTTTTGTTCCCCTGGAAACAAAGTTTGTAAATATGCCAAAATGTTTCTTTCCTAGAAAAACAATTTCCGGATGTTCTAAGCGTTCTCCTTCGTTGAATTTGCTGGGGTAGGATCGCAAAGCATCATGAAAAATTTGAAAATGGTGACAAAATGGCAGAATGTTCCCTTGATCGGGTGCCGTATTTTGTCTGTGTTGACGATTCAATATTGTTCAATGTCATTTTATAGCAGAGTAACGAAATCTCTAGTATGTTTCCGCTTGCAATTCCAATTAGTGGCGAAGTTGCTAGCAAATTTTGCTCCGTTGATTTACATTGTCTCTGTCCACTACCGTGTAGAAACTAAAGTGCGTCAAGATTTAAATGCCAAGTTACATAAAGAAGATGGAGGAAAACTGGCTGTTGACACTTAGCGAAATGAACCAGGAGATAAAGATTCGTTCCGTCAATTTCAAAGCTTTGCTATCGACAGTAGCCAAGGGGAATTTAAAACTTATTCCTGACTCTGGCTGACAACAAGGAAAAGCTCACCGGGATAATATTCCCATTTAAGGAACATCCGCATTCTTCTTGTGGTACGCAATCGTCATTTTCATTCAAGTAGAATCCGTCAGGACAAATACATGTTTCCTCTTCAGTACATGTAACGAGGCAGTCAGTAGGACTTCCACAAGACTTTTCACATGTGCATGGTATGTATTTCTTGTTTTGTGGACACGTTGTGAAATCTTTAAAGAAGGTAATATTATTTCATTAAATAATCTTTAAGTCAAATTAATTAAATACAAAGAGTATGAGGAAAAATTTGGGAAAATATCCTGAAATGAGGCTTCTTACTTGCAGTTCCAGAAAATGAGCCAAGATGAGCCAGAGTGTAGCCACCAAACCCATCACTGATACGAAATAAAGTGTACACAGCGAAGAAGGAGGAACCATCAAAATAGGTAAAGTCAATTCGAAGTTCATAAGTGTTTTGATTCGTCAGGAAAGAAAGCTTTTCGTTTCCAATCCAAAACTCTGATGATAAAAAACCAAACCCAGCTTTGTATTCAGACTCATCACGTTGAAAGGAAACAGACCCGTCATGACGTCGTTGAATGACCTAAATATGAAAACACAAAATGGTGAAAAGTTTTAAATTGCGATTTCAAGTTTTTTCAACTTATATAATTTTTACCCTTATCCTACTGATTGGAGATTGATTTTTCGTTATTCTCAATTTATAATCTTATAACCGTCTTTGTCAACAAAGCATTAATTCCTCTTTAGGATATATTTTTATAATTTGTGAGTAATTCTGTTAATATGTAATTTTAAAAGCTTCGGATTATAAAACAAGTTGGGTGGGAAGAACTTGGTGTCATATCCACTGAAGTGCATGTTTTATTAGTTAACGTTTTAGGCTTGAACTACAACCTTCTGGCTCATATGAGTTTGTTCAGCTGCATGTCACTGGATTGGTACCCTATGGACAATGCTAGGCATCACACGCATGCGATCACATTTTTAAAGTAGTTTTTGTGACTCAACCTGGAAGTTGATCCCAGACCTTTAAAATAAGAAGCGGAATGCTCTAGCACAAGATAAAACACGCACTTCAAAAAAGTGTTTAGCAACTTTTAACTGCCACTTACTTTCCACCCACTTTGTAAACACGTTTTTAAACATGTTTAACTATTTAAAATTAAATGATTAGCAACTAAATAAGCGAAAAGGCTAGAAATTTGTCGCGTGTGTTTACAATCTAGACCTGTTTACCAGGTGGGGAAAAACTGTGTAGAAAAATGTTAAATTCCTAAACACCTTTGTTAGAGTGTAGTGGTACCCAGTTCACATTCTGATTAAAAAGTATTAAAAAAGAATACCCTTATTCTAACCTTGTCTTTATCTATGCGTATGAGCAGGCGGAGAATAATTTGTAGCGAAATGATTGTCTAATTTTTGCATTCAAAGGAAGTCACACTTATAAAGGTACTCACCGTCCAACCACCAGAATCAGCTTCGTTGTCACAATAAATTTCAAAAGGTTGGTGATAACCGTCTGGTTTAATCATAAAAACTCCGCTGGAAATTTGAGTATTACAAAAATCTCGTACTTCCTTGCAGTCTCTCGGATATTCTGGTCGTTGATAGAAGAAGAAGGAACTTGGAGCCTGAAAGAAAAATAATTTGCAGCAAGAAAAATTCACATTTTTGCGGTTAATGAGACTACGTATCATTTTATACTTGAAGTTTAATGACTAAAATAACTCAAATTTCGAATATTACGGTGTAAAACGTCCTTAAAGGAGGAAAATTGTCAATGATGACAACACAAGTGATAAAATAGTCCTATTATTTGAGAACTATATTAAACACGTGTAAGGTGTTTTTTGTTTCCACTTCACAGTTTTTTCTCTTTTAATTTATATTTTTCTTTTTTCTAACATGCTACCAGAAGATGTACAAATATTTTTAGAGGCAAAAGTCGTTTAGTTTTCAATTAACCTTCAAAAAGACCATTTTACCCAATAATGACGTAAACTCAAACGTAAAAGATGAAAAAATAAGATTGTCCTTCCTTTGGGAATTTTGGCCTCAGACGGTGAAATTTTCCAATCTCAGTAGGGATGATCATTTAAAATGCTTAGGTGTAGGCCTATAGCTCTAATAAATCTTTGGTATTCCTTCAACGGAAAGGCAGATTATTATATTACAACTGAAGGTTTCACCTTATACGTTAATTACCTGCTACAGCTCATATAAAGCTTAAACTGGACGGGAAAATCCTAAAGCAATCTCCGTTACTGCACTCTTTATTTAAGAATAACAATAAAAAAGGCAAGGAATATGAAATGCAATCAATTGCCACCAGATAAACTGCAAACACCAGCATTCCTCTTACTATACTTTACTGACCTTGTTGTTATCGATAGACATTCACCAATGGTGTAGCTTTCTAGGGGGCGTACTGTAGCAGTAGACTGTGTAAGAGGCCTCGGGGATCTCAAAACGAAGGGATGAACACAAACTCTTCTCCCCTATGTATTGTAATTTTAGTGTAGTCCTTTAAAGATACTTTAATTTGAATGGTCTAGTGAATGGCTATGTGCGTGATCTGGAATTGCTTGTTTGAAACATTCGATTTTACCTTTGGTAGCAAATTTTTTTTTTTAAAGCAAACTTCTAAGACTTTTACACAAGAAGTCCAATTGTACGCAGCGTTCATTAGTATTTTAAATAATGGTTAATGGTCCCGTTGAGCCAAAAACAACGTCTGGTTGGTGGTAAGTGTAAGTGTTTAGATTATGATGGATTTATTGAGTAGGAATATCTCAGCGTACATGCTGTGGATTTTGGGAACTTTGCTTGCAATTACATTGAAAATCAAGGTGGTCACTTAGAATTATAACTTGTAACCATAGATCTAAACAACAATTGGTGAACAATTGTGAACCCTGCTCAAGAACTGTTTTTTATTTATTGATTCTGTTGAGAAAAAACTCGGTTTCTAACGATTCATCCTTTCGTCTAGCTCACTACTTTAACTTTTCTAAATCACATTCAAGGTTAAGGGAACGTTCCTTTTAGGCAGTTTAATCCCAGCACACGTCAAAACAGTTAAGTCTAACCGAGGACGTTATTTGAATTCAATAATTATTTTCGCAAACGTCAAGCAACGAAAGAAAGTTGAAAAGGTGTAAAATTTGATGTCGATGGGAAACTTTTTACACTACATTAAAACTATTTGGTAACATTTACACAGGTTGGTTAAGCCTGTGAGTTAGTATTCATCCTGCTGAGGAGTCAGATAAAATTAAAATGCTCGAGTTAGTTATTAAAGTATCCATTTACTTGCGCAAATTTCATCTAATAAGGGTAACTTTTCTACCAAATTGTGGTAAGTTTCTGCCCACCGGTTTAGAAGAAGGTATGCGTGCCAAACCACATAAAAGTGCATCAAAGCGAAAAGACTTACCCAATGTCCCTACTAACTGACTAATCACAGATTTCACCTCCTAAGTATTACTGCTCAAGCAGGTATTTAACCGACAAATATAACAAAAATATCTGTTTCAATACCTAAAGGTCAAAAAGGGTAAAGGTACCTAAGGGTAAACTGTCAAGGACAGTAGAATCAAACAAATTTTGAAACAACTGCTAATTTTCATTCTTTTCTTCGTACTTCTCCTCCATTTTTTTTACATGTAAGGACTTGAATATCCCATTCTTAGTAAAAGCAATGACTATCTCTTCGTATATTTTCAACTAAGCGAGAAATAGTATTGTGTATTATTTTCAAGAGCCATTCATGAAATAAGATATGTATACTTGCATACTGATTCAAATTTGAATGACTGTTCTTGCCTTTTCCGTCTTTGAGTTAGTCTTTTGAAGGGATTTTTTCTCAGTATCGACTAAGGAACAGTTACTTAGGAAACAACAGAAACTTTGTCAGTCACAAAGAAACCAGGTATGGAACAAGATTTTGTAAAGTTTTAATTTTATTGCAAGGTTGCAATATAACGAGAAAAGCTGAATTTTCTGCTTGGGACAGATCCCGACCAATAAAAAATGGTTATCACTTTACTTCACATTGCTTAAAATTTGTTTTTCCCTTCCATCTTCTGAAGCATTGATTTGAGGGCTGGGAGGAATATTTTAACACTTTAAGGTAAACACAATGACGATAAAAGGGACATGAACGTACATCACTAAAGAGCACATGCTCGTCTTTTATTCACGCACAAATTAATCTAAAAAGTAGCTGAATAGGCTTTACGATTGAGTTTAGAAGTAAGTTTGCTACGTTGTAACTGTTTTAATAATAAATGCAAATAGTCCTTACATAAGTCAATGAGGTAGTCCTAAATTTGGAACACAAAAAAGACTGAGATTCTTTCAAGCTAAAGTTGTCCAACTTTTCCTAAACTGAGATTGATAGGAGGATGCGACTGTAATGTTAAAAAATGTATAGTCTGTAGCTTATATTTACGAAGCGTTACTAGACCGGCGTATTAACTGGACATTATGGCAGAGCAATGATCAACTTTGCTCGTTAATTCGAAGCTCCTTCATTTTTATAATTTGTTGCCAAATTTCAAGGAAGAGGGGAAAAGCGTTTTTTTAAAAGCGTTAATTTACAGGTTAGCCTTAAATTAAATACCAGGAACCAATTATTCTAACAACTAACACAGACATAGCATGCCTTCATCGCGTTAAGAATCGACTACTTTCTTAGCTAAATGTATTTCGGGGTGTTCATAACTAGATGAAAGGCTCAAACTTTATGTTAACAAAAACAACTGTGGAAGTGAAGACCATAACCGTCACTGGGAGCAGTGCACAACATAAAACTAGAGATTCTGACAAAGTTGCCAACCTTTTTCAGTTTTTTTTTTGTAAGGAAAAGGGGATTATTGCTTGATTTAGTGCGATAGTTCTACATGTGAACTACATGCGTTTATATGTGTGATTCTATCGTGCTACAGTAATTGTTGCTTTACCCGAAATAGGAGTACTTCCGTGATTAAAGGGATATTGTGTCTTATGCTCTATTATGTGGATGAATTTATTCTGTTTATCTTTGAACTTTGACACAAATTATCTAGGTTCCATAACTGATTCAAATAGCATGGTATTTATCCGTTCGAGTATGGTATTTAACTGTTCCTTTTTGTTACTGGTATTTACAAGGACAATTAAAATGATCGTTCTAAAATTATTTTAGAGGTTGTCAAAATTTCTGTTCGCTATCGGTTTTCATATTTGTGTTAGTCACACTTTTAGTGTTAAGTAAATGTGTGTCAAAGATTTTCATTAATGTGAATGGCAGAACAATGGTCTGGTAACTGCAAAAGCAGACCTACTTGTCTGAGTAGAACGTTTAAATAAAAGACCTTAAAGCTTAATATATGTGGAGTGTTGTTCATTCTACCAACCAAGTAAATCAATCCGATAGACCGTATTTCAATCAAGTGGAAATTCATAATAAATGGTATTTTGCTTTTAAAGAAATTTTTAAGTAACCCGGATTATTCAGTGCTCGTTAGGTGATATAATGCAAAGCTAAAATCGAACTCTTTAGTTTCGGTCAAAGTATTCGTAAACAGTCAATTAGTTATGGATTTTCAGGCCCAGTTCCAAACAAATTGGTTTAAATTGTACTGAGTAGTTGCATACGATATATGCTTTTATGAGAATCACTTATTACATTGGCGCAACAGCAATGGCAAAACAAATTCGGCGAATATTTTCGTAACCGTTAATCTGGCTTCCTGTTTGTCTCTTAAGATTCTTGCTTCCCTGGGTGTGTCACTGCTCAAATAAGTGAGAGTTTTTGCGAATAGTTCGCAAACGCCGAAATTGTTTCCTAGGTGTTTCAGCTTCGAATTGCAACTTCATTACTAACACCTTCAGATAAAAACTAGCGATGGAATACAGGAAAGTTTAAAGGCTTGTCACGTAACACCAGAAAGAGGATTCACAAGCCTCCGATTGGCTGTAATTTTATGTTCAAGAATTGGAACTGTTTTTATACATAGTCTGATTTTTTCAGATAATGATATTTAATGCAAAATAATTAGGTAACATCGCAAGCACCAGTCACGGTTTTGGCTCAATTGCATTACCATTGCTAAGGTTATAGTAAAGTTGTTTTCCACACATTGAACGATTTTTCACGGAAAATATTCCCGAGTTCTCCCCGTAACCTTGCAATTTGGTAATCTTTCCTTGTGACATCGAAAGGACTGGAAGGTATTTCAGCACACTTTTAATAAACTATATACATTAGGTGGTCAAACATTACAAGGAGAAAGAAAATTTTCTTTATTGACTAAGTTCATGTTTAGTTGAATGTACATGCTGTGAAGTGAAATGATTGTGTACACTAGAAAACATCTAGACGATTGGGACACGAACAGGAGTCTTGTCAAATATTTGACAAGATTTGTTTGAAAAGCGAAACAATTTGCTTCATTTTCCAGCCGAGTGTAGTCAACGCTCCTACTGTTCGACGAGATTGCGGTCCGTGCCCGTATTGATTATATGCTATTCAAATTTGCCAAAGACATGTTGAGACTGCAAATAATTCCTTCATTAACAACTTGCATGTTTTTGTTAATGGAAGTTACATCCTTTCATTTTTTATTTTATTTTGGCAAACAGTTGGTTAGATGGGGTTTTACGTCTAATTTGAGCAATTAATTTAGGTCGTGCAGACCATTGCCTTTTTTTTCCAGTTGTGACACACTGCCTTTTTCCCAACTTTGTTTCGTTGAGATGAGTATCAAGCAATTTGGCGATCGACCTGTGATCTATATAAGTATTCCATCTTGTGAGAGTAGTATAATCTGAATGTGGAATACACATTGGCAATAAATTGTTATGTTATAGAATGGCGTTGTACTTTATAATTGAAGGAAGGGAAATATTATAGTACGTATCCTAAACGTATATGCAGTTCAAAAGTAAGATGCATATGTTTCTTTGAGCAGTTTTATTGTGCGTTGTTTGTAAATCGTGTGTTTATTACATTCGTTTCATTTGCTGTTATTTTTATCAAGAAGAAAAACCGAGAGCTCCTGACGTTGAAAGGTTTAGTTTCTAATTGTGAAAATTAAAATTTTAACCTTCACCGACGAACTTCAATCTCTTAAGCCCGAAACAGAATTACTTAAAGATAACAGATATTTGCGCATAACCAATCACTATCTTGCAGCCATTTTAACAAGAAAATCAAATAAATCACATTTCGAAGGACAGATAGCTTGAGGACAAACAAATCTCAAAGTTTTGGGTGCAATGTGTTTCATTCTGTCACTTAATAAAAACTTATTAAGAACAAAAAAGGTATGAGAACACTTACCGAATCTTGTGAAAATACGATGCTTGCCGCCCGAAGGAAAATCAGAAATGAAGCAACTCTGAGGTGAAAAAAGACAGACATGACTATATATCGTAGTCAGTCTAGCTGTTAACAGAGAGAATGTTCTATTGGAAGTGAAAACTGATACTACAGACAACCAACCAGGAGTGATTAACTTGAACAGAGTAGGATTATTATAAGGTAAACAAGAGATTCGCAATTGCATGCAACATTTCATTAACTTCCTTGATCAGTCTTTGTTGAGTTGTAAATTTATAGACAAAGTGTAACATTACTGCAAGGGAAAACAATCGATATACCTTCGTCACGGGTACATGCCAAGTTATCCGTAACAGGATGTGAATCTTTCTAAGTGTGTATTGCGACTGAATGTAAATAATATAAAGCATAAAGGGGCTGATCAGCTGTTAAATCTTAACGGAAGTCATACTTCGGAAACTCAACAAACTAAATACTCCCAGTATAAATTGTTTGAAATTGACGTAGTATTGTGCTAGCGCGTTTCATGGCATATTTCCTAATTAGGGGCTTGCAGGGGAACAAACTAAAAAAGAGTAAGTAACAATGTCTGAATCTCTACACAGAAATAAGATTATGTAATCTCATGAATCAGGCGTGCAGACAAGGTACTGGATAAGGTGATAAAGCTCCTTACACTTTGATGGTTCTGGCCCTTCTTTGGCTCCGGTTCTGTAACGTAACCCATGTAACCCATGCTGCCAAGCTGGTATATTTAGAATGTGCATCAGCTATAACATGTTTAACCAGAATACTGCGTTTACTTGGAGGAGAAGCTCACAGCGCTCTGCCCTGACGCGGGCCATTGGAATTTACGAGTTCAAACTCCCGCTTCGCGCTCGTGGCGGACCTTCTGGAAATTAGCAAGGGCTCCCTTTTGGGCCGGTCTTCATCTGAAATCCTGTACATGTAAATGTGTATACGTGCATACCTCAATACACAGTATTGTTTGAAAAAAAAAAACGTATTTTGTTTCAACATTAAGTTAAACTTTACTGAAGGTAGCTGCACTATTGCAACAACAAATATGAATATGAAATTAGACCAGTGTTTTAATAGAGCTATAAAAGTAAAACGTTCAATTAACAGAAGTTAAAGCAGCGGAGATAGACAAAAACAACAATTAATAAAATAATTGTAATATGTGTTATGTAACGAGATTCGAACTAGGAAGGGAATAAATTTCAACGACTGAAGTTCAGAAAGTGAAGCTCCAAGACGAAAATTATTTTAGCGGATTCTGAGAGACAAACTAATGAATGAGAGAATAAGTACTCAAATTTCAAAGAAATGAAATTCACCATTCGTGTCTAGACTACAGTTACACAAAATAGAATTTCATAACATATTGAAGTGTACGGGGACCACAAATGAATATAACTTCCCGTACATGGAGATACCTCGGGTTGACTGATCCCTTAGGGTAGCGCCCCATGTCGTCTGTCCAGTCTAGTGACCAACTGAAAGGCGACGTGGAATCCCCGTGCGGTTTACAAGCGGCTGTCAAACCGACGAGTGTCGTCGGGACGAGGCTGGGGTGAGATGAGGTGTCGCAGACAGGGAGCGAAAAAAAACCAAACGGGAATAGAAAACAGACGGTCAAACGGAAAATTAAATAAAGGAGACAAGTTCTCTCCGCAGTGCATTAACATAACGGAAGCAGTTTAAAAAGTCTTCTGGACTTGTAATCAGTCCGTTGTGTAAAATTAAGACGATAATACGTCAAACTTGATCTTAAATTGATCGTATTCAAAAAAATTAATCATTCCTAGTAGACAAATAACATGATTGTGTAATACCTTTTGTTTAGAATCAGCATCCTGAAATTACCAACATCTGTCTCTTTTTAAAAAATAACATTAATTGTCATCTAATTATAGCCTCGTTAGTGTGCGTCGTGGACGGAACAGAAAATGGACATGAAAATTTGAGTGTTTAAGTAGTAAAACTAAAAAGCTCTTGAATGTTGGAGGGCTGCAGTGGGTTTTGTGAACAAGTTTTGTTAAGGGCCCCTTACCAACTGAAAAGAAGTCTGGCAAATTTGAGAGAACTACTCCTTAGACTGGAAAAATTGAAAAATTGGTGTCGGGGACGGGAAATTCCAAACTTACCGACGGGACAGCAAACGTAACAGTTTTCGGCAAGTCTCCTTGACTGATGGACATCAGTGTGGACTTTTGGGGTCTTAGCCTCCCCTGTATAAAGTGCACATATTTTTAAGTTCAAACCCCAGCCACTTCCCTTTTGCTACTTTTTGCAACTGCTTAGTCTCCATGACTAAATTAAACCATGAAAAGGGTCCTGACTGGATTCATAGGGTGTAGATTTTAGCTTTTAAAAGATTATTTGCCAGACAAAACCACACACCCTGCTCTCTATGCTGCCATTTGCTTCAACCCTGGTAATTTGTTAACCCTGTACAGCAATCATGGAGATCTACTGTACTACAGGCAAATGGTCATGTATGTACAGTAGGCCCACTGAGCTGATAAATGAATGCATATTACAACATAGAGAATGACTCTACAGGCTTTCTCAACTAGTGGGGTTCACCCACACTGATAGCCTGTGTGGCAGGATTTACGATCATGGGGGACTGCAGATAGGGTTTGTTGTCTGCTTGATAAATGACCAAAAAAAAGTAGAACACTGATAGTATATTGAAGGAAAGGTGGAAACCTCCAATTATTCATTCACACTACTATCAATTGTATTGTCTTACACTGTGCCTATAGTATTGCGATGGCTTCTGTGGAGAGCTCTTATACAGAAAACCTCATGATTGAAAGCCTCTGTATGGTATATTTATCATCGTTAATGTTAAAAAAAAAAACAGAATAATCATTACTATGTTGAAGTGTAAGCCCAAACATTTTGGTATCAGCTGCGGTCAATTTCAGGCACACACAACACACTTCAGTTGACTGCCTCATGCATATCTCTTGCATACATAATGTGGTGCAATGTACCAAAGGTTCTTTACTCAACATACTGACTGGGACCTTGAGGTGGTTTGTTCCCCTACCCCCATACACACACAAGTGTGTGTCCCATACACAAATCTGGTACATACAAATGTTCTGCACTGAAAGATAAAAATGATTTAGCACCTACAGTAGGCCCCTTCTTAGAGAAGGGCAAACCCTTTACCTATGCTGGTAAAACTCCAACATTATATTGATGTGCCCCCTTCCCAAACTGGTTAAGTAGTCTTGCTTGGGCTAGATTGCACTGAATTAGGATGTCACACACCCGTACTTTGGTTCAGTCCAATGGCACTTTACTGTGAGACTACTATACCAGTCCTACAAATGGAGTACAGATGGTTAACCTAGCGTTTAGCAATATCAGCCATGATTACATGAGTCTTTTCAATTTTTACCTCTTTGATTTGAAAACATTGAACTAAAAAGTAGATCCAGGTTAAAAAGAGGGCAGAAACAGAATAGAATTAAAATGCCTACTCTATAGAGTCTTTCATTGTAAGCTGACAAGTCCCACCCTTGATGGGCAACGGCAAATATATAGGGCAAGTATAAAGTTGATGAAAGTACTGCAATGTGTACACTTTCAATGGAAAATGTCCCGTCCGCGACAAAATTTCTTAATTAATTACTATAAAATATACAGTGGAGAAAAAAGAGACTCGGGGTGTGTTGTATTGCAGTCAGTAAGAGAATCCTCAAAATAAAAAGATATTGAACCAACTCAGTGGATGAGTTATATTGAAAATGGCTCTGAAATTGTCGCGGACGGGACATTTTTATTTTTACTTATTAATTATAGTATTAATTAGAAATGCTTCCGATACATAAAAGTTGATTGATTGCGGAGCTGTATCCCAAATTTTAGCACTTTTTATCATTCCAATATGTTTCGGGTATGTACCATTCATTAGGCGGCAAAAAGAGTAACTGATAAAAAAAATATATATATATATTCAAAAGAAACAACACTTCAACCAACGCGCGTACAGAGACCATGCACCTCCGTCGCCTCCCATCAACGCTTTCTAACAACCATTCCTAAGTCAGATGTAGTGCGGACCTATTGGCAACACACGCACTGTCCATGACCGAATCCATCCAGCGAGCCAAACCGATACGCGCTGACGTCACGCGCACAACCTCTTATAAAAGCATTGCTTTGAAACGTTTGCCTACTTCGCGAAGTAATTTTAAACAGAGTTAGAAGACGCAATTGTGCAAAATGAGTGAACAGTGATGACGCGATCAAATAGAAGGAAATAAACATTTCACACTAGGCGATTACGATGTCATTATGACCGGACTTTGCAAGGAAAATTGAATCGATCAATTTAAGATCAAGTCTGGCGTATTACTGTCTTAATTTTACACAACAGACTGATTACAAGTCCGGAAAACTTTTTAAACTGCTTCCGTTCCTGCACTATGGACAGAACTTGTCTCCCTTTTCCAGTTTTCCGTTGGACCGTCTCTTTTCTGTTCCTGTATGGTATTTTCTCCCCCTGTCTGCGACACCTTATCTCACCTCAGCCTAGTCCCGACGACACTCGTTTGACAGGGGGATTCCGTGTCGCGTTTCAGTTTGCCACTAGACTGGAGAGACGACATGAGGCGCTACCCCAAGGGACCAGTCAACCGGAGGTATCTCTATGTGCGGGAAATTATATTAATTTGTAGTTCCAGTACCCTTCTATATGTTACAAAATTTTGTTTAACTGTATTCTAGACCCGAATGTTGAATTACATTTCTTGAAAATTTGAATACTTATTCTCTTACTCATTAGATAGCCTCTCAGAATCCGCTAAACTAATTTTCGGCTTTGAGCTTCTCTTTCTGAACTTCAGTCGTTAAAATTTATTACCTTCCTAATTCGAAACTCGTAACATAACACATATCACATTTATTTTATTGATTGTTGTTTTCATCTAGCTCCGCTGCTTTTAACTTCTGTTAATTGAACGTTTTACTTTTAGCTTTATTAAAACAACGGTCTCATTTCATTTTCATTTTTGTTGTTGCGAGTGCAGCTACCTTTCAGTGCAGTTTCACTTAACGGTGAAACAAAATCCCCAAAACTCCCTGGTTTGGGGAGTCTATGAGCGCCGATACCTACCTCCTATTGACCTATGTATATCGTTATTGCCCGTAATAACCGTCTGGCAAAAATCTAATAACACCGTGGTAACCCCTACCTAATGAAGGCGCGCTATACCCTGGCTACTTCCTTGTACGTTTTGGCCGACTCGTGGGAACTAGCCCAACGGGAAAAAGAGAAACACATACACAAAAAGAGTATTGCCCCCTAAAAGAACTTAAGTTACACAAGAAGAAAAGAACCCAAAGGCCCAGTCTCACCTTCGGATGCCGACCGGGGCCGGCGGAATCATGGTCCGGCGTCACTGGTGCTGGAGATGGCCGCAGAGTGAGACCCGTCGGAGTCCTAGGGGCCGGGAGGCGGAGGTAACTAGGAGGTAGGTAGCGGAGCTCATAGCCTCCCATATCAGGGAGTTTCGAGGAGTCTATTTTGCTCCTACCTACCTCCTATTGACCTATGTATTCAGATTAGCACCGAGCGGCAGGCGGGTGGTCCGGGCGACGACGGTCTGAAACCCCTAGGACAGCTCTAGCGAAGCCACCTTCTTGAGAGACCACGTTGATCAGGTAGCAGGCGACGAAGGTAGACGGTGTTTTCCAAGCTGCTGCCCGGAGGATGTCGACCGGTGGAACCCTCTAAACCAAGCTCTTGATGAGGCGTGGGCCCGAAGTTTGTGAGCATGCACGTTGTCTTCCGAGGAAGAGTGAGGCAAGGACCAGGTTGACTAACCATCTTGGACAAGGTATCGCTTTGAAGCCGGGTTGTAAGGAGATCTGGGAATCCAGGAACAGGCTCTTCGACTTCCTAATCGGCTTTGTCCTCTCTACATACCATTTAAGGGCCCTGGATAGGGGCCAGACTCTTCCCTATCCTCGGCCACGAAGGAGGACGAGGCAGGTAGACCCTCTGCTGGGGCGTAGGAAACCGTCTCTATTCTTTAGTCAGGAAGGAGGGATCCGGTAGTAGAGGAAGACGCCGTCTTGGCTGAAACGGATAAACCCTTCTTGAGTGGTCAGGGACGCCATGACGCTCACTGCGTCTTCTGGTCGGCGCTGCGGCGATGAGAAAGAGGGTCTTGTAGGTCCAGTAGTTCCAGCCAAGGTTGTGTTGTAGGAGGAGGTTCGTCTGGGTGGTTTAGTTAGCACTGACAGGACGTCGTTTATCGACCATGAAGGAACTTTCCAGGCGTTTTCTAGGGGGCCTCTGGTTGAACATTCCGGTCAAAAAGGTGAGAAAGGGCCTCGTTGGAACCGAGAGTTGAGCCTTCTTGGAACCCCTTATGCACGGAAGCGATCAAGCTTTGAACTGTAGTTCCTGATGGTGCTTTACTTGCTTCCCTTCCTTGAACAGCATAAAGGAGAAAATCTGCAACTGCCTCTATAGGAGCTTCCAGGGGATCAGGAAATCTCGATGCGACATCCATTCCCCTGAACCTGACAAGTCTCGAGTCGTCAGTGGTAAGGGTTGAGAATCGTCGGGAACCTGCTGCGATGAGCGCAGCCTCTTGTAAAAGGCTCCTTACTAGTGGAAACGTCCGGATGAGAGTTTTCCAAGCTGTCAATTTGAGGTGTTGGAGGCGCTGGGTGCCAGATTTTTCCTCTGGCCTGGGTAAAGGAGGCTGCTCCTGAGCGGGAACCTGAAGGGGCTATCAGCATCTCCAGAAGAAGCGGGAACCACGGCTGGTTGGGCTAGCAGGGGATTTACTAGCAAAATTACTGCGTTGGAGTCCCGGAGTTTGAGGACACGTTGTATCCAGGCACAACGAGGGGGGGGGGGGGGGGGAGCATGCCCGTAGAGGTTTGTCCCACGGAAACGCCAGAGCGTCGGTCCTCCAAGCTTTTGGGTGGAAGTACCTCGAACAAAAGGTTTGAAGGAAGTTTGGCGTTGGCCTGGGGAGGCAAAGAGAGGTCTACCATCGGTCTGTCTAAGATCTGGAAGACGTGGATTGGCCCAGGTGGGTGGCCCCCTAGGTGGGAGGCTCTGAGGAGGATGTTGAACCGGCGGCAAAGGTGGAAGAGATCCCATGTCAGCTGGCAGAGAGAGGGTGATTTCGTCCCTCCCTGGCGGTTGATATGGCAGACTGATGTTGCGTTGTCGCAGAAAACCGTTACCTGGTGAGACCTGAGAGCGGGGCCCCACTAACAAAGGGCAAGTAGAACAGCCTTCAGTTCCAGGAGGTTGATGTGAGACTGAGACTATTCCGGACTCCAGAGATCTGACAGGGTGTGTGATTCCCAATCTGCTCCCCATCCCGACAGGGAGGCGTCGGTCATGATCTTTGCCTTAGGCCTGGACTCCCTGAATGGTCTCACTGAGGTAATATTGCGTTGAAGGGTCCACCAGGAGAGGTGCTTCCGGACTTCCGTCGAAAATGGAATCTTCTTGGACAGAGGGCTGGTCGATGGTGAGAAGTGTTTGAGCAGGTGAATCTGGATTGGTCTCACGAAGAGGAGGCAATACGGTATGACGTCGACCATGCTGACCATGAGACCTAGCAGATGAAGCCAGAGTCTGGCTGGAGCTTTGTCGAGGGTGCTGAGATGGCTGGCCATCTCCAGTAGGGAGAGTACCCGTTCTAGCGACGGGGTTGCTACACCGGACCGGAAGTCTATCAGGTAGGTGACTACCTGGCTCGGAACTAAGGAGGACTTCTCTATGTTGATCACCGAAGGACGTGATCTCCTGAGCTTCTTAGGCCGATCGGGCGACGAGGAGCCAGTCGTCTAGAAAAGCAAAAACTAGGATGCCTTCTTCGAAGGAAAGCCAGGACTACCCTTGTTACCCTTGTGAAATCTCTAGGAGCGGTTGAGAGGCCGAAAGGCAGGGCCCGAAAACAGTAGTCGACACCCTTGTAACGAAATGCCAGTAACTTGTGGTGGTTTGGGTGGATCAGGACGTGTAAGTAAGCGTCTTTATGCTTGGTCTCACGTACCCCGCGATGCCTGGTGTTACCCCGTGTTTACAAAAGGACAGAACCGCAGGTTAACACCGCGTTTTCTAGCGTGTGATCTCACGTACCCCGTGTTAGTTTGATTGGGTTGTGCTACTATAGTAACGAGGTCAAATATTTCGCGCGAAATTCGGCCACTGTTGATAAACAAGAAGCAAGAATCAGTCACTACTGAACGTGTACACATTCAACATGGAATTAAGCAGCTTATTATCATATGCATTTTTATGCTTTGCTATAATTCGCTTGACGCACATTCGAAGAAATGAAATCAGCCGTCGAAGGAGAAAAAAAATCGGGAAATGGCAGCAAAACGTCTCCTACTTTGGAGGCGTCTCAGTCTGCTGAGGAATGGTCGGATGCAATACCTCGCATCGCTCCAGCTTGCGCACAAAAGAAATCCTAGATCAAGATCGCTATGGATTAAGCCACATACATCAACCTTGTTTGAAAAGATGTTGGCAAATTTTGATAATAAGGAATGGAAGGAGAATTTTCGGGTTGATCGGGATAATTCACCTTTATATCTGATCGATTACGACCAACAATAAAGAAGCAAGATACCGTCATGAGGAGGGCCGTAAGTGTTGGGAAAAGAGTGGCTATAACATTTTGGAGATTGGCCACGAACGCAGAGTTCAGAACAATTGGAAACATTTTTGGCGTAGCGAGAATACTGCATCAAATATTGTGTTTCAGGTTTGCAACGCCATAAACAACATATTTCTGGAAGAGTATTTGAAATTCCCTGAAGCTGAAGAAATAACTGACATTGTAGGAGGCTTTGAGAACCGTTGGGGATTTCCACAGTGCGTAGGTGCAATCGATGGATCCCATATTCCAATTATATCACCGAAAGACAACCCATCCGATTACTACAATAGAAAGGGATTTCACAGCATTGTGCGCCAAGCGGTAGTCGATTTTCGGTACAGGTGAGTTTCCCTATTAATTTCCACTCTCCGTCGCAAAGACGTTTGCCATCGGTACGCTATACCAATTGCAATGACCGCCGCAGTGTAACTGCAGACTTCCACTCCGCTTACCCACCGGCCAGCTGTAGCTTACTAGCCTATCCGCGTATATAAGTTATCATAGTTGCGTATATGTACGTGACAAGCGAATTCTAGCTGTTCCTCCCGTGAAACGCGCCATGCAGTGATTTTCTTTGTATAGTGGTGTTTTAAGATGTATGGCATATGGAGGATCATCAGCCAAGCTGCTACGAAATGGAGGGGGGGGAAAGCTTATTAATCAAAGCATGGATGTGCAAGTGCAGCCATCCAAGAGCTGGTAAAATGCTTATTTCTGGGTACTATACGTTCAAGCAGCAGTACAAGGGGCAGTTCAGTGTGAAATGCATTGGGCTGCAGTGTTTGTCAATGGGGCGAAATGCTTATTTGCAAAACGCTATTACATTTTGAAAAATGTTATTTTTAATTTTAACCCATCCTCAGAATGCTACCATGGTGTAAAAACAGAGAAACAGGACAACTAACATTTAGCAAAGATCAGTGTAGGTGAACTTCCTACTCGAAGCCCCCTGCCCCCCCCACCTCCACTGTAAAACGCCTTCCAGTAGCTTAGTCTCAGGCCTGCACAGTATCCTGTTCGGGAATACCCTGATACAGAAAAAGTGAAAATTACAAAGTGCGAGTTCAAATTCTTTTTTTTAAAGATGGGGTTGCCTGCGTAAACCGTTTCCTTGGGCACGGGCCTGCTGCACAGATCGGGGCAGTTGCTGAATCTCCATGGGAGTTGCAACGTTTTGCTCGGATGGGCATTAAAAGAAATCGGCAAGTTTTGGTTGTAGCTTTATTCCGGGTATCCAGAGAAGAAGAAGTTTTAAAACTGGGCACATATAATTTTTTTAGGCACATTTTACTTCAAATCCCTGTGTATAATTCAGCCGCACAGATTTGAACTTCGAATGAAATCATCCACATTTATCTTTTCTTCAATTTTTCAAGGTTTATTGATTTATATGTGGGATGGCCAGAAAATGCCACATGATGCCAGAATTTTGAAGAACTCTGCCATCTACAGGAAAGCAACAACGGGAACGCTTCTTCCAAATATAAGTTTTTTTTCTTGAGTGAGTAAATTATAAAGTGCAAGTGTAAGAAATAATAAAATTACATGAAGTACAAATTATTGATTCTACAAGACAGAGCTCCTGCCAACGAGGCGATAGAGGGATTACCCCCCTCCTTGCTTCCCAGAAAGGGACATGAAAAGAAACAATGTCAATATCTTGGTTTCGTTTCTAAGAAAAGGACTCCTTTTGGTAAGGATTTGAAACTTAAAAATAAATAGCTTTTAAAACTTTTTAGATTATACAAATGGCAGGGACCTCTCAGAGCAAATCTTTTCCTCCACGGCGATGAACCAAGTCAGTCTTTACTTTGGTCAAGTGTCAGCATCCATTTGGACTGAGAGTTTGGCAGCAATGAATAACTCCACCTCTTTTTCGCCAGTTTCTGGCTAAATCCATGCCAGAGTTCCAGTTTCATACCTCAACACCCACTGGGGAACTTAATTGTAATTTGTTTACCTACCAGGTCACCACTGCCCCTGTGTGGTAAGGGTTGTGTTGGAAGAATATGCCCATGGTATTTCATGCATGTCAGAGAGGTGACCGAAGGGTAATCAAACGTGAACTTAAACAATACTTGAAAATAACATTTGTGAACTCAGATTTTTTTTGATCGAGTTGACTAACACTTCTGTAACATTTCTTTCGTGTTGATGTGTGTTTGTTAAAATCTCGTTTATGTAAGTAAATGGGCTTCAGTGGCAAGCGAAGATGTCTATGCACAGTGCATTTTCAATACCAAAGCAAGAGTGAGTTTCTCGAATGAAGATTTCACAGTGGTGGGATTAAAGCCCCAATTTCCCCTCCCACCCAGACCCATTAAGCCATGATGACAGTCTATGGATAAAACCGCTATGACATTTTGGGATATATTAAGTTGAAAAAAAATGGAGTCAAGCTGTGTGAATACAGTACAGTTGGGGAAAAGGTTTGACTACGGAAATTCACCAGAAGGCTTGGCATAGTACAGTAAATGCAGGCAGTGTACTAGCAAAACTTAACATGCACCCACGAATGACTAATGAACACAAAGGGTAGGACTGGTGGAGGGTAGGGATTAGGGGCAAGGTGTTGAGGTACTGGGTGAGGGAGATCTTAACGTCTTTGAGTGTCTCTTCTGGAATGTTGACCACCAGTCAACCCGCTGAATAGCATCCATCGAGAAGGCGGCTAAATACACCAGAGCCAACGATGGCATACATGCCACAGTTAGCCAAAACAGATTTTTGTGGCAGTTACATACAAAAAGCGCTAACAACACGTTTTTTACATCTCAGTTTGCCTTTTTCATTTCTCTTCCTTTTCCAGCTGGCAACGTACAATCTGGAAACCAAGATGTTCCGGCTTATGTTGCTTGGCAGGACCCAGCATACCTGCTCATCCCTGGCTTATGAAGGGGTTGCCCCTGACACCGGCAACTTGACAAGGGATCAAAGAGAATTTAACTCATAGGTTAAGTAGAGCCAGGATGGTGGTAGGAAATGCATTTGGTAGACTCAAGGGGAGATGGCGTTCCTTGCTGAAGCGTAACGACACTTCTATTGGAATGGTTACCAAAGTATGTGCTGACATGTTGTATCTCTGCTACAACATCTGCGAAGCCCGCAAAGATCGCACCAATGAAAACTTTGATGGATGAAGCTGAAGAATATCAACAGCATCATTTCCAATAACTTGTAACAATCACATTGGAGATGAAACAAATGGACAAGCCATCAGACAAATGCCTCATGCGTCATTTTGCAGAAGGTTTCTGAAGGCATCTCTAAGTCAACAAAATGACAGAACAAAACTCCAAATATGGACTCATAGATTTCTTTCTTCAAAGCTGTTATGCCTTTGTGCCCATTCACAGCACCAATCGTATGGGAAGCAAGTTGTCATAAATTACAGTGATTAAAAAAAAGTGCGAGTTGCAGGTATCGGGTAAGAGTGACTTACAGTTGTTGGATATTTATCTACTGCAAACCCTGTATTTGATGCCATGGGATTGGGAAATTTCAAGAGGAGGTAATGGTGTTGATATGCAGACGTGTAATTGTTGGACAACAGGGATGTTGGGTTGAAGGCCCTACAGTAATGCAGACCCACTTCTTTCTATGCTTTTGTTTTCTAACATTTTCTACTCAGCATAACAGAAACTGTTCTGAAATTCCAATTTCTACACCCAAAACTTTACCCAGGATTGAGATTCGAAGATATAAAAAAAAGGACCATTCATGTCTATAATATGTTCTACTTCTATGTAATATTCATGATAAGATGACTCCAAAAATAAAGGAAAAAGTGCAATTGAGTAACTTAAGATACAAAATAACATCCTTTCTGAATATTCTTTCTGTGCCTAGAATAAAGCCACAACATGACAAGTAATGTCAAGAAAACAAAAAGTGCACAAAAAAGTAAACGTCACTGAAATAAAAAAACCACCTCATACAGCTGAAGACAGTGGGGAGTACGGGGGGGGGGGCAGAGAGCTTTCCTTGGACTGAAATCTGTACCATGTGCTACGGATGTTGGCAAAGACGCTATATAGACAGTGTTTGAAGTCTCTGCGCTTCCAATGGATTTTGTACAGACTACGGCCTCCGTGACCACCAACGCTCAACCCAAAGCATTCTCACCAGCTAGCTCCAAATAGAAAGATGTCCACTGCACAAAAGTGTTGTTTTTATCAAAGAACTAAGCAAAGATTAAAAATAAATAGCTGTAAGGTGACCCTTTGCTGCCCCATCCCAAAAGCTCCCCACTCCCACCCCCTGATGAAAGAATCTTGGATGAGGTGATATTATTATCAGAAAAGCTTACCAACGTGTTGTGTAAAAACTATTTAAAACCAATGGAAGTCCAGTAAGTGTAGCCAAATGATAGCAAACTTTCCATGATAAATACTGTTCTGTTTTTTGGTAGAAGAGAGGCATGGACCACACAAGAAAAAAGTTCCATGGCTGCCGGATTCTAAGCACTTATCTCTCCAAAAGAAAGAAAAACAAGTCATAAAAAAGTAATAAAATAGATTCTTATTTCAAAGAGAACATCTTCTTTTATCTCAAAAGAAAAAACAAGTCATATAAAGCAATAAAATAGAAATAAAAAAGTTAATCAAATAATCGAAAAAAAAAAAACATATCATGAAAGGCACTTTTTACTTGAATTTTTACTCAGTTTTTTTTTGAAGCTGCAGCAAAATAAAAGATATGACTAGTATGCTAACATGTATTGGTGTGGTTTGAGATGGATACATTTTCTCTTCAAATGTTGCAAGTTTTGTGTGTTGACATAAGCATCTTTGGAACTCTTGGAAAAAAAAATGTTGATTATTTTATCTCTGGTGACCCTTGATGACTCTTTGACCTTTGGCACCAAAAGCAAGAAAGATTCATGTCCTCCCTTCTATAACTCATCAATACACAAAATATGAAATCTTTCTTTCAATTTTCCTAACTTGAGATATCTTGTTATCAAGGTTTGAAAAAAGTTTTTGACATCAAGTGAGCACAGATGACCTTTGATCCTGCAAATTTCCTAATATGAAATCTTTTCAATTTTCCTTCCTAACTTTTCCTTTTCCTAACTTTTTCCTTTGACCTGCACTCCTAATATGATATGAACCATCTTTCAACCTTAATGTATCTGTCACAAATAAAAATCTTGGAAGTTTCTCAGATTTTTACCCCAAGGATGACCCCATGATGACTTTTGACCTCCAAAAAACAATAGGGTTTTTCCCACCAATATGAGACATTAATGTATACCAAATGTGAAAAAACTGTCAGACATTTCTATCTTGAGCTCCTTGAGATATCATTTCTTGCCGGAGCAAGGTAGAACAAATGTACACATATGCACACACACAAATGCACATATATAGACACACACATGCTATCACGAATGCAAAGGTTGTCGGGAATAGGTGATCAAATACAAAAGCGATGCAAAAAAACACAACTAAGACTTTCAGCATGAATATCAGTGACCGAAAAAAAAAGAGCACACCTCCACAATGCCGAGCTTATGAGAAAACACGAAATGTGTGTAGGATCAATACCTCTACCACCCAGAAAATGTAGGCTGCCCGAAGGTACATTTGTCATATGCTGATGTCCTTCTTTTTATTGAAATATTCTGCACCCAGCAGAAACAAAGCAAGGCAAGCGTGCAGGGGGGTGGGGTTAAATTTTTCAAGCAGCATGCGAGTGGAACTTGAATGCTACCGCTTGCCTCTTCAAATCACTGTCAGTAATGTGGATATTTCATGTAGATGAATAATGGTAGAAATGTCAAAAATTCTTTTCAAATTAAAGAAAAAAAGCACAGACCTACTCCACAAAATTCCGTAGGAATTTTCTGAGGAGTGTAAATTGGTGCAGCACTAATGAAAAATTTAAAACTCTAAGGCATGAAAATACTGCTAAGAAGTGCTGGCAGTAACATACTTACTTGTATAAGGACAGAAAGATAGTACTTTTTGTTTTACCTCTTGGTAAATATTGCATGTTAAATAAATTTTTGGCAATTCTAAGCTTGTTTAACCCATATGAAAAAATATATTTGCAAAGCGGATTAAATATTGTTACAAGGTGATACCATGGACTTTTTGAGCAAAGAGATGCATCTATGAACACTAAACAAACTTTTGGGAATATTACAGTCAACATTAACACAAGTAACAATGTGTGACTGACAAGAGTAGCACAAACTGGCATAAGAATTTTTTTGAACCTGTCAATTTGAAAAAGAATGAAAGCGTAGATGGATCAGGGGAAGTTTCTATGGTGCCTGATGGAAAGCTGATTTTAATTGGGTTATTGCTGTGTATTGTCTAAAAAAATGGACGTTTCTTCAGAAAAACTTCTAGTAAAAAGGCTGATTTGTTTTAAACTGTGCATGTTGTTTTCCAAGATCTTCTTCCCGTGGTTCTCATATGCTCAGCACTTATTCCTTCGGTGCTGGTACATACCTTGCACCATGAAACCATTGGTTTTGTTCCTCCTGAAAACCTGATCTGGAGTGATATATGGTGCACGTGCAGGTTGTGATAAGGTACTTGGGAGTTGTGTGCTGATACCTGGCTGCGGTAATTTGGTCCAAGCGTTGTGGTGAGTGCGGAGGCCAACTCATGGGTTGTGGTGATGGGTGTGATGAATGCATGTTTCCTTCCATCATAAAAAGCGTTTCACTGACGACATGAATGTCGTCATGCTTTCCATGAAATTTTGTTCCATCTCTAAACTTCGTTTCTGCTCATTTTTCGTCACGTTCGGCCTGTTCACTGCTCCATTTTCTACCATTCCCTGCCAGAATCGGTCCACACCTGTTGACTGCATTTTGTCAAACTGTTGCAGCATGTCAGGCCTGTTTGGATCTCTTGCTCTTGGAGGAGATATCTAGGTAAAATCAAAATACTACACAAGTTACAAGCATCTGACGTAGCGGTTCTCGTAAATGTTTTTTCTGAGCCTTGTAAAGGTCATGTGACATGAAAATAACAAAATTGGGTACTGATGTAAAAAGTTCACAAAACCAAGAAAATAAGCCCC